>JAJJWW010000929.1:0-365347 GCA_023531295.1 Papaver armeniacum
CAAATTTGTATCACATGAAAGCCTACGGTAATAGATAAATTTGTCTCCCACAGAAATACCTCACGAGTTTTGTTCCGTCTTTTGATAAATCAAGGTGAACAGGAACCAATTGATAACTTGGACTTATATTCCGAAGAACATCCTAGTATTATCAATCACCTCACAATAATCTTAATCGACTAGCGAAAGAAGATATTGTGGAATCACAAACGATGAGACGAAGATGTTTGTGACTTCTTTTATATCTTGCCTATCCGGAGAAATCAATCTCAAGCAAATCTTTACGATTGTAATTAGTCACGATAGAGACAGCAAGATCGCATCACACAACTACGAGAAAGTAGTATCGGTCAGCTTCACAATCCGAATGAAGACTTCAAGTCGTTAACCTGCGAGGGTCTCGATGGAAACCTAAGGTTAAAGGAGAATCGACTCTAGCTTATACAACTAGTATCACCACGGGAGGTGTGGGGATTAGGTTTCCCAATTGCTAGAGTTCTCCCTTATACAGTCTTTCAAATCAGGGTTTCAATCAATGTTAGCTTAGTAACAAAGCATTCAATATTCACTGTTAGATGAAAACCTGATTAGATTCAAGCTAATATCTTTCAACTGTTAGATCGAAACTTAGCTTGTTACACACAAATGAAATGCACATTTTAGGTTTGTGTAACCATACCCAAATATGTACATTTAGTTGGTTCAACAATAGTTAACCAAATGGTTAGCCATATGAGCACTTTCATATCAACCATATTCTTCTTTACCATAACTAGTTCAAATGACTCAAATGAACTAGTTAAAGAGTTGTTCAATTGCTTAGATCTTTATAATAGACACAATTGAAACAAAAACAATTTGATTCACTCGAATCGATTCATGAACTTTATAGCCACGGTTTGCAATTATGCATTCCTTAGTTTATATAAGTTTAAGTTCTACAAATAATCGTTTTTATAAAATAACCAACTCGAAGTACGCGGACTGGTACGCGAGACTTAAGTACCGGAATAAATTTGTTTTTGGTTTACAAATTCCAGTGAGAATTTCTCGGGATGAGAACTTCCAACAATACGCGGACTTGGTATGCGGACTCTAGTTCCTGTTTTCCTGAGCAGCAAAATACGCATACTTTGGTTCAAGGAATAAGGACTTACACACATATGTATTACCACACAATGTTTATATCCTTCCATGGTTATATAATCTAAACTCTCATTTAAATTATTGAAACATTCTTAGAGGACGTTATATAGTTGTTATTGACAAACCATTTTTCGTCAAAGCCATTTTCAAGTGATTGAAACTTAACATGACTTTCGTCACTATAAAAGATGAACTTGGCCAAAGCGAAAGCTTACCAACACATATTTCGAGAAATAGATTAGCGAGATAAACTTGGATCGAAATAGAAAATGTGTATAATCATAGTCTATATAGCAAAATGACTTTTGTCTCAAGATAGGAGATAAAGTAGATAGACTTTTGAGTGATAGATAAGTTCAAGTCTCCACATACCTTTTAGTCGATGAAGTTCCACAAGTTCCTTGAGTTGTTATTCGTCTTTGTATGATGATCGCCATGGAGTCTTGAGCACAACTACACTTTCTATCCTAGTCAGAGACTTAGTAGACTAGAAATCAAGACTTATAGTTTTGATCACTAACATTGACAAACATGATTGAGATAGCAACGCATGCGAGTTCGACCGAGCGAGTGTCTCAATCTCCCCTTTGTCAATTTTAGTGACAAAACTATCAATACATATGAAATACAAAAATAGATAAATAAACTTTTGTAGCTTCTCTTCCACATGCACGATCTTCTTGGTTCTTCAACATTACTCGAAATCTTCGTCACTTGCAAGTAGTCCAATCATTCCAAAGGTTGTAAGTTTAGCATCATCGTTGTTGAAAATCCGTATCCATAACAATGAGAAAGCAAGAATTCTCAATCAACATTACTACAGTTTCATAGTATTATTACACAACATCAAAGTTCAATTGCATCATGACTTCGGCAAACAATATATGGTGATATGTATCACTCCCCTTAGTCAATACTCCATCCCACATGGAAACCACCCCCCTTACGTAATGATCCGAAAACCATATGTATTTGTAGTGTGAACTACACATTAATTCTCCCCTTTTGTCAATAAATTGCAAAGGTAAGAAAACAAGTGGAATCCTAATGAAATTTCCATAGAGACATTTCATGACCAAAAGCAAGCACATATCAACTTTTTAGATGCAATCATATAGCGAAGCTAAATGCTTTCATCGAGGAGTTTATAAAGACAGAAGATAACCTATAATATTCCACAGCCGCACTCCTACAAATATTTGGGTAATTAAGCACAAGTTCAGTTAAGAACCTCTCCATAAAATGTCATTCAAAAGAACAACAAGAGCGACCTTACTTTCACGAGAAAAGAAGGATTTTGAACATAACAAATCACATTCGAATATGAATTTGAATCCAAAAATACTCAATTAAATTAACCACAAGAAAACCCATAATTAATCTAATCCGGAAATGCTCAACATAAGAGAACTTCCGATGAGCCGCATAGTATATTCATAAAATATGGATTGTGGGAAGATCAATACTCATAATAAACAAGGATTCATTCTATTTTCCATCACTATTTGCACAATGACATACAATATAATCCTCGTAAACAAAAGTTTGACCTTTTCCATCAATATGACATAAAAAGGCTTTTAATCCTTTTAATGTCAAAAGTTCATTCATTCTTTATCAATACATGCATATCGAACATATGAAAGACTTAACTTTTGACAGCATGGGACAATCATATTCATGGACGCAAACACACATATCCCATAAACATATTGCAATATATAAAACCAAGGGGGATTAATACTTCGCAAAAATCATCTTCCATTCAATTTAGAATTCTAAAACAAATAAAACCAAAAACATGAAGATGAAAAAACGTTGGACATAGCTATAAATCACAATAATGGCTATTCAAACTCTAGTTATTCTTCTAAATAAAACAAGAAATAAAATTATCATCAGAAGATTTACTAGATGTTAAGACCTTTGAAGAATTCTTTATCGTCCCCGTACTCCTTGTCGTCAACAACCATTGGGGCATAAGGTTCATGAAGATAGGAGTTAATATCAATAAAACTTCTTGACTGATGTCGAACCAGGGCCTTCTGAATCTCATGAGTCTTTAACACAAAAGCCTTTATTTGTTGAATCTCCTTTTGTGTATCCTTCAAAACTTCAAGAACATCGAGAAAACTTCGAGAATTTGAAGGAACAACTCTTGGGTTCCTCACATTCCTTCTTTTTCTTTTCAATGTTGGAGGTAACTGAGATTTCTCTTTTCCTTCATGATTGATGGCTTGACAATCATATCAACATCTTTTCCATCGAGAGACAACATGCTTGGAGTATCCATAAGCGTATGGGTTTGTGAGAGGAAATCACAATTTAACTCAACAAGTAGTCTTAAGATAAAAGAAGTTTGGGGAAGGAAAAAGGAATGTAGGGTTACGTAACCTTTAACGAGCTCGTGCACGCACTGATCCCAGACCCTAGAAAGAGTAGAATTGTCGAGAATAACCCTCCTTTATTGATAGAAAGTGAATTCCAAAAACAACAAAACTAAGAAAAGAAGAAAACAAACTTTTCCTAAAGTCCGAGAGGTGCACAACCTTGTCTCTTTTGATCGAGGCACATGAGACAAGATCTATAAATCAACACAATCAAGTTGTGTTACGGTGAACAACTAATTTGTCCACCATTCCTCTTGAGAGGAATCCACGAGACCTTTGTCTATAAAAGCGATTGGACCATACTTTCTTATCTAATGGTCTTGTTTTATCCTTGAAACTAACTTCTTAGAGCGAAGATAAAATCTTACATACCTCGGTGGTCTTCTGAGCAAGTTTAAGCTAGTTTGCTAGTCGATTTTCTCTTCGTTGAAGTTTTTTTACATGTCTCAGTTTGTGTTTGTACTTGTAACACTTTGATAGTTCATGACCTTTGAGTGAACAATATGAGCACGTCAATTTGGATATAATTCGGGCATCCGAGATGTGCAAGCTACTAGACACATAAGTAGAACACTGAAACATTATACACAGAGTTTCCAATAGAAGGTCAATTTTATCTTCCAGATTAGTTGAGTTTTCTTCTGGAAGAATATCAAGATTGATGTATGTATTGCTACAATTATCAAAATCAATATTTTCACAAAGAAGTGCAACACTTGATTTTTCGTCTTCATTAGAATCATAATTGTCAGACATTTCATCAAGAGTTGCAACAAGACCTTTGTTCCCAGTGTATTTCTTTCGATTTAGATACTCATTTACAAAATGACCAAAACCTTTACACTTAAAGCACCGAGGCATATCCTCGTCATCAGTTTCATCATTATCCCTATTTTTAGGAGGAACACAATTTTGTGGTTTATCTCGATAGCTTGGACTTATCTCTGGAGAACAGATTTACTTCTCTTCAAAGAAGATCCCTTAATTGTCTTGTGATCAATGAGATCGAGCTTGTCAAGATATTCATCTCGATGAATCATTCTCGAGATTGATCATCTTCAGAGATGTAAACATTTTTACTTTTATCAAGTAATTTAGTATTCTTTAGTGCTTTGAAAGCAACATCCTTGCTAGACTTAGACGTATGCTCATGATCAAAGATCTTTAGCTTCCCAACCAGAGTATTTACGGACAGCGTTGCGAGATTATTTCCTTCAACGATGGCATGCTTCTTAGAGATCGTATCTAGATGGCAACGATCCGAGAATTTTCATCACAATATCCTTTTCATGAATAGTCTTCCCAATGCAAAGATGCATTAACAATTTCAGACACTTTGTGATTAAACTCATCAAATGTTTCTTCATCTTCCATCACGAAGGTTTTCCCAATTAGAATTTAAGTTCAAAACCTATCTTCTTTCTCACCAGTATTTCCTTCAAATACGGTTTCTAAGATATCACGAGCTTCTTTAGACTTAGTGCACATAGTCACATGGTGTTGAAGATCACGGGGTAATGTCATGTATGATAGCATTTAAGCCGTCAGAATTTTGCTTGCAGTGAAGAATTTCTTCCGGACTATATCTACCAATATCCTTCAGGTATAAATACATTGCCTTCTGTACTAACTGGAGGATCATATCCATTAACAACACGTACCCATGTTTGAAAATCATGAGCTTGAATAAAAGCACGCATATCAATTTTCCACCATAAGTAGTTTGAGCCATCGAAGACTGGTGGTACGTTTATGGAGATAGAATTCCCGTCCATAGAGTCAGATCGCTACAAAAGCAGTTTGTAAGGTCTTTAAATGTGTTTGCCTGCTCTGATACCAATTGAAAAGGAGAGGGTACAACAACCATACCCAATATTTCGATTAGCAATTTGTATGGACTAATTCCAATATACTTTTAAGAGAATCAACTAGACAAGTGGACTCAATCTTAATAAAAGTATATAACATCTCTCTTCGATTCAATACTTACCTGGCCAACAGAAATCACAGTCTAATTGAATACAAGAGAAACACTTGAACGGGTACTACAAAGACCAACAACCATGATCAATCAATTTCAATCATATCAACCAAAGGTTGGATTTCCCAATCGGGATCGATTCAACTGACAATCTCGTGATATTTCACTATAGCAACAAAACATAATGCAGAAATAACACGCATACTGTAATTTTTGTTAACGTGAGAAAACCACAATGCGGGTAAAACCTCGTGACCTACCCACGGAACACACACGTTGCCGCTACATACACTAGCCTACTACAAACTAACTTCAATCCGGGATCAGAATAACCCCAATCAATCTCACACCGATCCAAGGCATGAAGCAGCTCTTATGTCTCTAATCCCACACAGGCCACGACTTGATTCCCTTACTGATCTCACCCACAACTAAGAGTTGCTACGATCCAAAGTCGAAGACTTTAATAAACAAATCTGATCACACATAAAAGTCTATGGTAATAGATAAATCTATCTCCCACGAAATACCTACGAGTTTTGTTTCGTCTTTTGATAAATCAAGGTGAACATGAACCAATTGATAACCGGACTTATATTCCCGAAGAACAACCTAGTATTATCAATCACCTCACAATAATCTTAATCGACTAGTGAAAGAAGATATTGCAGGAATCACAAAGCGATGAGACGAAGATGTTTGTGACTTCTTTTATATCTTCCTATCGGAGAAATCAATCTCAAGCCAATCTTTACGATTGTTCTTAGTTAGTTAGAAACAGCAAGATCATATCACACAACTACGAGAAAGTAGTATCGGTCTGGCTTCACAATCCCAATGATTTCTTCAAGTCGTTAACCTACAGGGTCTCAATAGAAACCTAAGGTTAAAGGAGAATCGACTCTAGCTTATACAACTAGTATCACACGGGAGGTGTGGGGATTAGGTTTCTCAGCCAGAGTTTCCCTTCTATAGTCTCTTTTAAATCGTGGTTTGCAATCAATGTTAGCTTAGTAACAAAGCATTCAATATTCACCGCTGGATGAAAAACCTGATTAGATTCAAGCTAATATCTTTCAACCGCTAGATCAAAAATCTCAATTTGTTACACAAATGAAATGCACGCTTTTAAGCGTTTGTGCAACAGCATTTCAAACATGTACATTTAGTTGGTTCAATGGCTGGTTAACCAAATGGTTAGCCATATGAGTTAGCCTCTTCATTTCAACCATATTCTTCTTTTACCTAACTAGTCTAAATGACTCAAATGAACTAGGTTGTAGAGTTGTTCAATTGCTTAGATCTTTATAATAGATCAATTTAAACAAAAACGATTTGATTCACTTTAATTCCATTCATGAACTTTATAGCCACGATTTGCAATTATGCATCCTTTTAGTTTATATAAGTTTAAGCTCAGCAACAATCGCTTTTTTGAATAATCAACTTAAGTGCATGGATCGGCATTGCATGGATTAAGTACCTAATAAGTTTGTTTTTTAGTTTAAAAACTCCAGCAGAATTTCTCGGGATGAGTGGTAGGCCTCTAAAGTGTATGAATTATATGGCCTACGGTGATAACCGCAAGTGCACGGCGCCCATCTGAGACGCTGCACGGCCGAACCATGACTGTGGTGCCTTTGTATTGATCAAACCTAATTTTCAGTGATGAGTAACAAAAGAGTGTTTTGTGCCGATACGGCTAATGAATCAAGTGACGCTATGCTAAGGCAAACAATGAGAAAGTGCATTGCTAGGGTTATCAAATCCACCTCTAATTCTAGTATGTGTTCAACCAAGTCGAGCTCTTGTTTTATGGCGCTTAAGGATGGGGGTGTCAATTCCACCACTTAACTAAGAAGTTTCACCTTGTGATACTTCAATGTTCAATTTGTGCAGACAACTCAGAGCATTAGTTATCTAATCAAGTAACTAATCAAAGGAATTAGCCTATAATTCTAAAGCTTTTGTTTGCAGCACGCCTAACCTAGCATGGAATCCGAACTACAATGCATCCATGGCATACCATGCATTGTGAGAGAAGAGAGTTAGATGCTAGGATTGAAATTATCTATACGATTTACATGTAAGGATAATTCAACAAAACTAATTCATAATCGGGAATTAGGTTTCAATGAAACCCTAAATAAAATTAATTAGTAACATCAATTAAAGCAAAATAAAGCTAAATTAAACTAGAGTGACTGCCCTCCGGCTAACTATGACTAAAATCATCTCCTACATCTTCTATTTATACATGCAACAAATCCCAAACCCTAATTCCCAAAAATTGAAAATTAATTGAAAAATAATCTCACAATCGCACCCATACTCCCGACCCGCCTCTTCTGTCTAATCGCCTCTGTAGACGCCCATGCATGGTTGTTGTGACTTCCATCCCTAGTTTTAATTATCTTCTGAAGGGCTTCAGGGTTGCAGAAGCTAAGAGAGAGAAAATAAGAGCTAAAGAGGTGGCAGCGCACAGTGTGATGGATGGTGTTGCTGCACAGAGGGTTGTGGTGGTGAGGTGGTGATGGATAAGGTGGTCAGAGCCCAAGAGCAAGAGCTCGTCATTCCGATGGAGATGGGAGAGGAGAAGAAAGAGAAATGGAGAAGAAGGTGGGTTTGCCTGAGGCAGAAGAATAAGGGTTCAAGCTGTGAGTGTGATAGCAAAAGATGATGGGACCGGCCTAGCGAGCTTGACAAAGAGGAAAGATCCGAACGGCCGAGGCAGAGTTGGGAGGATTTGGTGTTGCACGGAGCAACGAACTTCGATGCGCGTGAGCAGCCGACCGAGGATGTAGCTGTGTGATCTCAACGGCTTGGAGTGACGGGCTCGATCCGGTCGGGTAGCTCTAGCCTAATGTCTTCTCATTGGTTTGCAACCGATAAGGAAGGCTGGTTTTGGCTATCCGCTCCATAGATGTCACCTCCAAGTCTTCGCTCTTGGCTCTTCAAATTTTCTCCGACTTTATTTATTACCTAAAAACACAAATTAATTAATACAAATATTTTATTCTTGAAACAAAGAAAACACAATAGGATAATATCTCGATTTCTGGCGCAAAGATGAGTAAAATGCCAATAAAAAGGTGTATAAATACATTATTTGGCACTCATCAAATACTCCCAAACCCGAATTTTACTTGTCCTCAAGTGAAACAAATGAAGAAATCCTAACTATACCGTCGCAGTCTCTCGAATGCATTTAGCGATGCATCTAAGCCTTTATACCGCTAGGTGTCCCTAGTGGACGAGTTGTAGTCTCGTGAGGGTTTCACAGAGGTGTACCCACAAAACCTTCTCCAACTTCAGAAAGTGTAAAAGAGTCTCAAGCCTCCAAGAAGCTATGAGGACATAGAGTTTCGCATGCTAGTAACAAGCGAACACTAAAGAACGATTCTCATCCTTAAGTGCTGAGCGAGAAGTAAATTCATACCATATGAAAGAATCTTGATTCGATTGTGATCATAAGTCTCAACTTCTCACCTCACCATTAGGGTTTTATGATAACTGTGACCCAAAAGATCGCTTTTATCTCTCATGTGTGTGCAGGAATAAAGAGAGAAACTCGCACACGTTGCAGGTAAGAAGGATAACCTTCCAAATAAAACGGAGACTCCAAAGTAGGTGGACAAAAAGAATCTTTTCGATGATCCTAAGAAAGGAAATCAACCATTAGCAAGGGGGTGGGAGTACCACTCACTTCTCACCCGACTGTAATTGTACATCTCCCATAAGAAACCATAGAAACGTCTTCAATCTTCACCGGGGAACCAATTGCTGATGACTTAACTCTAAACTTCACAAAACCTAACAATTTTTAACTTTTCACTCAAATTCTTTGTTGTTTGGATTTTTCTTTAAATCTTTCTTCTTTACCATGGTGGTAGCAAAAATAAACCATAATATTTTTTTTTTTTTTTGATTTTTTTTTTACATTACATAATAAGTGAAAAATAAAATACAAATAATGAAACAACTAACTCCATGGACAAAGGACTTTATCACTCAATTTTTCCACAACTTGTATTGTCTTGATTTATAAATTTTATTAATTCTCATCCTATTTTCTTTTTCTTTGTTGCACATAAACCTTGGACTATATCAACAATTTTTCTTTCCATATTCACGATGCTCCGCTTGCTGGGACGATGATGTGTTTCTATTGGTTCGTTGATTGAGAGAGAGAGATAATCAAAATCAGATTTAGAAGGAGTTTTCTATCTTTAGACGTACCCTCATGATTGACAAAAACTAGCACCAAGAGATCAAGAGAGCCTGAAAATGGTGCGGGTTAGGTAGCTCACTATCCTACCCGATTTACGATGGTGACACACACTCTACAAATTTTCTAGAAAGTTGCAAAAATTAACACAGCCTCACTTGATGTAAATTGTAGTCTCCACTATGGGTGATCACAATTCTACTTACCGAATATCTAAACAAGACCTAATTCGCCGCTCCGCATGGTTAAATCCAACTTTAACGCTCTAATCAACTAAGAAACCCGATCAAGGCTTCGCACTTCCACTTCTTGTTATTTTTACAGAACTCTATGTAAAACATAGCTAGAAGCATGCTAGTGACTTAAAATCTCTAAAAGTTGGAGGGTTTTTACAAAAGAGTTTTGAATTTTTTTTTTTATTTTTTAATTAAAAGACAAAATAAAAGACTAAAACTCTAAATGCAAATGCACCCAAAACCTAAATCAAACATTGTCCTCAATGTGTCTACATATAGAAAAATTTTTAAATAAAGACATACGAGAGAACTATGCCGATAAGAGAAAAGGGAAGAAATTACTTGATGTCGGCAGGAGCAAGGCTGAGCTTCATTAATCAAGGCAAAATCCAACATTCTCACAGTGGGTATCAGGACGGATTAGCACAAAAAAACTACAAGAAGACTCAACGCTTTCAAGAAAGAAAAAATTAACAAGTTCTAATGATTTATATAATGAAAATTCACCATAAACTAACAATCTAAAGAGTTGAGGATCAACCCAATAGAAAATATGTACACACATTAATGACTCTTACACAAATATAATATGAGAGTGCAAGTAAGACTGCAAATGTGAACGAAGTTTCCCCAAACCTAAACTTATGAACGGGTGTGTTTGGGAGCACAAAATCTTGCAATTTTAAAGGTACATCATGCAAAAGGTCTAACTCAAAATGAGTTTTGCTAATAACAAGCAGTACATACACATTCCAACTCGTGGTTCCTTAAAGGTGTTATACTTTGATGCAAAATAGTCCAAGAGGACTTGGGAAGCACAAAGCTCTAGGCCTAAGTTAGGCATTTTTGAAAAGTTGGTTTTGCAATTTTGTGACAAACTACACCTAGGTTTGGTGGAGGAGTTTCAATTTGTGACTCAGAGAGAGGTTAGGTACATCTAGGTTGTTTTCATGTATAAAATCATTTGTACCATCACACACTTTCCTAAAGTCAAAGAGGGTAAATCATGTTCATTTTCACAGGACAATTGCACAGGTTCCACATCATCATCACATGTATGAATATCAGAAGAAGCATCATTCATAGGGTTCTACGAAGAGACACTTAATGTCTCCGAACCTAAAGATTCTACTACATTTTCAAAATACACATGCTCTTCATATTCATCATCATCATCATCATAGCAAGAATTCATCTCTCCATTCAAAATTGTAGTATTTTTAGTGTACTCATCTACCTCTAGATTAGGTTCATATTCAATGTTAGTTGCATGAGTAAGACTAGAAACACTATTTTCAATCCTATCATTTTGTAATTCAAGTTTCGTGTGAAGAATCATTTTGAGTTTTTCTATCGAAGGAGAGTCTTCACTAGTGGGTATGCATTCCTCATATGGATATTCATTGTATGGTTGTGCATGAGGTTCACTAGAGAAGGGAAATTCAGACATGTTGCTATATGGATGGTCATGCATTGCATTCATTTCAAGCCTAGCATTTTGCTCCATGAGTGTTTCCATTGTTGATTGCAAACTAGGAGTTGGGGAGTATAAAATTGTTCATCTCCCCACTCGTGGTGAATGATGCATGTGTGCAGGGTTGATTATGGTCCCAATAGTCACTTCTAGACACTTCGTACATTGGATTATCATGGTTTTCCTAGACTCGTCTAAAATCATGCAAAATATAACAAGTACTCAGCAGGTGGTCTAAGCCACCACATAAGGTGCAAGCATGCATTTCATATTGCCTAGGGGAATTAGATTTGACAGATCGCTCATGTGATTGCCTTTCTAAAGCGTATAGCTCGAGCTTCTAATTGATCTAAAAGTGATGATCTGGGTATGAGAAAAGTGTTCATTTTCAACCTGTGGTGGATGATGCATGTGCTCATAGTGATTAGGGTATGTGAGGTCAGGGGCCCCGAGAAGGCGCATAAAATTCCCTAAAATCACTATGGTATGTGGGGTGTTCATCTCGTGAAGCGTGCCCGTAAGCAAGCTCTCTAAGGGATTTGTTTCCATCCCCAGATGCGACCAAAATCCCGACATGATTTATCAACTCAAATTGAACTCAAAGCCCAGTTGTAGTGACTAAGTTTGGTTTTTAGTGGGTTTGTGTTTGGTTTAAATGGGCTGATTTGGTTTCAGAGGGCTTCTGGTTTGTTGGGTTCTCGGTTTGTTGGGAAGAATCGGCCATCAGTTGATGCTAAACAGCTCAACGGAATAGGTTCTAGCCTAGATGGTCCTGCCCAGCTTGGCTGTACAGCTCGTGATGTGTAGCTTATGTGGGTGAAGGTTGTTTGCACTTGGATGTGTAAAGCCCAGATGATGTTTAGACAAACTCTACTTTGGGTTCAAGGAGCCCAACTGGTGTGGTCAATCGACCCAACGAATTGATCGAGGGCTCCGGCTATGTGAATGCAAGCCTAGATTGATGGCCCGAAGTATGTGGGCTGAGTTTTGGTTCTCTTTTTGTGGGCTTTAGCCGTAGAAAAGCCCAGGTTGGTTTCGTGCTCAAGCTAGGTTCACAGAGCGCTTTATGCACGTGTTGTTCAACAGTATTCAGTGGATTTGAGCACAACTCGCAGGCGTGCTCACTGCATTCTCGAGCAGGTCACTAGCTCACCAAGAGAACCGAGGTTTAGCAATGCACAACACAACAGATTGACAGTTGAGGTCACGAGGCCATCACAAAGTTATCATACAGCACATGGGAATGAGCAACTACTCGAGATGCAAGGATTCACTAGGGTCATTAAGATGAGCAATGCTGGTTGATCATGCAAAGGGGCTGTCAGCAGCCTTGGCTCAACAGCTCACACAAGGCTCAATTGACGCGAGGTGAAAGCTCATACAAGATCAAACATGCATAAGAGTTCAGGGTGACTGTGACAAGGTTTAGCACATGGTTAAGGGTTACACACAAGGATCAACAGATAACACAGTGGCACTCCAATATGCGTGTTATGGCTCAATCACATCTCAACAGGCTTAGCATTTAACGAGGTTATGCAGTTGGTACATGGCACGGAACACACTCAGTGCAAGCAAGGCACAATGGCTAAAGTGGTTAGTTGACTTCCTTGGGGTAGCTCTCAGCCAACTTGGTCATGTCCAAATTGGCACTCAAAACTTGCAGCTTAACTACATGCCTCGACCTCACGCCTTCAGTGGGCTGGAGTTGATGCTTGTTAAGGCAACGAGTTTAATGCACTCACAGCTTACAGATGCAAAAGAGCATGCTCATGTTGGCTCAAAGACATAGCTATCAGCTAGCAAATATGTTTAGCATGCATTCATGGATTGTTATCCATACATTCATCAATCACAGTAACGTAGTTGGAGGATAATACCAACTTGCTTTAGCCATAAAGTTGCTGGCTCACCTCCTTGTCTTACCCCGGGTTGGCTCGCCTTTAACAGACTTGCTCAAGCAAGCACCGGCTAGCAAGGCACAAAGACAAAGAAGATGGTAGGTACCGTAGCTCAACAAAGATTTAGTTCCCGTAGAGCTTCACAGCTTAAAGCAAAGAGAGTAAACATTGGCATAAGCCTCGAGAATTGACCTGCACAAGGGAATATTTTGACTCACTAAGGGAGTGGTTTGCACAGTGAACACTAAGATGCAAAATGTTATAGCTTGTTAAAATTACAAAAATATGGGCTATGAAAATGCAAATAAGTTACAGTATGCAAATGGCTACGATATGCTATGACTTGATATGACGCAGTGTGATGAGCTAGGCCATGCAGCTTGAGCTGCACCACTCGTGATGCCGACCGAGAGAGTAAGTGCAATGCAACAAATTAAGCTAAGTGGAGCTAAGAAACAATGAAACACAAAGTGAAGCTAAGTTATCATGAAGGTGCAAACACAGTGGTGTAAAATAAAATGAAATAATGTAAAGCTATAAAAGATGCAAGTGCGTGATATACAATGATGAGTGGAAATCGCAAAGTCGAAGCCAATGAGCAACAGGGCACACGCTAAGTCCCCGGCACCTGGCGCCAAAACTTGGTAGGCCTCGAAAGTGTATGAATTATATGGCCTACGGTGATAACCGCAAGTGCACGGCGTCTATCGGAGACGCGGCAAGTACGGGTCGAACCACGAGACTTGTGGTGCTCTTGTATTGATCAAAGGCTTGCTAACTGAATTTCTAGTGTGACAGAGTAACAAAAGAGTGTTTTGTGCCGATACGGCTAATTGAATCAAGTGACGCTATGCTAAGGCAAACAATGAGAGTAAAGGATTGCTAGGGTTATCAAATTCACCTCTAATTCCTAGTATGTGTTCAACCAAGTTGAGCTCCTTGTTTCTATGGCGCTTAAGGATAGGGTGTCAATTCCACCACTTAACTAAGAAGTTTCACCTTGTGATACTTCAATGTTCAGCTAGGGTACTAACCCGAGCATTAGTTATCTAATCAAGTATAACTAATCAAAGGAATTAGCCTATAATTCTAAAGCTTGAGTCAGCAGACATACCTAACCCAAGTATAACCTAACTACAATGCATCCATGGCATTGGCATGCATTGTGAGAGAAGAGAGTTAGATGCTAGGATTGAAATTATCTATATGATTTAAGCATGCAAGGATAATTCAACAAAACTGAATTCATAATCGGGAATTAGGGTTTCAATGAAACCCTAACAAATTAATTAGAACATCAATTAAAGCAAAATAAAGCTAAATTAAACTAGAGTGATCATGCCTGGCTAATCCAGACGTGACTCTCACACACACCAACTCACTTCTTATTTATACATGCAAGAACTCGAAAATACCCAAACCCTAAATTAATTTCTAAACATAAATTAAGATGAAAAATCAAATGTACCCATACTCATGCCGACTCACTCACTTCTCCCCTGTCAATCGTCTCGACAACTCCATGCTTCGATCATGTGATGAAACCCTAGTTCTAGTTATCTTCAAATCTAGCTTCTAGGGTTTTGAGAGAAGCTATGAGAGAGATAACTAAGATCCAGAGAGCGGTGCAGTACTCTGATGGGGTTGTTGGTGATGGAAGAAGGTGATGATGGGTCGTGACAGATGGGTAGAAGGTGGTGAAGGGATCGGTCTGTGTGGGAGATGGTGGAGGAGAGAGGCTTCGGCGGAGACGGGGAGAGAAGGAAGAGAAGGTGAAGAAGAGAATGGGGTTTGGTCGATGGGGTATAGGGTATAGGTCGATCTGTCGTGAAGCGGTGCAGCGAGGATCGATGGGACCGGCCTAGCGAGCGTAGGATGGAGCTGATGAGATCCGAACGGCTCAGGGAGGTAGGCGGTTTTGGCGTGATCTCGGTGTTGCACGGAGCAGCGATCTTCGATGCACGTGGAAGCAGCGACCGTTGGATGAGGGAGAAAGAAATCTCAACGTCTCGGAGAGAGCGGACTCGGATCCGGGTCATGGGTAGCTCTAGCCCATGTCTTCCTTGTTGGGTTGCAACCGATTTGCGCGCGGGCTTTGGCTATCTCGCTCCATAGATGCTTGACTCCAATTCTTCGCTCTTTGGGCTCCTCAGTTTCTCCGAGCTTTATTTATTACCTAAAAACACAAAATTAATTAATACAAATATTTATTCTTGAAAACAAAGAAAACACAGAATATGGGATAATATCTGATTTCTAAGCGCAAAAGATGAGTAAAATGCCAATAAAAGGTGTATAAATATGCACTATTTGGCACTCATCACAAATCAACATTCAATCACAATCATGGGTTTACGTTTCTACCAAAACAAGTTTCGGTTCTACCTCCATGTGAGTATTGTGCATAGTCACACTAGCTTCCCAAAAGTTCGGAACTAGGTACTAGGATCTGCCCCCCACATATATGGTATCTAACTTATATGTGTTGCACATTTTCATAGGATCGGTTCCTCAACTATGGGAACCGGTGGAGACTTCGTGAGCTAAAAGTTGTGTGGAGACTTGAACTCATCTGTCATCAAAGTCTATTTTATCTCTTTACTCAGACAATAGTCGTATAAGTATGATAGTTTTCATACATACACATTTGCTATTTCGAGCGAGTTTACTCACTATCATCTTTACCGTGTGAAAGTCATGATGGCGTTTCAAATCTTGAAAATATAGCTTTGATGAGCGATAGTGGTGAATAACAATTGTTATAACATTATAGAGAATGTTTCAATGATTGAAATGTAGAGTTGAGATTACCATCTATGGATATAAACATATATAGTGTGTTAGCGCATTAGTGTATAAATCCATGTCGCGGAAACCAAGTGCGTGCATATGTGTGCATGTGTATTGGTGAAGGAGGCAGGTTCGAATGTGCCGCGTCACGGGTGGCGGAAGTTTCGAGCCGGAAAATTCATGTTGAGTTTGTAGTTTGCAAGCTAGTCGACCGAGCTTACGCCAGGTGCAGCATTGCCGATGCGCGTGCCGGAGGGATTTTGGAGGCAGAAAATTTTCTGTTGAGTTTGGAAACTAAAGCCAACTCAAATCGAGTAAGCTAAGGTGCTGCCGATGCGATATCGTGCTCAAAATTTCAGTTGGTTATTTCTCAATCGATTGGTATTCATGAACTTAAAACAATAAATTAATAAGGATGCAATCTTTGCAAACCGTTGGGCTATATTAGTTCATGAATTGATTCGAATGAATCAAACCCGATTTTTGTTTCAATTGTGTACATGTATAAAGACCTAAGCAATTGTGACAGCTTCTCGACTTGGATTAGCTCTTGAGTCATTTGAACTGGTTATGAGAAAAGGTGAATACGGTTGATATGAAAGTGCTCATATGGCTATACGTTGGTTGACTGTTTGTGAGACCGACTAGGATGTACACGTTTTGGTACGGTTCTCGAGCCTAAATGAATACATTTCATTTGTTGTGTGACAATCTAAGTTTTCGATCTAACGGTTGAAGGATATTAGCTTGTACCTAATCGGGATTTTTCATCTATGCGGTGAATATTGAATGCTTTGTACGCAAGGTAACTTGGATTGCAAACACTGATTTGAAAACTATATAAGGGGAACCTCGAGTAGCTTGGAAAACTAATCCACCTCATGTGCGATACGTAGTTGGTTTTGCTGGGCTTCGATTCTCGCTTCAGCAACCATGCGGAGTTCTTCCGAGACCACAGTCAGGTTGCGACATTATAGAAAGACTTCATTGGGATTGTAGGCAGACGAAACTACTTCTGCGTGGTTGAGCAATGCGATGTTATATTTCTCTTACGGGTTCCAATTGAATAATTGACCCGAGATTATATCTCCGATAGGGAAAGATGAAAAGAAATCACAAACAATAATCTCTAATACGTTTATGGAATTTCTGCCATCATCTTATTCATGTATATCAGTAAGATATGTCAAGGTGGTGGAATTGATAATCTTAGGTATTTTCTTCAAGGAATAAGTCAAGGTTCAATTAGTTCATGTTTCTTTCGATTTGTCAAAGAAGCGGAACAAACTGCCTTAGATGGGAAAAAAGCAGGTTTCTTGGTTTTTGGGGAAATGAAGAAGGCAAGCATGTCGAGACTCCTCGAGGCAAAACAGTGGCAACCTCACGGATACCTTTAGAAAATGAGTGCTTGGATTAGAACCAATGTTCAGGACCTAAAATAAACCAAGTCAATAGGCAGTACAAGTCAATTCATCTAGCAAAGAGGAGATGGGTTGATCTGTAGGAGGAAGGCCCAAAGAGTGTGTGGAATCAATGATGATCAAGGATTGTGGATGTGTTGAAGGTTTCTGCAATAATTGGTGAGTAGCCCCGAGTTCAAATAAGTTACGATAGATTGATGAATTCTTGAGAGTAGTTACTCGAAAAATTAAGTATCAGACATTACGTGTTTAGTGATCGTGGGTTGTCCTCAATCATGGATTCGAGAAACTTATTTATATTATCGGAAGTTATGAACACCATGACCCTGTAAGTGTAGCGGTTTCATAGTGGAAGAGTACGGAAGCAGTGGAAGATCGTAGATACGATCAGTTCCATGTCGTGGAACTTGTGGATCGATGCTTCCCACTAGCACTAACTGTTAATAGTTACAACTTCGCGCATTCTGTCGTGGATGAAATCCACGTGCTGTAAACATGGAACCAAACCTAGTTGTTATCCCCCAATTTAGCGTGATTGATGTCTCACAGTCTGGATCTGCATAATGATGATATTTGATTTAATAGATTGATGTTGATTTGTGATGAGTCTAGGTTTGTTGAATCGAGCATGTTTGACAAATACTTAGTAGTTCATGAATGTTAATGTTGCTGATCTTAAGAGCAATTACCGATGAGTTGTTGAATATTGATGAGTTCTTACGAATATATGCAGTTCTTACATCTCAATTCGACAAATTATCGATAAATTACCAAATATTGATAGCCGGATCAATATTGAGCAACCGAGCAAGTATTGCTCGATTCGACGAAAACATTTATTGGTGACGTGACCCAATAAAATATTAAAATATTAGTAAGCTATCAAATATTATATGATTAATTCATATGTTGGTTGCTGAATCCATCATAAATCCATTAGTGTTTGAATCGTGCTCAGAGTGATGATTCGTGGAGCATTTATTCAAAACCATAATTTCAGATCATAGTTGATAAATCGTGAAAATAGGTCATGAGTGATAGAAGGACCGACCACTTGGGATGATGGGCGTCCATGTGGCGCCCAGTGCTCGAGTGAGCATGCACCATGGTTCTCAGTTTGAGGATTGGTGAAAGAATGATTATTAAATGTTGGTTTCATCATTTTCTGAAATATCGATGGGTCCAGCATTAGGTGATAAAACCTAGGTATGAAAGATGGGGACCGACCAAGAGAGCATGGGACCGGCTCTTGGTGGTCACGTGACCAGTTGTTGGCTGTTTGAGCAATCCTCAGGTTGGTTGGAGATAGTTTGTGCCCAATACGAGCAATTGAGCAAATTAGGTCAGAATTATGAAAACGTGTGGGACCGTCTTTGTGCAAGCCCTAAGGATGACTCTGGTCGGTCATGAAGGCATGCACGTGTTGCCGTGGTGCCGTGTCTCCGTCCGAGAGTTTTTATATTTTTCGATGTGCGTTCGAGCAATGTTGTGAATTTTCGTAAGAGTTTCATCTTGATCAAATTCTTGATTTTTGTTGGAATGAGCATGTATGCTCAATTCATTAATATTTTGCAAATATTAAAATAAAAGTGTTTTAATATTTAAATTGCCGTGAGAGGCTAGCCAGTCGTGTAACTATGTTGGCTTTTGGTTTTTCGTGATTTGAGCAATATTTGAGAAAATATGAAGAAATCATGAATTTTGCTCAAACCCAGGAGATTCATGAATTGAGGAAATAATTATAAAAGACTAGGGATTGTAAGGTGTGGGACCGGCCACGGCTAGGGCATGGCCGGCCGGCTAGGTTGCCCGGTCCCGCACACCTTTCCCTATTTTATATTATTTTTCATGAATCCATGAAGTTATGGAGAATCCTTGAAGTTATGGAGAATCCATGAGTTTTGTTGAAAACAAAGGAGTTTCGTGAGATTAGGGAATAATAATTATAAAAAGCTAAGGATTGTGAGGTGTGGGACCGACCACGGCCCCGGCATGGCCGTAGAAGCTAGGTTGCCGGTCCCGCACACCTTTTCTTATTTTATAATATTATTTCATGAATCCATGAAGTTATGGAGGATTCATGAGTTTTGCAAAAGCAAGGAAAGTTGCTAAAATCAGAGAGTTTTCATGAGTTCATGAAAAAAAAAAAAAAATAAGGAAAATAATGGGAGAGGCGTGGGACCGACCATGGCTAGGGCATGGCCCGGCCGGCCGGGTGGGCCCGACTCGGGCGCCTCTCATTATTTAATTAATATTTATTGCTTTCTCCCTGTTTTGTGTAGGATTCCTCATTGTTTCAAATTTTTTGGATGCTCGTTCGTGTATCCGGTGCTCGCCGTGCATCATTGTCGAATACACTTGCATCATTTTTGCGAGGCTTACTCAGTGGTAGTCCAGACGCCTTGGGTTGTTGAGTATTTATTACTAATTTATGAAATTCAGTTGAGAATAATTCATGAAACTGAGTAATAAAAATGAATAGTTGTTTATTATTAATTCATAGGATCAACTTTGGATTCAACTACGAATTTAGAATAATAAAACAAGCATTACTGTAACGACACTAAGATATCATTTTAACTTTGGATCCGAACTCAACCCAATTGGAGTGGGAAGTTAGAACTGGATAGTGTACGTGCGATCCTAATATAGGGTGTGTATGGACGGGATGAGTGCCCCTAAATTTTAGAATTGGTGTTTTTAACTTAATGGATTACCCCTTAGTGGTGTTAGGGTGCATAATTAGTAGATACAAATACAATGGAGAAGTCCAGAAAATATATTTTCTCGCATGACTGCCACGTGAGGGGCATGAGAAGCAAGTTAGGGAAATTATTGTCCTTTCATTATTTATTTATTTTCTTCTCAGAAACATTTCTAAATGCAAACAAAATACCCCTTCTTGTTTTCTTGGTTCTTCCACCGTATACTTCTTCTTCTCCCATAAAACCTCTTCCACTGATTTCATTTCAAAAGGATCTCAAGCAAAGGAAAGAATTGTGGGTTTTAAATCTGAAGTGGAGCTTCCATCATGGGATAAATTTTTCTTACACAAAGGTAGGGGTTTCTTCCATTTCTATTCACTTGATGTTTTTCTTCCTCCCCCTGTTGTTACCATTTACATACCTAATTTTTTCATATTATCCCTGTTTTTGATGATTTTGCATACAAGAGATATGGTTCCAAAATTATACAATTTCTTCGTTTAACCCTTGCATATTGTATTGGGTATGGTTTCAATTTTATAAATGACTTGATGAAGAGTAAAAATGTCTTGCAGTCATTGAAGTTCCATTTTTCCATCATGAATTTAACTCTTGTCTTAAATTTTTAAACTAGCCTAATACTTGTTTGTAAAAATGCGTATGAGCTTTTTTGGTTTTAATTTCATGCATGACACTAGCTTTTGAGATAAAGATGTTTCTGGATCACAATTATCATTGTATATTAGTTGTCGTTCTTTGGAAACCATCATTTTGGTAAACCATTGGATCTGTTCGAACTCAAAACTCATTTGGTTACAAAATACCATGTTTTCGGTTTTTGAATCTATTTTTTTAATATTTTCCATAATTGCTTAGTAGATGATTTTTGTAGTCTATTTATTTCTCAACAGTGAACTGACTTTTGGATCACCTAATTCCTTTTGGGTCCTTGTATTTTATTTTTTTACTCATTGGGTTTCTTATGAACAATGAAAACAGTGTCGTGCATGTGTACCCACACTACTTGATTCCAATGATTTTAATGTAAAAGAAATGAAAATCTACCAAGGGTTCTAGTACTGTTTTAGTTTCATTTGTCGACGTCCGTAATTTAAAGTTTTGTAAAGAAAAACCATAAGCCATGTGTTTATCCTGCTGTCTTTTGGCTCTTCATCAAGTCTGCACCTAAATGTTAATTTTACATATAGATTTGTTTGGTCTGCTATTTTTATGGGTTCACGTGTTTATCCATCCGAATTACATTTTGAAACTACATATTTATCGACCAGTGAATTATGTTTTGAAATTGCCTGCGACAATGGTTTCATAATAAGTGATTCTTGTTCTCTTGCTAAGTTCTTATGCGATTGCTGCCAATACTTGTATTTGTATAAGCTTTTGGTTATGGATTTACGAGATTCTTCAGAATTTGGTTTGTGATATTTCCTTTGCCGGAATTGGATTCGGAAACTAGTGGACTCTACTTTAGGAACGTCGGGCCTCAGTGGCACCCCACCACTTCGGTGGCAACCCGGAAGATCGTTGCGGCAACGATGGCTGGTAACCAGAACTACCCTGACGGTGGCACTGGCCATGAAAGAGTAGAGTAAATTCTATCTGAATTTCATTGAATGGCAGCTTACAAATGTTTGTGAACAAATGTTTTACATTTACTTATGAATTTCAGAGATCTATGTATTGCAGGCGTACTCATGTATTTGTTTTGTTTGATTTTTTAAAAATTTTGTAGTAAGAAGAACGCTTCTTATCACTTCTTTCACTTCTTTCATTTATTTTCTTCTTAACAGCCTTGTGTACTTCCTTTGTTTACACGTTAAACACCCACTCACAGTCAGCATTATGAACCATTAATTGTAGTTAAAAGTTTATGTACTTAGTCTTTTATGAAAATCCCATTTTGAAATGTGTTGTCACTGTGAGTAAAGGGTCCATGGGATCTCACCTGAATTGTCTCATTTATTTGTTCATTTCTATTCTGTAATTGGAAATGAAGAAGTGTTAATTTAGTGCTTGTCAATATAATTGCTTCTTACTATCATTTTTTTTTTTCCTAATTTGTTTAATTCTATGGTGTCCGTTATTCAAAGTGGTCTACGAAAAATGATTATTTTTTATTTCTCATTCTCAACATTGGCCTTGTATCAATTATTGGTTGGATTCTAAATTGAGTGTATATTTCCATTGTCTTTATTTGCATTTCTGAGTGGCGCGACCGGGGCTTGACCTTGCTGGACGGGTTGAAATCCAACCCGTTGGGAGGAAAAATTCACATGTCCGTCACAATTACCATCCTATGGGATTGTGGATTTGACCATAGAATCAGAGTAATTAAAATTATCTATCACCATTTCATGAGATCAACTGTGGATTCGATCATGAAATCGGAATAACAAGATAATGTAGTAGTTTATTGCCATTCAATGAGATCAAGCCGTGGATTTGATCATGGAATCGGACCAATTGTTTATTGCCATTCCATGGGATCAGGCCGTGGGTTCGACCATGGAATATGAGCAATTATTATTGCCATTCCATGGGATCATGCCGTGGATTCGACCATGGAATAGGAGCAATTGTAGATCATTCTGAAAATTCAGTGGTGAATGTCACGGCAGAATTAATCTATTGCAGAAAAGATATTAGCCAGTGAAAGCGTCACATCCATTCTGAATGGTGCATAGTCAGGGAGTCACAGTGTTGTTTACGACCTGAAGGCGTTAGTGTTCTCAATCTACGGAGAACCGCCTGAATTTATGCATGGTCTCTCCACATAATCATGGAACGGTGAGTGTCACCGACGTCCTGAAGGCGTCCGCCACCCAACTATTCTTCATGTGGAGGTGGGTCTCTCTCCTGCGATCGGGAACGGTGAGTATCACCGACGTCCCGAAGGCGTTAAGCTCTCAATCTACGGAGAACCGCCTAAATACGTTATTCTGCATAGAGGTCACGACGAAATGCCATGGATCGAACGCTCATCTAGTGGAGGCTTTTCGAAAACATATTCATCATGGCTTCGTAAAATATGAATCGTTGCATGCCTGAAAGCCGTGTCAAAAACATGCCTCACGATTTTACTGTTTTTCCCTTTGTTGAAAATCCACCATCAACATCTATACACAGTCTCTCTACATAGTCGTGGAACATCGAGTGTCGTCGACATCCTGAAGGCGTTAAGCCTTCTCAACAAACAATTATGTACGAGGACCGCCCAATCGTTCTTCTATGTAGAGGGGGTCTCTCTATGTATTCACGGAACATCGAGTATCGCGGACGTCCTGAAGGCGTTAAGCCCTCTCAACAAACAATTATGTAGGAGGACCGCCCAATCATGTTATTCTACATAGAGGGCATGATGAAATGCGTATCATCGAACGCTCAGCTAGTGGGAGGCCTTTCGAGAAACATATTCATCATGGCTCTGAGAGGAACTCGATCATAGCTCATGAAACGGTTCACGGATCGTAAAATATGAATCATCACATGCGTTCCTGAAGTCGGGTCAGAAACATGCAGTATCATGATTTTACGATTTTGACCTTTGTCGAAAATCCACCATAAACATTAAGTCCCCTACTTAGTGAGGGACAGTCATGTTCAGCATTAGATGGTGATTTTCCAGTCGGCGAGATAATCAGTTGAACTCGGTCGTACAAAGGTATTTTCAGAATCCTCGATTTTCTCCAGTGGTGTCATGTACGAGCAAATACAAGTCAAGGATCCTGATAATATGATAGAGCGTCATCCCATGAGCACGGAGAGATGAGGCACTGCTGATTTGGACGATCGGGCATCCTGTTTTGGTCGGTTTAATATTTGCGGGCTCGAGCCCAAAAAAGCCCGACTTGATTGGGGTATACCTAATAAGACAAAATCTAGGTTATTTTGAAGTAAAAGAAGCCACCCCTTAACCTTGTATTTTCTAAATGGAAAAATTTCCCTTGCAATGATTAACACTAATTTAATTGAAATGATTAGATTAGTTAAATTAGTTAGATTAGTTAGTTGATTTATATGAGTGGGTTTGGAAATAATTGAGAGTAGGAAAGAGTATGAAGTAGTAGAGGAGGCTTTGGGGGGGGAAAAGATAGGGTTTTTGAGAAATTTGTGATATAAGTGAGATGAGTGATTCAAATCTTGATTTTGAAGTGGGGGAGTCTTCTAACTTTCCTCCTACAGATGACTACTTGTATGATGATCTACCAGACCATGATCAAATGGATTATATGCATGATCCTCACTTTTATTTTCCTCAAACTCAACATGGGTATGGAAGTGATGAATGTCTTGAGCCAAACGTAGAATCCAATGACCAAGAAAAAGAGAATGGAGCTGCAAGTAATCAAGTAGACAACATACGTGGTGGAGATTGTGAGTTTTCCATGCAAATGATCGATTTTGTTTTGTTTTTTTCACTTTTGCTGCCTGTCGGCAAGGTCGACGATTTTTCGATCATGCCGACCGTAAAAGTCGGCGTGGTATATATTACCCAATGCTCCGACTTTTCATGAGCAGTATTCTAGTCGGCAAGGTCGAAAATATGAACCCTGCCGACTACAAGTTTTTTTGCAACACAGAAGTCGTGATTTGAAACATGTTTAAGCGGCATTGTAGTGGTACGTAAACCACCGCCAACTATAACATGGTCGGCCTTTGTTTTATTTTTCAACCAAGCCGGATGTAGATTAGCCGGCGTGGTTTTATATATATACCCCCGCCGACTACAAGATATTTTGCGGCCACAGAAACGATTTTGAAACATGCTTAAGTCGGCATTGTTCAGTTCGTCGACCCCTGCGATTGTTGTTTGGTCGGCGCTTTTTTTCTTCAACCAAGACGGCGGTTATTCAGGTAGGCAAGACTGTTTTGTATATCGACCCTGCCAACTTTTGTAGTACATATCAACTAACTTGTGTTGTTTTGTAGATTGCATTGGTACCGATGATGCATCAGCCTCAAGCTCACAACGTCAGGGGTCCTGATACTTCCGCACATTATGCTAATGATTTGGAATGGAAGGAAAAAAACGACGTGGTCAATTGGGTTATTGAGAAAGCAAAAGAGAAGATGTGCGTTCTAGTGAAAAAACTCCCAACAAAGAGATACGCGTTTTAAAATGGTATGCGAGTGTAGTGGGTCACCGGACGCAAGTCACAAGAGAAAGGGTTATGTGTATGATAAGAAGACGACTAGGGTGTACAAGACGAAGTCAAAGAAGTGTGAATGCCCATTCAAGATTATTTTTTGGAGGAAAAAAGAAACTGATAACATGTGAAGAATGAATAGAGTTGATGTTGGTTGGCATAACCATAAAGATCCGGAAAGTCTTGATGGGCACTGCCAAGTTGCCAAGTTGAAACCGCACGAGTTCGAACAAGTAAGAACAAGTTGGGGAATTAAACCAAGCAAGCTCCTTAGTAAGTTCAAGATGGAGGACCCGCATAACCTTTCTTCATTTTCTACAATTTATGCGGCCAAGGAAACCGTCAAAATAATTGAATGTGATGGAAGAAAGGTAATGGAAGAATCACAATGGTTGGCACATAAATACAACAATACGGTGAGACACCATGAGTCATCGGATGGGAAGGTGGATCGTATTTTTCTTGCGCATCCCGATATGATTCAATTGGCGCGGTGCTTTTACCAAGTTTTGTTCATGGATTGTACTTATAAGACGAGTAGGTACAACATGCCTTTGTTGAACATTGTTGGACAAACCTCGGATAAACAATCGTTCACGGTGGCATGGTGTTTTATGGATCGCGAGAAGGATGATAGCTATATTTGGGCATTGAAACTTTGAAGCTTCTCTACCACGAAGACGAGACTTAGGGGTTATAGTGACCGACAATGAGCAAGCAATAATGGACGCCGTGAGTATAGTTTTTCCCAATGCACAAAATTTCCTTTGCACTTGGCATATACAATGCAATCTTAGAAACAATTTTAGGAATCATATCCAAAATCCAAAGGCAAAGAAATGCCCTAAACGTGAAAAGGAGGAAGATGAACGTCTTAGTAAACTAACTAAAGAGGAGAGAGCGGAAGAGAAGAAAAAAGAAGATGAAGAATGGAAAGAAGGCGAGATCAAGTTTGGGTTATTCATGAAAGCGTGGGATAAGTTGGTTTGGTCGATGAGTGTGGCAAGATATGAGATAAACTTGAAGGAGTTCGAGGATGATTGGGGGACTAATTACCCCAAAGTAGTGGAATATTGCAAGAGACAATGGTTGAGGCCACACAAAGAGAGGTTTGTGTTTGATTTTACTTACGACTATAAACATTTAAAACTTGAATCCACAAGTATGGTAGAGCAAGCTCATGATAGACTAAAAGGTCTACTTTTCACGAGTCAAAATGGGATTGTGACGGTGCAACATGCTATCCATGAGTACACTAATAATGATATCGACAAGATAAAAAAGAAATTCCAAGAAAGTAGCTTCCGGAAGTTGAAGGAGTTTAAGGAGAATAATTGGTTGCTTGTTGGTATACATTGCAACGTCTCGCATTGGGCAATACGTTTTATGATGAAACATCTCAAGTTGTATCAAAAGTATGACAAGCCGGACACTCCTTGTTAGTGTAGGATAATGAAGGCTATCGGACTTCCATGTCGTCATATGCTTGGTAGGTATAAAACTCCCATTTTGATTGAAGATATCGATCCTTATTGGAAGCAACTATCTTTCAAACCGGCTCCAAGAGAAGATCTCGGTGAAGAGTTTGGCGACATGGAACTTGAGAGAATAATCCTCGACAAGTACCCCAAGTTGAATAGGTTGGACAAACAAACTATGAAGCACAAGTTGATGCCGATTGTTTACCCTTGTATGGAAGAACTTGAAGAACCGGCGAAAAAAGATCCTTGTGGTAGACCACCTACCACAAAGACAAGGGCGGAAGAAAGGGAACAAATTAAAGACTATTTGAGTATAAAATGCGATCCATCCGGACATGAGTATACCGAGGCACAATACAAATTCTTCAACATCTTCCTTACCCATCAGAAGTAACTTTCTTATAGGGCAATTCTTTTCGGTTTCATCTTTAGGATCTTCTAGACCAGGATAAATCCTGTCAATAAATTCTAATAGCTCTGCTGTATTGTTAACAATACAAGGGGTATCTTCTATTTTTTCCTCTGGGAACATAAATAATACACAAATAAGAGATATGAAAATTCTAAACATTCAAACATGGTTCTGGTAATACAGCCGGCAGAGTCGAGAATCTAAACACTGCCGACTAAATCATGGTCTGAGGGGTGGTAATCATATACCACGTCGACTAATGCATAGTCGGCATGGTCTTATTCAAGAAAGATGCCGACAATTAACTAATGAAAATAAAGTTTCAGTGACCTAAAGTCGGAATGGTACAAGTCTAAGACAATGCCAACTAGATCTAAGTTGGCAGGGTTTGTTATTATACCCTGCCATCCCTAGTTATTGTCTAACAGTCGCGATGGCTGCTATGAAAAGTCGGCAGGTTATTCATCCTGAGACCATGTCGGCTCTTATAAAATATCAACAGTCGGCATGGTTTTAAATTATCGACCTTGCCGACTAAAAACACAAAAATCATAATTTTTGATAATCAACATAATATAACAATCATACAACACATCAGAAGAATAATGGGTTTGAGTTTAGAAATCACTTACAGTCTTCTTTTCTCCGGTGGAGGGTTCTTTTCAACATTCTCAGGGATTGGATTCTCGGGTTTGCTAGTTCCAACTTTTTCCTTACCTTTTCCCTCTAATTTGGATCTTTTCATGTTACCTGTTGAATCTCCCTTGCTACTGGATCAAACTATTTTTGGTAGAATATCAAAATTGAAATTTTTAGTTGATTTTTGGTTGATGGAATAAGATGAAGGAAGGAGAAGAGGAGAGGGATTATAGAAGATAAATTACCTGGCGAGATTGGGGTATACCCAATAAGACAAAATATGGTCATTTTGAAGTAAAAGAGGCCACCCCTTAACCATATATTTTCTAAATGGCTAATATACCCTTGTTTAATTAACACTAAAAAATCTAATTAGCTTAATTAATTGAGTTTAGATTGATTAATTGAGTAGATTAAAACTTATGAAATGAATTTTTTTTTTTTTTGATTGAACTTATTTGGGAAGATTTTTGAGGAAAAAAAATTGTTTTGAGAAAATCTTTTGCAACGGAAATGAAAGCACACTACCCTAACACTTCTAAAAAGGAGATTGCAAAGTTGTTGTATGAAATCATACTCAAAATTAGATCATAAATCAACACTTTCGATTACGAAGTATGAAAAGCTCAAGCAGGGTCGACAGATGAAGAACATGCCGATTAAATCTGGCAGGCAAGGTATGCGGATGAAGAAAATGCCGACAACTTATGGCCGGCAAGGTCGGTGAATGAAGAAGATGCCGACTTTATTATTTTTGACACACAGGAGACTGTTGTAAATGCTTCACTAGTCGGCATCTTATTGATTTCTTACCTTGCCGGCTACCTTATAGTCGGCAAGGTCGATAAAAAAATACACCCGCCGACTATAGGATTTTTGACATACAGAGAGGTGTTACAAATGCATGATTAGTTGGCAAGGTATTAATTTCATAACCTCGCCGACTAAACTATAGTCGCAAGGTATAAGGATGAATATCGTGCCGACTAAAATATAGTCGGCGAGGGTATAAGGTTGAATACCGTGCCGACCCCGTAACTCACGATTTCGAGAGATGAAAAGTCGGCACGGTATTCAACCTTATACCCTTCCGACTATATTTTAGTCGGCAAGGTCGAAAAAAAAACCTTGCCGACTTTCGATCCGTTTTGATTCTTCGTTGTTTTTTTTTTTTTTTTTTTTTTTTTTTTTTTTTTTGATCTCATTATGTATGGTTAGAGTTTTGAAGAAAGATTTTGAATTTTTTTTTGAATATGTTTTAGTCGGCATGGTTTTTTAGTATGGGAAATTTGGTCTTTTAACACCTTTTAGACACCCCTTAGCACACTAGTTTGGATGGGAATAAAATGGGTATACCCCAATTAATCTGGGTATACCCCAATCTCGCCAGGATAAATTAGAAGAAGATTAACAGTTTTTAGTTTTTAAGTTTAGGGTTTAGTTTTAGGTTAATTAGTGCAGGGGTACTAAAGTAACTTCACCCATATTTGACCTCCCCTTAGTAAGGGCACATGTCCATTTAAATTTGGGTATACCCCAACTCGCCAGGCAAAAAAGGAAATCCATGTTTTATTAGGTTTTGGAAATAAATTTAATATAAAAGGGAAGAGACCCTAATTTTTTGTTTTTTTTTTTAGTTTCTCTAAGCTAATCGACCACCCTCTTTTTGATTTACTCATGCCCGAGCAGAGGAGGAAAAAAAAAATCGCCGGAATTCAGCCACCGCCGACCGTCACCGACCACCGTCCGGCCAAGTTTCGGCCGGCGCCGACCATGTAAGTCCGATTTTTTTTTTGTGATATTAGTTTTTCCATGAGTTGTTCAAGACAAAATTTCATGCGTGCATGTATGCGTAGGGTTTTATGGAAATTTATCTTAGTAAACAATCGTTAGTCCGTCCGTCGGTTTAGGAAACGAACGAGAATTCCTAACATGAAAGAGATACATAAATCCTTGAATAGACATGATTTAATTGCAGTAGAGAAAATTGAGGTTTCATAAAAATCAGAATTTTACTTTCAAAGCATGAACTTTCACACAAATACCTTTAGGAAACGTTTGTTCGTAGTTAAAGTAATTAACAGTAATCCTAAGATATTTTTGAAATAGGCCTCCACTTCATGATAAAATTTTGTTGGTGAACTTTCAAAATTTTATTTGGAATATGTGAACTTTCACAAAAATAGAAAAGACCCTCGTTTCATAGCCGAATGCTCTCGTTCGAGCAAACAAAAGATTTTTTTTTTTTTTTTAATAATAAATCACGTAAAAGAAATTTTTTTTTTGTTTTGTTTGAGTTTACGTGAGTTATTATCTCACGAAAATAAATTTTTTTTTTTTTGATTTACGTGACTTATTATTATTATTATTATTATTTTTTTGCAAAATCCATGTAAAATCAAGTTTTCAGCAATTGCTAGAAGTAAACAAATTTTGATACAATGTTGCTTGTATGGATTTTGTGATTTTTCAGTGTATGCACAAAAACCAACAAATGTTCACCCAGCGAGAGTTGCTCACATGGCAGAAATTACGTGAATTGTTCATATGATAGGAGTTTTCGTGAAAAGTTAGGTGTCAACTTTAATAATGATTTTTTTGCTCATCTTCACAGGTTTGAAGGAGTGAGCAAGTTTTCGAAATTTTACGTTATTATCACTAAGTTCGTGAAACCGTAAATAGGTAACAGTTGAGGATTACCATTTTTGTAGACGCTGATGTGAGCATCCTAATTATTCCGTTGTATTTTAACTCCATTGTGTTGATGAAATTTGTTGTATGAGTGTCACAACAACTTTCCAGAGATGACTGATTCCCATAGTAGCACTGCTGAAGATGATGTTTCTAGGGAGGAAGCTTCCAGTGAGGATGCTTCTACAGATGTATCTTCCAGAAATGATGATTCTGAGGCTTCCAGGGAAGAAGAAGAAACTCCTAAAACCAAGAACACTCCGAACACTGATGATGAATTCTTCGTATTTCTGTATAAGCCCGAAATACGTCCCTCAGGTTCCTCGTTTCGGCTATTCATAAATCCCAGAAGTACTACTCGGTTCTGTTTACAAGGGAAACACTATTCGCCTTCACATGTAGAATTCAAGCTCTCCCGAAAGCCTTTGATAGATTTTTCAGGATGGGCAAGACATATCTTTGGGTTATAGTCGCGTATGGGATATGTTGGATCTTGCACAGGTGACACGAGCTATTCAAGCAGCTGGAGAGTTAGTCATCCATCATGATATACGAGGTATGGTGGCTTTACTTGCTCGCTGGTGCATTTCTACTCATACTTTCATATGTAGATGGGGAGAATTCGCCATCACCTTGGAATATGTAGTCGCTTTATTACATCTCCCAGTTACTGGTAATTTCCCTGAAAAGCTCTCAGCCGAGGAAACTGCAATGTCTGACATATTGAAATCTACAATGCATGATTTCAATAAGTTACCCAAATTTCGCTATACTCGATGGTTGAAGCACTGGTGGCCGAGAGATAGAATTCCTGAAGAACCTGTTGACGGTACATTAACCATTGTTGCTTTCTTATGCTTGTGGCTCTCCAGAGACGTTCTTGAGGATAGTGGACATTTGTTGAAGCCATTTTTGATCCCCTTTGCTATTAAAATGGCCAAAGGTGAGAAACTTCCTATCGGTAGTCTGTTCTTGGGTTCACTGTTTTCCAATTTAGACTCCTTAGTCATGGAATCCAGCATTTCTAACGGTTTCATGAAGGTTGAAACATATGCTAATACGATGTTTCTCCAAGCTTTGGTATGGGAGCACTTTGAAAGTTTCTCTCCGATTCCTCGTAGCATCTTGCAAGAACCGAATGTCGACACTCGTCATGCTTTCCTTGAGAAAGATAATGCCAGGATTATGCGGTGGTCTACAAAGCAGCCACAACATAAGATACGCCTCACCATTGTTTTAGACATTGAATCTGAGTTTAATTTTCGCACAGGTGTCGGTTCCTCCTATCTTCTCACAATTGATCACTTTCAATCTCGCTTTGAAGAAAATGTCATCTTTGAGGGAACCGTGTCGGTCCGAGTGATGGAGAGAAATCCTTTATATTGAGTTGTACTCCTGGTTATTTAGTGTCAGTGATGCATGGAGAATTCCAAGTGGAATAATACAACATCGACAGAGCAGCTCGACAAATGGGTCTTGATCAGTGTCCTCCGGGGCATCGAACGAACAAACCATCGGTTGAGCATCTGAAGGCTCATTTGGATTGCACACACGTGGAAGGAAATGATTACTTGTTTCCTTGCTCTGATCGAGCTACTTATGTAACTCCAGGTTATATAGACTTCTGGCGCCAACAACTTTACCGCTTGTATAACTTTGCAATGGCTACTAAGTCTTTGGTACGAGAGTTTCCTCATGCTGACATGATCTCTGATCGACCAAGATTGAAGCATCTTTCTAGTGGTAATAAAAGAAAAACGCCTCCAGAATGTTCACAGGTAAGTATTCTCCTTACGATTTAAGCAAAAGTCATGATAATCGCATCTTAACTATTTCATTAATTTTATTGCAGGGCGACCATGTTGTGAGATCTCGAATTCAGGTAGATGACCGGTTGTCATCCGACACAAATATAATTACACTTTCTTACTACTCAAAATATATAATGAAGCAAGGGCAAGAAATGATCGATCCCACAGAGAGGTGTAGGTTGTCAAATTGTTTCGGTTCCCTATAAATAACACCGGTAGTTTTGTGATTTTTATATAATAAACTAAATAAAAGCAAATAAAGCAAAGCAAACAAATCAAATCAAGGATAAGAAGATATTGGTCATGGATTTCGTTTTCATTCACAAACATGTTTTCAACACAATAACTAGAATTGATATTTTAATCTCAACTTTTATCAAAGACCCTAGAATACCTTGATCGCAAGTATATCCCGCAAATCTCCTCATGTCATCAACAAACACATTAAAAGATGCGAATATGAATTCTATCTAAAGGAACAACCTAACGTGTAAAAGCACTAATCAAGTTTAATTCCCTAGATGCATTAGGTTCTATGAAATCAGGCCAATCAAAGCAATCGAACGTGTAAAAGCACTAATCCGATTTAACAAAGGTTATGGTTCACATATGATCATAAGAATATACCACTACAAACTATAATCATATTTATGCTACTTGCAATCCGGAATTATCACTTTTTCGTATAACAACCCTAATCTAGCAATAAAGATGAAAGCAAACTCAATCGATTCGCGACTCGACTAAACAAGCATTCAAATCATGTAATAATATTGATGGTGAATCATAAACGATAATATGAGACAAAACTAATTTATTGAATTAAAACCCATATTTGGAAATCAAACTTATTCCATAACCAATAATAAAACTCTAGCTCATATTCATGGAGTTCATAACAAGAAGAAAGAGAAAAGACTTCATGGTTCTAAACCCTAGAAAACAAAGTAGAGGCAAAAAGATAGATAAAAGATAATCAGATAAGAGCTCCCAAAGTTGTAGAAACTTTCTCCTTTATAGCTCTTCTTATTCCAAAATTAGGTCAAGCCCCAAGGGTCCAAAAGATAGAAGTCCACCAAGCCCATGTGTGAGAAAAACCCATGTGAAAACTCTGCCCAAAACAGTTTGGAAAAACTGGTATTGTGGCCGGAAATTGGCCGGAAAGTATCTCAGGTGGCCGGCAAAGTCCGCCCGGTCACCGGTCAACGGGTCAACTCGGTCGGGTCAACGATTCAACTCGGTCAAGTGAGTCAAACCGGGTTAGCTGGTTCTAGTCGGGAGAGTCGTCTCGAGTCATGGGCTAACTCATCGACTTGATCCTAGGCCAGCGATTTGACTTTGCTCCAGTTAACAATGTGGCCGCACAATCATTGTGCATCACCAATTTCTATCCAGCCATTATGGCCCTGTAACCTCAGACTCCTCAATATCATTTCCTCCACCTCAGTTCCATATGCTCGTCACTGTCATTGGCACCAATTTAATCTGCACACAACCAAACTTCTGAGCTACAATTTCATTAGTTCTCACGAGCATCGGATCCACCAGTTGATCACCAAAAGGTGCTATCATTCAAGCTCTCGCAAATTCAACCAACCACCAATACCAGTGATCAGTTCATTCCCATCAGTGTACCAACAGCTCAACTTGAATTCATCACCATCTCGGTAAGCTCGCACCTTCTTTTCAGCTTCACATACCCACTTTAATGCATTACCATTGCTTACAGCTCTAATTAACTCCTTGCTGACCTTGCACAATCCATCACCTACGATTCACCAAAGACACGCCCGGCTCCACTTATCCAAGACAACCGCTCCTGCTTTGCTCATACATTCTTTGACCCTAAATTCCATCACCGTCAAACCCATAACAATCACCATTGTCAGATTCTTCCCTGCCTCGGCTCATTGCCAACACCATGAGCCATTGCTTCTCAGCTGCAGCAAAACACCACTGCAACTCAAACATTCATTTAAATCCTGCCTCAAAGCTGAGCTCATCTTTCCCTGTAATGCAGTCTTCTCAACTCCTACACTTCCCAGCTCAGTCTCAATTCTTCATCCATAGACCGCAGCTGCAACTCCTGGAAATAATCCTCACCTGCATTCTCATTCAACTCCTTCTCTTCACTTTCATGACCACTTCACTGAATTACAGACTCCTATTGCGCAGCAGCAACAACTTTGTCTCTGAAGTTGATGATATCATCATCTCTGCTAACTCTGAGATACATCCACCACCTGAAACTCTTCATAACCTAACACTTATAACCAACTCCATCGCAGCTTGCATTCCTCCAACTTTGTCACCACCATTTCAAGACCAACACTCCACTCGAGTTCCATCATCAACACCTCCATCGAGACAAACACCTCTAATCCTCATTCTGTTAATACTCACAACCATCATCAACCCCTCCATTGAGACAACAGCCACAAGAACTCCATTGAGACAACATCATTATCAGCCAACATACACAGCAGCATCATCAACGGCAGTTCAACTCACTCATCGACACACACACATTGCACCTGTTGCTTCCCTGAGTGCATCCCTGTACATTCTATTCACCCGATTGATTCTTCTCATAGACAAACCCTAATTTCTGTTTCACCCAAGTTTGACACTTAAATCACAAGTCTGCAATCGACCCCGTCTACAATTTCATCTTCTCTTCTCTATTTTCGGATCGATTTCCATCATCAATTTCATCGAATCTCTCGATTTCACCGGAGAGAATCAACCCATATCTGCTTTTATCGATTCCATATACTGACCAAGACCATCATTTACTTCAATCACATCTTCACCGCCATACTTTCTCGATCTTAATCTCTCAATTTTTAATCGTGACTCGATTGGTCTCTCGGATTTAATGGCAAAGAATCTTTGCTTTTCTCTCTTGTTTTCAGTGGAACAAAATGAGGTGAATGGAAGAAACACCTCCCGATTTAGGGTAGAAGAGGATTAGGGTGCTAACAAAGACACCCACCTTCGTATAAAGGCCACCCATCCGGCAACCCTTAACCTGGTGGCTCTATTTAGTACTCCTCCCAATAGAGTTCCCCTTAACCTTTGGTTTGGTTCCCAATAGCATGTGAAATGACACTTTGCCCTTTTCGCCTCAATTTGGGTGAGTTCCGCTTCTTTTCTTCCGTGCGACTCCAGAATACCTAATAACTCAAAAACACACGTAAAGTACATAATTCACAAGAAAAATAGCAAAGAAAGCGTAACTACTAGATAGTAAATACGGTGTATTCTACACCTATCAGTAGATTTCTCATAAGTGCAGGACAGTCCCCAGGGTGGAGAAGGCAGAAGTAAAAGGGGTTATAGGATGATACCGAATAACGTGCAGTCCCCAGCCGCTTCTTTGGTGAGTTGTTAATATTCTTTCTACAATGACTTTTCTTTGTCCGCATAATTAGGATCGTGAAACCAATGTTTGTTGCTATTCCAGAATTTTTCTCCATCAAGTATTGACGGTCTCTGTCTTGTTCAGCCAACAATCCATGAGTCCAGCGATGAAGATGATGTCGATGTAAGTATTCCTTCGTATAACCAATCATGATACTTCTTGAAATAAATAATAATAATTGTTGTTGATATCCAGGGAGAACATTGTTTTGGAAGACCAACATGGGCTTTCCATTCATTCGTCTTCGAATGGTGGTGAAAAGGAGAATCCTCAAGAATTAGGAACGAATGAAGGCAATGATGCTCTTGATGTTGATGCCGGCCATATTAATCCTTCGAACAACTAGCTAGGAAACCCCTCAAGTAAGTATCCATATCATTTTCTCTTCATAGAAGTATAATATTGCTGATTTTTGAATGAATGAATGAGAATCCATACGAATGAATGAAAATTTCTAGTGAAATACGTCATCAGAAAATTTTTGAGCTCAGCCTTTTAGAAAAAACGCCATAAAATCTTCATACGATGTCGGATTTTCACGATCTACCCATGTATTCTTATGACCAGGATATTTCCAAGATTTATCCAAGAAGCTTTTAAAGTTTTGAGCACGTTTAGGGGTCGAAATCGGTTAAACATTAAACTTCCAGGAGACCTTCAGAAAATTTTCAGCTGGTAGTCCAATGTTTTGGCCACAACTCTTTGCTCATTTATCCAATTGATATGAAATATTGATATGTTGTAGAAAACATCCATACGAAGAGAATGGTATATGACTCAACCTTATATTCCTTACCAATTGCTCCCAGTTCGTCATCTTATACAGGGCAGTATAAAATCTCTTCAGACGAGCTTGTTGAAAAACGTGCTTTATGACTTCCACACTATTTGCTCATGTCTTGGATGTATAGTAAAGAACTTAGATAGTGTTAGTTCACTTACATGCTGGATTTTATGATTGCCTTTGTTTTCCATGCTTGAATTTCCCTAATCTCATGTAACCTTCATATTAGGTACCAAATGCCGAAGTTGAGAATAATGGAGCGAATGATGATTCAAACCATATGGTGAATCGAGTTGATGATGTTACCATATATGCACCTCAATGCCATGAGAATGCTACTACTGAAGTTATCAAGGAGAATGAAGCTCAAACCATCATCACTTCAGCGATAGAAGAAACGGACATGGAAGAATGGAAGAAATTGCTCCCACAGTTGCTGAAGTTGCTCCAATAATTGAGAACCTCATAATAGTGCATGAATACCCTAACGCAGGGATTATTTGTGAGCCTCCATTCAGTGAGTCACTCCCATATCACACATCATTTGATGGATTTAGCGTTCCCATAGGGTATGCTGATATGTATGAGAAATTGTGGAAAATATATGGCCACATTGTTATCACCAAGGATCCAAAACGCAGTTACTTCTTGAAAATGCAAGTAGGAACTATATTGTGTGTCATTGATGATATACGAACCAGGGATAGAATTACTGTTACTCAAGATGTACTCTTTGATTGGGAGTACAACTTGAAGAAATATGAAGAACTTGGCTTCAACTTGAAGTGGATTCGTCAGAGGATCAACATCATCAGGGATGCAGTAGAGAACAATATACCCTTTACCAGTGATTCTGTAGTGGAGAAAATGACTAAGATTGCTGAATTGACTGAAAAGCTAGAGTTGGAGAAAGCGGCCTTGCAAGTCTTGGAGAATGCAGAGAAGCAGAAATCTTACTTTGCCGGCTTCCTTTAGTTTTCCTTTCCATAATCTCTTGAACCTTGAACTTCTGAGAGATGTGAGGTTTTATTTTGGTTTTGACTTTTTGATTGGTTTTGAATAAGTGAGTGATTGAGGATTTTCTTTTTTGGAATTGATAGAGATTTTCTTAAAATAAAAGAACTTTGATAAATTGCTGAATTCAAATACCGAATGCAAGAATTGAAAACTCTTATAGGAATTGAAAATACATGTGAACGAAAATCCTAAAATGAAAAACGTTAGGTGTCTCGAGAGTTCATGCATTGAACATAAAACACCTTGGGACGCTGAATGTTTCATACGTCAAAAATCTTTAGCCAATTCTCGTGAATCACTGTCACACTTGTCTTGCCTTTCATTTCAGCCAATTTTTAATATCCTCCAACTGTTGACTTAGCAATCATAAAAGTCCCTTCCCAGTTAGAGCTCTTTGTGGAATGGATATTACGCTTAGTTACCTTGAGAACTAAATCCCCTTCATGCAATTTATTAGGCTTAGTTGCTCGTGCTATGAATATCTTCTGCTGGTTCTGAATTCATCGTATAGTGGGATTCCATGTTGGTGGAGCTTTCCAATTTTACGGCACATGTGTACACTCACGCAAGGGAGAATGCCTAGGATATTAATTGTCGTGCTCAATCATTATTCGAGCGATGATTGTGTTAGTGAGACTCTGGATTCGGAGAGGCTCTGCGTCCAACCACTTGGGGAAATATTGCTGAGGCGAGACTAACCATTCATAACTTTTGGTGATAGATGAGTTATGAGTAAGATCAAGTCCCCGGACTAGAGTAGCATATTTGAAAGTTGGTAATATAGACGCATGAGGGGGAAGGAGACTTGCCTGAGTATGGAACCTCTTGACGAATTCATGCGCGCTTTCTTCAGGTTTTTGTGTGAGTTCCATCAAGGCTTCGACTTTCCCCAGATGTTTGAATGGTGGACCGTCCTCCACTTTTTCCGAGTCTGAGCTTTCTTCAACAGAAAAATGTGCAATTAAAGGTGTTGTAGTTACCTTTTCAGCATGAATCCATGTTCGTCCAAGGATCATGTCATATCCTGGATCTTCTCTGATTATATGAAACTTGGTTTCTGACCAGGTTTATTCAACTTTAATTTTGAGGATGATGTAACCATATGCATCTCTGGATATTCCTTCATGATCTCTGACTGAGACAAGAGCATGAGTGGCTTCTTTTTGAGTGATGCCTGCAGCCCTGAGAGTCTTCAAAGGAATAATATTGATAGCTGTGCCAACATCGATTAGCACTTTTCTGAATTTATTTCCTTTGAGATGTATTGTGGTGAGCAGTCCCCAGTCATACATCTCTTTGTCAGTAGTTGGAGGTTCAGGGAGTGCTTCCGGGATAGATAAACTTCCTGGACCTTCATGAGATCATATATGGTGGGTGGATTTTTTCTGACTTCCTCGGGATGCCGGCCGAAGAGAGGATGATTTCCAGTGTTGGTTTGAGTAGGAGTAGTATTACCACCATTGTTGGAAGCAGGAATGGTTTCTGGAATACCATCATTGTTATTGTTTCTAGTGCTAGCGTCGTTTACATTTTTAAATAACCCAGACCTAAGACCAGCCATCTTGCGAAAACGTGAGATTGCAACCGAGAGATTAATCTCCCACTATGGTCGCCAGTCTATAGATGGGGAAAAACAATTTGCCGGTTTTTTAGGGAAGTGAAGAGATGACGGTTCGGGGCGAGACTCCTCAACTGAGCAAACTGCTTAACCTCAAACAGATGCACTGAACGGGAGTGCTTTGAGTTCGAGAGATCAATCTGTAGGACTCCGGACTAAACCAAGTCAATGGCCGTTCCAGAGTCAATTCGGTCACATAGAGGGAGATGGGTTGATCTGTAGGAGGGAAGCCGAGAATTGTGGGATCAATGATGATCAGGCATTGTGGAAGTGTTGAAGGTTTCTGCAAGAATGTAAATAAGTTTGATCGAGAGAACTTGTGTGTAGACGATTGTTGTTATCTCATTCATCAATTCAGAACTTATTTATATTTGTCAGAATAATAAACACCTTGATCCCAGTAAGTGTGACGGTTTCTTGAGTGAAAGAGTGGGAAAGTGGGAGATCGTGGTGAAATTAGTTCCATGTCGTGCAGAGACTTGGTTGATCATCCACTCACTACTTTGCTAACTCCCTCAACCGCTTGCACGACTTACTCATGTTTCTCATCGTGGATGAACACACGTGTTGTAGGCCACCAGACCAAAACCCTAACTGATATCCCCATGTGGCGTGATTGATGTCCGACGACGTGAAGTCTGCCAGGGGCATTTAGTATTTGATTAGACAAATCGTTGACTTATTATTACAAAGAAGTCTAAGTTTTGTTGGAATCGATCATGAGTGTGAATGCTCAATGATTCATGGATTGAACATGTTATACGTACAGTTCTTAGATATTGCTCGTCTGAGCAAATATTGTAAATTCGAGCATTGATTCGATGAACTACTGAATACTGATAGTTGGATTAATATTCGAGAAATTGAGCATGTATTGCTCAATTTTGATAAATTACTGAATATTGATAGTTGGATCAATATTCGAGCAACTGAGCAAGTATTTCTCAATTTTGATAAATTACTGAATATTGATAATTGGATCAATATTCGAGCAACTGAGCAAGTATCGCTCAATTTTGATAAATTACTGAATATTGATAGTTGGATCGATGTTCGAGCAACTGAGCAAGTATTGCTCAATTCGACGAATTATTTATTAGTGACGTGACCCAATAAAATATTAATTAAAATATTGGTAGACTACCAAATATTATATAATTAATCTATATGTTGATTGCTGGATCAACATAAATTTATTAGTGTTTGAACTTGCTCAGAATGATGATTTGTGGAGTGTTTAACCCTAATTTTTGATCAATTGCTCGTCAATTGATGAATTGCTGAAAATAGGTCATGAGTGAGGGAGGGACCAACCACATGGGATAATGAACGACCATGTAGTGCCCAAGTGCTTGAGTGAGCGTGCACCAGGGTCCTTAGTTGACCGGTTGGTGAAAGAATGATTAAATGCTGGTGTTGATCATTTATTAAAATAATGCTCGTACGAGTGTTAGGTGATAAAACCTAATTATGGAGAAGTGAGGGACCGAACAAGGGAGCATAGGACCGACCCTTGGTGGTGTGGGACCAGCTGACGATCAATTGAGCAAATTCCAAATTGGTTGGAAAGAGTTTGGACCCAATATGAGCAATTGCAAATTAGGTCAAAATCATGAAGATGTGTGGGACCGGCTCCTTGTAAGAGTCCTGAGAGTTTCGATATTTTTTGGTGTGTGTTTGAGCAATATCTAGGATTTTCAGAAGAGTTTGATCTTTGACTGAAATTCTTGATTTTGCTCGAATAAGCAAGTATAACTTTGCTAGTTCGATCAAAATTTGCAGAATATTAAAATAATAATATTTTATTATTTGTTGTGAGTAGCCTAGTTGGTCATGTGACCATTTGAGTTTTGGCTTTTTCATGGTTTTGGCAATATTTGAGAAAATATGAAGAAACCATGATTTTTGCTCAAACGGAGGAGTTTCATGAGATGAGGGAAATAATAATTATGAAAACAAGGGATTGCAAGGTGTGGGACCGGCCACGGCTAGGGCATGGCCGTCCGGCTAGGTAGCCCGGTCCCGCAACACCTTTCCCTATTTTTATTATTTTTCATGAAAGCGTGAAAATATGGAGAAACCGTGAGTTTTGCTCAAACAAGGAAAGTTGCTTGAATGAAGAAGTTTTCATGAGTTCATGAAAATAAATAAAATAAGAAAAAATAAAGGAAGATGCGTGGGGGACCGGTCCCTAGGCGTCTCTTTTCTATTTTTTAATTATTATTTTCTCTCTCCTATTTTGTGTAGGATTCCTCGTTTGTCCATATTTTTGAATGCTCGTTCATGCATCATCGTTGAGTACACTTGCACCATTTTATTGGGGCTTACTCGGTGATAGTCCAGATGCCCGATTGTTGAGTAATTATTACTAATTCATAAAATTCAGCGGAGAATGATTCATGAAATGGAGTGATAATTATAAATTGTGCATCTACTATTAATCCATGAAATCCAATCGGGTAATTCAGGGAACGGAGTAATGAGATAAATTGGTTATCTATTACTAATCCATGGAATCAGCTGGGGATCGTCCATGAAACGGAGTAATGAGATAAAATAGATTATTTTTTAGGAATTCAGTGGATGAATGTCACAGTAGAATTAATCTATTGTACAATCGAGATATGAGATAGTTGAAGCATCATACTCGTTATGAAAGGTGCATAGTCAGGGAACAACGTGCAGCGTTGTTGACGTCCTGAAGGCGTTTCGCTCCCTCAACAAACAATTATGTAGGAGAGCCGCCTGAATCTATACACAGTCTCTCTACATAGTCAGGTAACAACGAGTGTCGCCGATGTCCTGAAGGCGTTAAGCCCTCTCAACAAACAATTATGTAGGAGGACCGCCCAATCGTTCTTCTATGCAGAGGGGGTCTCTCTATGTATTCAGGGAACAACGAGTATCGCCTACATCCTGAAGGCGTTAAGCCCTCTCAACAAACAATTATGTAGGAGGACCGCCCGATAATGTTATTCTACATAGAGGGCATGATGAAATGCGTAGCAACGAACGCTCATCCAGTGGGAGGCCTTTCGAGAAACATATTTATTATGGCTTTGAGAGGAACTCGATCAGAGTTCGTGAAACGGTTCACGGATCGTAAAATATGAATCGTCACATGTGTTCCTGAAGCTGGGTCAGAAACATGCAGTATCATGATTTTACAATTTTGACCTTTGTCGAAAATCCACCATCAACAGATGGCATTGTAGTTAGCCATCCATAATAATACACGTAGATAGCATAATGTACCAAGCTAGCAAAGTCGCGACACGGGAGCGACCTAGTCGATAGCCGGCCGAGTCGGCATGAACATGGGTGTTAGGCTTGAAGCAACATAGCCATGGCCATATGGCTAGGCTAGGCCAAGATATAACGACTAGCAAGGAGGCCGCGACTAGTTAGATGCTAGGCTAGGCCAAACTAGGAGGCATGGAGGTCGTAGCCATATGGCTTGTCTAGGCGAGACATGGCTAGGCCGGGCCTTAAGACAAGGTGGTCGTGGCCATGGTTATCCAGGCCGGAAGATAAGGAGGCCGTGGCAACTAGCTTGGATAGGCCAAGAGACTAGGAGGCCGTGGATGGTTAGAAGCCATGCTAGGCTCACTGGCAGGAAACCATGACCATGGTTATCCAGGCCGGTAGACAGGGAGGCTGTGACTAAGAGGCAGGGTGGCCGGCTAGGCAAGGTAGCCGTGGGCCAGGCCAAACCAGGAGATAGGGAGGCCGTGGCATGACTAGCTAGTTTCCTAGCTAGGAAGACAAAGAGGCCGTGGCCTGATTAGCTAGTTGGCTAGCTAGGAAGACAATGAGGACGTCGCCTGACTAGATAGTTGGCTAGCTATGAAAACAAGGAGGTGATGTGATTTTGAAGTTGTTTGTAAAGTGGTAAGAAAGATGTCGTTCTCTCGAACTTGTGAAGGATTTTTTAGACTTAAATTCAAAATAAAAATAGAAAACTCACTAAAAATTATAGCAAACTCTGACAAAGATGTTATCAATATTAAAAGAACACTGAGGCTAAGATTCCACTATTTTCCAAGTTCAAAGTGATTAAACCAATACTTATATTTATGCAATTTTCTTGTTTAATTTGATTCTAAAATATTGCAACAAGTAGATTTTCAAAAGTAATAATTGTAAATACCAAGTATGAAGCATCAAAAGTCTTAAAACTAAGCATACTCCGTCAAAATAAATCACAATCACTCAAATAAAAATCATATTCAATAATAGTTCAAGGCAAATAATCATATAATAATTGCAAATAAAAAGATAAAATAGAATATACCACTTTTTGTTGGAAAAATAGCTTCCTCTATTGCCTCAGCAATGGGGTTTAGCTCCTCATATTAATCATGTCTCAAAATATGTGTTTATGGTTCAAAAGTTGATTAAAAGAGTGAAAAGTAATAACACGATTGTTTGCAACGGTGTATCGGCGTTACAAAAACAGCTGTTACAATGGGCTACATTAAACCGTTGTAAACATTTGTTGCTTTGTCGCTGATTTTAAGACCCCAAAACGACTGTCTTGAATGGCTTTTGTTCTTCGTGTTCTTCCTTGTGCACCAAAGAAACAATTTCGCAACTCTTGATTTCGTTCTGTTATGTTCTAAAGTTCCCCCAAAGTATCCGTAACCCCTTTGTGACTCCCAGCAATCCTTTTTATAGCCAACATAAGCCCTAAAACTTGATATAAATCCTTCTTTTCTTCGGCAGAAAGTCTCGGACTTTTCTTTCCCTGCCAAGCTTCTCTACGCGCTTATATGCTGTAAAATTCTTCCAAATTTATTCCAACCTATATTTGATAGATACGAATCATCTCAGGACTTATCTTCCACGAATCTTCCAAATTTATCCCAGTAAAACCCGTAACTTTTTCTTCTCCATGTTTGCTCCTACTCGATGATTAAGCCCAATCGATCGACCCAAACACACACACCAACCCTGTTTTGCTCCAGAAGTCATTGACGAAAATAAGCCATTGAATCTCGCCAAAACTACTTTGAATTTCGAACCTAATCTGGAGTGTGATGGTTCGGCTTTTCCCGCCTTTTGAATTTTTGAATTCTTGAAGATGAGGCGCCCCCTATCCATAGTAGGGGTTCCTATAGCAGGTGCCTTATGGGGTGTCCTGGAGGTGCCCCTTATCCAAACTGTGGGTGCCATTAACAACTCCTCCGGGTGCATTAGACAACTTTTCAAGCCGATTTTTCCAAAAATATTTATTGGCCAAAAATACCTACACACACATAAAACACCATAATAAGTACAAAAATAAGCACTATCAATATATAGAAGCGAGACAAATTAGACACAAAAATGTATCTATCAAATACCCCCAAACCTATTATTTGCTAGTCCTCGAGCAAAAATAAAATCAAATCCTAACTCACTGTCACCGGTGCATCGTCGATTGCATTTAGCGTATGCAATAAGCCTTTAAACCCCTAGGTGGCCCTAGTGGCGAGAGTTATAGTCTCGGGAGGGTTTACCAGAGGTGTACCCACAAAACCTTTACTCCAAACCCTAACTATCAACGCAGAACCTTGGAAGGCACTAAAGAATCTCCTTGGTTGGCATACTTATTGACTACAGGAGGAAGTACCCTGAGGCGAAATTCCAATTCTTTAAACGAGTTTGCACTCAAGCATACTAAAATTCATATATAAGTCACGAGCTCTACTCGGATAGTCGCACTATGGACATCAATACCTGAGTCAAAACTAATCACATGGATATATCAAGAAGATGGATATAGAGAAAAACATAGATGGTTTTGATGCTTACTAAGTGAACGGTGTTTCCCATATCTGTCTCAAGAAGGCCTCACTTAAAATGAACCTACCTAATGGGTGAGATACTTTGGTTCGGACTAATATCAACACTTGTTTTGGCATATACAAGGGAACCAGTGGTCGATGATCTTAACTCTAGGTCAACTCATTTGGAATATACAAGGGTTCCAGTGAGTCGACTTTATTGAATTTATTAGGTTGGTCTAATGGTCTGGTCTCAATTTCTTTTTTTTTTTTTTTTTTGGTATCTCAATCACTCTAATTCACCCTAGCATTGGTAACAACTTGATTCGTGAGCCCCACCTAATCACTTAGAGAAACATAGTTTAAAAACAAAATAAAATAAAAAAAGAAGTGAAAAGGACTCAACGAGATATGGTGAAACTATCATGTTATTTCTAACACTAGAGCTCGTGCTTTTATGAATAGACTCTTTAGATGTTTCCATCTAACAGTTGGTTCCTCAACTCCTACAACCAAAATGCTTCCATCCACTTAGATTGGTTAGTTCCATCCTTAATAAGCATAAATTTCTAGGCTCGGGAGTTTATTTATTGTAAAAAAAGGTAACAAAAGTTTCTACCCCACCCCAAACTTAAATCTAACATTGTCCTCAATGTTTCTAATTAAAGAATAGTACCAAAAATATAAGTAACATGAGGAAATAGTAAAGAGAGAAGTCGGAAAGATAGTACACAGGTGAAGTATAACCAAAAACCTACAAAAATAATATACAACATACAAACCGCCTCGATGGTTAATCAAGGTAAACCAGGGTCCTCCGGAGGGACCTCCTCAACATCACCTGTAGGAAAAGGCTCCAAAAAGGGCTTCAATCGTTGACCGTTAACCTTTGAAGAACTACTACCATCTGGTGTCTCAATCTCAATAGCGCCATGAGGAAAAGCAGTCACACGGACCACAAAAGGACCGGTCCACCGAGAGTGCAACTTCCAGGAATAGATGAAAACGAGTGTCATACGGAAGAACTTTTTGACACTGGAGAAAATAACTTTCGTAAAATATTCTTATCATGCACAAGTTTCATTTTGTTCTTATACTCCTTAGCACTATCGTATGCATCTCTACGAATCTCGTCCAAATCATTGGTGGAGCTTTCGTGAGCTCCCGCCTTGTCAAGTGAAAAGTTTAGTTTGCTTAATAGCCCAATAGGCTCTATGCTCTAACTCGACAGGGAAGGTGACATGCCTTGCCAAATACTAGACGATAAGGTGACATTCCAATGGGTGTCTTAAATGCGATGCGATAAGCCCATAAGGCATACGTAAGCCTCGACGACTGAGTCTTTCCTATTAGGATTAACTGTTTTCTCTAGAATACGCTTAATTTCCCTATTTGAGACCTCTACCCGACCACTAGTACATTGGGTGATATGGGGTTGCTACTTTGTGGGTAATACCATATTGTTTCATTAAAAGTGCAAATGGTCTATTACAAAAGTGTGAACCTCCATCACTAATTATAGCTCGCGGCGTACCAAAACGTGTAAGTATGTTCTCTTTCAAAATCGGACTACGACCACCGTGGTCATTTGTTTTACACGGAACCGCCTCAACCCACTTAGACACATAGTCTACAGCGACAAGTATGTAAAGATAACCAAAATAATTAGGAAATGGACCCATAAAATCAATGCCCCACACATCAAAGACCTCAATCACTAAAATAGGGTTCAAAGGCATCATATTTCTACGGAAATGGTTCCTAACCTCTGGCAACGCTCACAAGAAACACAATGACTATGGGAGTCTTTAAAAAACGAAGGCTAGTAAAAACCACACTGCAATATCTTAGCAGCAGTCTTCTTAGCACTAAAAATGACCCCCACATGCATGTTCATAACAAAAGGAGATAATACTGGACTGGTCATTCTCAGGTATACATCTCCTAATAATCAGTATGGACAATACTTAAACAGATAAGGATCGTCCCAAAAGAAATGCTTAACCTCGGCTAAAAACCTAGAACGATCTTGCTTACCCCAATGTTGAGGCATTCGACCAGTAACAAGATAATTCACTATATTCGCATACCAAGGTGATTGGGAAGCAGAGAACAATTGTTCATCAGGAAAGTTATCCCTTATAGGAAGGGAATCATTAGGGGAACTAACAACTAGCCTAGACAAGTGGATGCACTACTACATTTTCGGCACCCTTTTTGTCTCTAATGTCCTGGACAAAATTCTTGTAAAAAAAGGATCCACCTAATCAATCTAGGTTTGGTATCCTTCTTAGACAAAAGGTATTTCAAAGCAGCATGATCAGTAGATTACGATCTTAGAACCTAATAGGTAGGTGTTGATGGTGGGTTTTCATTTGAGGTTAAATTTGTAAAAAACCAGAAAAATCATGCGCTGACATCTTGTAAAAGATAAAGCCATTTATAAGTGTTGGATACTCCCTCACTTAATTCACCAAGAATGGAGCATGTAGCAACAATCCCATTATTCGTGAATACATGAAATTCCTCGAGGTTGGAGCATGTGGCAACAATCCCTTCTGTGAATTTCATATCAGCCTTGTATTTCAGTACTCATTATCGGTGTGGCATGACGATTGAGTGTTACTCTTACTGAGAATAACACGAACCTCCAAGCACTATAATGAAACCATGTACGAAATACCCGTCTGGTGATTCTCGGTGTGTTATACTAGCCCGAGCCCCTCTCGGTGTGTTATACTAGCCCGGTTAGGCCCCTCTCGGTGTGTTATACTATCCGATTGAGCATCCAGGACTGGCCAGTATCGGTCGGATATGATCTGATCGTGATCATCCAACTCCATAAGCATGATTGGATGACCCCAGGATCAATTCCATCACCCCCAGCGGGTATGGAATACCCGGCCACCCCGCATGGTCGGTCATTGGCCTAGCCTGCCAAGAAACCGTTCATACCAAGCATTATGGATGGAAAACCCTAAATTAGGGTTTGCGGCATATTACATGTGTCGCAAAGCAGTCTCAACCATCCATCTTCGCGGTATAGATGGAGGGTGTAGATGTAGACTCAAAGGGCCCAGAGCATGTCAACACGATCACCGTTGGACCGCCTACACACTTGACCAATCGGTCAAGACCAACAATGTTTGGCCGTGACAAAATCATCACCCAAACAAGAGATGGCGCACGGCTTTGAAATCCAAAATTAGGGTTTCAAGTCATCACGCGCGTCCATCTTCTCCGGCACGAATGGAGGGTCACAGATTAGATTAAACAAGGCCGGTCATACCAGCATGACCACCGTGAGCCCATCACCCCTCATGTGTTCGGCCAAGGCATATCACGCCCTGGTGAATCCAAAAACGTGCATCCAAACTAGCATGGCCGCGCCTCCCAAACCACGAACTGATCTCGACCGCTCAACTTCACCGGATGATTTGAGTGGCTTAGATCACGTTTTCATGGGATAGTCAGGTATAGGTGTGAACACCAGCCTACCACCTACATCTTTGGTATGATCGACCAAGACCAACCAAGATGTGTCGTCTTGAAACGCGTGCCCAAACTAGGGATGTCACGGGTTTCCAACCCTTTGCGGCATCAATTTCTGCCGCAACCGATCTCAACCACTCAACTTTACCGGTTAAATTGAGTGGCCTAGATCACGCCTCCATGGGACGGTGAGGTGTAGGCGTGTACACCGTCATGTCGTCTACACACATGCCGGTCGATCCTCTCCAAATCCCTTTCCATGCTTGGTTTCGACCAAGCTGAAGAGTGATGCTTGCGCACCTCTTCAAAAACCCTAATATTCGTTGGTCATGAGATGAGTGTCTCAAAGATCATCTCATCCGTCCAACTTCACCAGCTTGGTTATACAACCACCGGTCGGGAGTTATTTGGTCGGTGAGGCGTCATTACCCATCACTTTACCACACCATAATGCGATACACGCATAAAATACACACGATACTTCACAAGTATCGACTTCCGAATAACACGGTTATTCAATTGAGCATTACATGCTATCTTTCGTGGATCCACGATCCACACATTCCGAACATCAATCATGTCACAAAGCGGGGGATACATACGGGGGTATTGGTATGGCGGTTTACGGCGTGCGGCGTGCAACGCGCCATCACAAGAACGTGTCGTCGAAGTCATGGACGGTTAGAGATGAACAGGAGAAGTGGGCAAGGCCGGTCGGCCACAACTCCACTACTCCATCACTCCACTTCCTCCACTTCCCACGAGAGACGTGAATGAGGCTCAATGACTTGTATAAATAGGTTCTCCGCCCTATTTCAAACAACAAGAACAAGTTCAGACGAGAAAGAAAAACAAGTGTTAATACAAAAAACGTATTCAAACACCCAGAGCTTGCTTGCATCAATCACAAGCCTTCTCACCTTTCTCTTTACAAGTTATAAGCAAGCCAACACCTTCACAATCTCAACACCTTCTTAGCTCCCTAAGATCAACCCCATCTCCTTCGCTTTGTGACCGAAACAAGTCTGGAACGGCCATTTCTTGGTTTAGGCCGGACTTGCACAGATTGATCTCTCGAATCTACAAGCACTCACCGCGCAGTGCATTTGTTTAAAGGTTTAAATTAATTCCTCATCCACACCCCAAATTACCAAATTCTGCAGGAGTAGTTTTCACCCATAAACAATTGGCGACCACAGTGGGAGGTTGATCTCTCGGTTGCAAAAAATTGAATTCTCAATTTTTCGGTTTCCATCTCGCAATGTATCCGGAAACCACAGGTGGTTCAGATATCATGGGAAGTGTAGCTAGAATCTTTGGAGGATGTCTTGGCAAATCAGTGGGGTATCACTAGAAGGCGAGCGAGACATTCCTCCTTTTGAATGATATAGCAGCACAATTACTAGAAGGGTGGCATGCATCTACTCAAGCGGTGCAAAAATGTTGAATCCTTAGTCGAGTCACACCTTTACCGGTGGAGAGGCAAAAGAAAGCGCGCAACCGGGGGCTCGGGAAAGACGAACAACATGGTCGGCCGACGAAGACTCGAGGCAACTCCACGAGAGGAAAAGACTTGTCCGGGGTACCACAACGTCTACCGGATAAAGAAATGGAGCCTGCAGACTTACGGATCCTATTTGGAAGATTTATATCTCAAGACCCTTGTCGAAGCCCGGAAGACCGTTCAATCCGCATCGACCTTTCAACTAAGTGAAGAAATGCTTGAGGAAGGAGAGATCAATCAAGGGACACGTGAGCACGAGAGGATGAGAACGTTCAATTCGATCACTCAGCGGTGATATTACAACACCTCCCATCACGAGCCAGAGCGGCGCAAATCCCGGCATCTCATCCAAGTGTAACACCTCTGGTAGTCAAGAGCAACAACTTTCACTCCTTCATCGGGATGAGGAGCGGAGGGACGAGAGGAGGACCATCCCCATTACCATTTGGAGACTTGATGGAGAAGCAGGAAGTTCTTGCTAAGACTCAAACGGATATGGCGCAACTTTCGAAATAGGTACTCACTTTTCTTAAGACATTAAGCGATCGATTTCCACAAGAGCCGTGACAGCCCCCGGAGCAAAAAAGAACGCATTCAACGACCGGAGAAGGTACTTGGCGGCGCGGACCTCCATGGACTTTGATCAAGAAGCGACATCGGATATGAGCGGTCATGTCATGGAGACTCTACATGGGAATCGATCCTCACAACGATCCTCCTCAAGTCAAGTCGATAGTTTCACTATGAACCATAGGCCGGTGGATCGGAAGCGTTTCTCTCTTTTGGAAAGTTTATGCGAACTTTCACACCTCTCGAAGAATCGGCGCACGGAGACATTTTGCTGCAATCAACGGAGGAAGTTCACAACCGTGCCCTACATGTCACCGCACGCATCAAGGATTCGAGTTCAAGCGGCCCTTATCGACACGGGAGCGTCTTGAATGTGATTACTCTCAAGACTCTCGGGACATCCAAGGTTCTCCCAGAGGCAAGGTCGTACGGAAGCCTACCGCAATGACGGACTTCAGGGAAACCAAACCAGCACATACGGGAGGAGCTCGCTGAAATAATCGAGACAAGTTCGTTGCATCCCACTCCCCACGTGGGCGTCAATTCGGGAAGAAGACCGGCTTGCATCATTAAGAGCTAAAACCCACGATGCATCTTTCTTGACGAAGCATTCTTCTCCATCATGTGAAGCCACGACCCAAGTTCACACGAAGAGGGAACGCACTTTTGTGGAGAGTCGTGACCGAGAAAGGAAAACGGTATCTGACTTTGCCATTATCAATTAGCGGGGAGACGCTGCCAGTCTCCATCCAATGGAATGCTACAACAGCAACGAACCACAAGAACAAGTGCTAAATGCTCCACAACAGCTGCAAGATGGCACCAACTCCACAACTGATGAGATTGAAATCGTTGGGAATCTCCTAGGCCTATCTCCATCAGCTCAACCTTGAGTAGGGATAAACGCACGAAGCTCGTGGAACTTCTCAAAGAGTACCAAGACATATTCGCTTGGAGATATAAAGAAATGCCGGATTTAGATGAAAATTGGTCACCCATCATCTACATGTCATACCTGGATCCAAGTCGGTTATTCATGGTTGTAGTTCAGATCCAGGTGCTTTGCATAGACTTCAGAGACTTGAACAGGTGCTGCTCAAAAAAACGATCCTGCTTTACCTAACATCGACATGTTAGTAGATTCAACCAGCAGACACGGCATGTTCTCCTCCATGGATGGATGTATCGGCTACAACCAGATGAGGATATGCGAGCATGATGCAAAGCCGATACCTCAAGGGAGCAGCCTCAAGAAGATAACGATGTCCATGCGTCATATCGAACAAGATCCGGGCGAGTCACTTTATCAGACAGTGGTACATGTATCATGCTATGTTGGAGAATCCGCGCTTTTGGACATCCTGCGGATCATTTGAACACTCATCTACAACAACATATGCCATGATCGAAAAGAAACAGGCTGCGTAATAAAGAGCCTCATAATGTTTGTAGGGCATATATCTCACCAACAGGCGATACAACCTTGACCTTTTGTAGCGAGTTCCCTGAAGCGACAAGAGGAAAACCACCGAGATACAACATCTGCCGCGTCCGTAAACTCCAACTCCGAGTACCACATGCACGACTCCCACAATGATGAAACAATGTCCAAGATAATCCATATCTGGCTCGACAACAACCACTACGAACAAACCATGTAAACCACGCTTGGGGCCGAGGCTCGCGCATGAAGTTCCTTCACCGTCGATCGAGAATCCTTCAACATGAGAGATGGTCGGTCAAGAAGCATGGAATTCGCAAGGGTAAATCGGCGAAGAGGGAAACACTTCAATGCTCCCTCTAGTTAAGGCCGGCTTCAATGGTCTATTCAAGAGCGCCTCAACGCTCTCTCAGGACCCACGTTCGCTTCAGAATCCTGCTTCAACACTCTCTCAAGGATCCACCTCAATGTTCGCACCGAAGCCACTTTAACATCATCTCGAAGTCGTTTCAACATTCAAAGCCGCATCAATAATCTGCGCTTCCGGTCAAGTTATCTTTGATGTACTCATTGCTCAACATACGTCTCATCCATCCTTCATGAGGACCCGGAGCATGAAAACCCTTGAAGTCGATAGGAGGAGGGTTATCTTGTGGTATGGATATTTTCAAGGAGCGATGAACAACTCATCATCAATGTTCGGCATATCTTTGAAGCTTTCAACACCTCCGACTTGGCTTTTGACATTATCCCAGAAGACATCTCAACGGGAGTTCTTTTCTTCATTCTACAATAAAAGACATGAGCGAGTACTTGCATAAAAAACGCGTGAGATGTGTAGTCACACACGACGAACACACATTCACTTTGGAGTACACAAAGGCTGGTATTGGGTCCAAACACGGTGTTGATCAAGTCACAAGTTCGGTGTTGATCAAGTCTCAAGACCAGTATTGATCAAGTCATGTTGGGCATCACTCCAAGCTTCAAGTCTGGTATTGATCAAGTCACAAGTCCTGGTGTGCTCAAGCTTCAAGTCTGGTATTGATCAAGTCAAAAGTCCCGGTATTGCTTAAGTTTCAAGACCGGTATTGGTCGAGGGCACGAGGCTGGTATAAAGGTGACATTGATCAGGCATACACGATATGGGACCCACATTCAATCAAGCATATATGGCGGGACCATATTTATTTGCACAACACGGTTCTCTTATGTCATGGGAATCATGTTCACGAAATTCAAGCCCACGTTCGATCAAAGCAGCGGTAGCCCCAATAAACGGCGCAGCGTCAATCGGTCGATTAGGCACAACCCCACGATCGAGCGAAGCAAGCGCAATAGCCCTCGACCAAAGCAGACATAGCAAGGTCGACCGAATAGCAAGACCGACATCATACTAGGGGAATGCTCTCCTAGATGCCTTTTGAACGTGACATACTCGAGGACCAAGGATGACAAGTCTCTCTCTGGTAACATCTAACTTTGTCTCATAAAGTTTTATCTTGCTTGTCACCATCTTATGCCTACCCCACAATAGTGTAACCATTGTGTGCTAGGCAGGGGACTTAATGTTGATGGTGGGTTTTCATTTGAGGTTAAATTTGTAAAAAACCAGAAAAATCATGCGGCCGACATCTTGTAAAAGATAAAGCCATTTATAAGTGTTGGATACTCCCTCACTTAATTCACCAAGAATGGAGCATGTAGCAACAATCCCATTCTGTGAATACATGAAATTCCTCCAGGTTGGAGCATGTGGCAACAATCCCTTCTGTGAATTTCATATCGGCCTTCTTGTATTTCGATTACTCATTATCGGTGTGGCATGACAGTAGAGTGTTACTCTTTGAGAATAACACGAACCTCCAAGCACTATAATGAAACCATGTACGAAATACCCGTTGTCCATACTTTGATTCTCGGTGTGTTATACTAGCCCGCGCCCCTCTCGGTGTGTTATACTAGCCCGATTGAGCCCCTCTCGGTGTGTTATACTAGCCCGATTGAGCATCCGGAGCTGACCAAGTATCGATCCAGGATATGATACGATCGCGATCATCCAACTCCATAAGCATGATTGGATGACCCCGGATCAATTCCATCACCCCCAGCGGTATGGAATACCCCGGCCGCCCGCATGGTCGGTCATTGGCCTAGCCTGCCAAGAAACCGTTCATACCAAGCATTATGGATGGAAAACCCTAAATTAGGGTTTGCGGCATATTACATGTGTCGCCGGCAGTCTCAACCATCCATCTTCGCGGTATAGATGGAGGGTGTAGATGTAGACTCAAAGGGCCCGAGCATGTCAACACGATCACCGTGGGACCGCCTACACACTTGACCAATCGGTCAAGACCAACAATGTTTGGCCGTGACAAAATCGTCACCCAAACAAGAGATGGCGCACGGCTTTGAAAGCCAAAATTAGGGTTTCAAGTCATCACGCGCGTCCATCTTCTCTCGCACGAATGGAGGTCATGATTAGATTAAACAAGGGCCGGTCATACCAGCATGACCACCGTGAGCCCATCTACCCCCTCATGTGTTCGGCCAAGGCATATCACGCCCGGTGAATCCAAAACGTGCGTCCAAACTAGCATGGCCGCGCCTCCCAAACCACGAGCGGTCTCGACCGCTCAACTTCACCGGATGATTTGAGTGGTTTAGATCACGTTTTCATGGGATAGTCGGGTATAGGTGTGAACACCAGCCTACCACCTACACGCTGGTATGATCGACCAAGACCGACCAAGATGTGTCGTCTTGAAACGCGTGCCCAAACTAGGGATGTCAGCACCGGTTTCCAACCCTTTTGCGACATCAATTTCTCGCCGCAAACCGATCTCAACCACTCAACTTTACCGGTTAAATTGAGTGGCCTAGATCACGCCTCCATGGGACGGTGAGGTGTAGGCGTGTACACCGGCATGTCGTCACACACATGCCGGTCGGTCCTCTCCAAATCCCTTTCCATGCTTGGTTTCGACCAAGTGAAGAGATGCTTGCGCACCTCTTCAAAAACCCTAATATTCATTAACGGTCGTGAGATGAGTGTCTCAAAGATCATCTCATCCGTCCAACTTCAACTTGGTTACCCCGGTCGGGGAGTTATTTGGTTAGTGAGGCGTCATTACCCATCACTTTACCACACCATAATGCACGATGCACATAAAATACACACGATACTTCACAAGTATCGACTTCTGAATAACACGGTTATTCAATTGAGATTACATGCTATCTTTCGTGGATCCACGATCCACACATTCAGACATCAATCATGTCACAAACTGGGGATACATACTAGGGTATTGGTGCAGCGGTTTACGTGCGTACGCGTGCAACGCGCCATCACAAGAACGTGTCGGGAAGTCATGGACGGTTAGAGATGAACGGGAGAAGTGGGCAAGGCGGTCGGACGCACAACTCCACTACTCCATCACTCCACTTCCTCCACTTCCCACGAGACGTGAATGAGGCTCAATGACTTGTATAAATAGGTTCTCGCCCCTATTTCAAACAACAAGAACAAGTTGGACGAGACGGAAAACCAAGTGTTAATACAAAAAACGTATTCAAACACCCCGAGCTTGTTTTATCAATCACAAGCCTGCTCACCTTTCAATTACAAGTCATAAGCAAGCCAACACCTTCACAATCTCAACACCTTCTTCGCTTCCCTCCCTAAGATCAACCCCATCTCCTTCACTTTGTGACCAGAAACAAGTCGGAACGGCCATTTCTTGGTTTAGGTAGGACTTGCACAGATTGATCTCTCGAATCTACAAGCACTCACCGCGCAGTGCATTTGTTTAAAGGTTTAAATTCATTCCTCATCCACACCCCAAATTACCAAATTCTCTAGAGTAGTTTTCACCCATAAACGGTAGGATCTAAACTTATCCAAGGCAAACACGATGGCTAACGGTTCCTTCTCGGTAGTTGTATAGTTCATTTGGGCATTATTCGAGTTTTGTTAGCATAGTAAATCACATGAAGTAATTTGTTTTCTCGCTGACCTAGCACAATACCTATAGCATAATCTGAAGCATCACACATAATTTCAAAGGGTAGGTTCCAGTTAGGTGCACGGACTATCGGGGCGATAGTGAGTAAATTCTTAAGCTTCTCAAAAGCCTCTAAACAAGCATCATCAAAGACAAACTTAACATCTTTTGCAAGTAAATTGCAAAGAGGTCTAGAAATCAAGCTAAAATCCTTAATGAATCGATGGTAAAAACCTGCATGCCCTAGGAATGACCTAATATCTTTTACGGTTTTTGGGACCTGTAAAGTCTTAATAAGGTCAACTTTGGATTTATCTACCTCTATACCCTTTGAATAAACGATGTGCCCTAACACAATTCCTGACTTAACCATAAAATGGCATTTTCCCAATTAAGCACTAAATTCTTTTCCTTACACCTAGTCAACACTAATGTCAAATGATGCAAGCACTCATCAAAAGATGAACCAAACACTGAAAAGTCATCCATAAAGACCTCTAGAAACCGTTCTACCATATCGGAAAATATGCTCATCATACAACGCTGAAAAGTCGCAGGGGCATTACATAGCCCGAAAGGCATGCGTCTATACGCAAAGGTACCAAAGGGACAGGTAAAAGTGGTTTTCTCTTGGTCTTCAGGGCAATAACAATACGATTATAATCGGAGTAGCCATCCAAGAAACAATAATGACTATGTCCACTAATCTCTCTAGCATTTGGTCGATAAAAGGAAGGGGAAAGTGATCCTTCCTTGTGACCTTGTTCAATTTTCTATAGTCGGTCCAGACACGCCATCCGTGGTCACTCGGGTTGGGATTAACTCATTATTATCATTCGGACTACGGTGATACGATTTCTTGGGGACAACCTGAACGGGGCTGACCCACTTTACATCGAAATTGGGTAGATAATACACGCATCTAACAACTTAAGCACCTCTTTTCGAACTACCTCTTTCATGTTAGGGTTCAGTCGACGTTGCATCTCCCTAGAAGGTTTGGAGTCTTCTTCTAAATAAATTTGATGCATACACACAGTAGGACTTATACCCTTAATGTCTGCTATTATCCACCCTAAAGCTTCCTTATTGTCTTGAAGTACTTTTACTAGCCTACTTTCTTGATCACTATCCAAATCGGAAGCTACAATCACAGGTAAAGTCTCGAGATGGGACTAAAAACACATACTTTAGAGTGTCGGGTAGTGGTTTTAGGTCCAACTTAGGAGGCTCTTATAAAGAAGGAACTAAGGTAGTCTCAGAAACTGGTAATGGTTCGAACCTAGCTTTACATCTATCAGTGTCTAACACAGGGGTAGAATCTAATGGAGCATTCACTTGTGCATCAGTGTTATCGTCATCAAAATCTAAACCAAAATGGGATAGACAACTTTCTAATGGGTCCTCAGACAAGATGTTTGGTAATGACTCCTGAACTAAGGCTTCTATCATGTTCACCTCTTCAACACATGTTTCATCTAGCTCATAAGGTAGCTTATTGACATTAAAAATGTTCATCTTCATAGTTATATTACCAAAAGATAAATTCATCACACCATTTCGACAGTTAATGATCGCATTAGACGTAGATAAAAATGGGCGACCTAATATCACAGTGTCTCGGTTTTAAGGTCGGGGACGGGTTGGGTATCTAGCACAACGAAATCCTTTGGGTAAATAAACTTGTCGACCTCAATAAGAATATCCTCAATAACACCTCTAGGAATTTTAACGGACCTATCGCCTAAGCGCAATGTCATCCGAGTAGGTTTCATTTCACCAAGTCCTAGTTTGTAAGTACACATGGTACGGCGGTAAGTTCACACCGGCTCCTAAGTCAAGTAAAGCTTTTTCTACCGGTGTTTACCTATTGTACAAGCAATGGTAGGGGAACCAGGTCTTTGTACTTTGGAGTTGTGGTGTTGAATGATTGAACTTACATGACTAGCTAAAAGGCTTTCTTATGGATGCTAAGTTTTCGCTTTCGCGTACACATATCCTTAAGGAACTTGGCATAAGCGAGAATTTGCCTAATTGCATCTAATAAAGGAAGGTTTATGGTAACTTGCTTAAAAACCTCAATATGTCATTAAAGTTCGATTCCTTCTTTGTTGGTACTAATAGTTGGGGAAACGGGGATCTAGGCAAAATTAGACCTCTCAAGAACCGAATTGGCATCATCGAAATTTTATCGGTTCCCTCATCTGCTGGTGAGGGGTGAGATCCGAGGGTGAACTATAGTCTGTTCACTATCGGGCATGGTTACCTGATTGTTCAAAGGGTTCCAATAGCATTTAATTGGTTCGATGGTTTTGTACCTACGTCATGAACTCCTCTAGGATTTGGATTAGTCTGACTAGGGAACCTTCCGTTATCTCTTTCACTTAAGGTCCTAGTTATTTGGCCCACTTGGAGTTCTAACTTAGCAAGGCTCTGAGAATTAGTTTGAAAGTTCGCTTGGTTTCTGTTGAAAACTAATTTGGTTATGTGCTAACATATCCCGAGTTTTGCTAACATCTTAATAGATTCCTCTAAGCTAGTCGTTTTATTTTACGGGCACGAAGAATTCTTAGTGTAACCAAAACCTTGGGGAGCATTAGAATTACTAAACTGAACTTGACTTTGGCCCTTAGACCACGAAAAGTTCGGATGGTTTCTCCAACCATGATTATAGGTTTCTGAATATGGGTCAAACTTTTGACGGTTATCAAATCTAGTGTTATTTAAAGAGCATTGGCTTGCTCTTCATTATTATGGCCTTCCCAAAAAGGCTCCAATCTACCACTAGTGTGACCCACTTCTAAAGTTTCTAACCTTTTCGTTATTGCAGCAATTTTGGCATCTGATTCAAAGCCTCCTTCTACCCGATTAACGTTTCCTCTTCCTAGAAGAATTTTTTTCTGGGGTTCCCTATTATTTTCCCATTGTTGGGTCTTTTCGGCGATTTCATGCAAATATGTCATCGCCTCATCAAGCTGTTTGGTTTTCAAACCCCACTGTACACATAGATTCTCTTGTGGTTGTAGTGGAATAATCTAAACCCTCATAAAGGATCTGAACTAACCTAACCTTTTCTAGACCATGATGAGGACATTGGGCTAATAGATCATTGAACCTTTCCAAATACCTATACAAAGATTCTCCCTCCTGTTGAGAAAACATGCAGATTTGCGTCCTAATAGACGATGTTTTGTGCCTATGGAAAAACTTTTCCAAAAAGGCAGATGTAAGTTGTTCATATGTTTCAATTGAACCGAGAAGCCAAACTATATAGCCACGATTTGGCTTTATCTTTCAAGGAAAAAGGGAATAACCACGAGTTTCAAAGCATCATCATCAAGGTTTCTAATCTTTAGGGTACTACAAATTTCCTTAAAGTCCCTAACATGAAAATAAGGGTTTTCATTTTCTTTCCCTAAGAAGATTGGGAGCATTTGTAAGGTCCCGGGTTTAAGTTCATAATTTGCTTTCGTTTCAGCTAACCTGATACACAAGGGACGAGTAGCCCTAGTTGGGTTCAACAAGGCTTTCAAAGTTGCCATTTCTGGCTCTATCGGAATATTATGGATTGTCTCCTTGAACGGACGTTCAAAAACGGATTCTTCAAAAATCGGACTTTCTAAATTGAGGTAATCGAGACGCTTAGAACTACTAGGTTTCTCTTTAACAAATCTACCTAGGGCGTCTCTTTTACGTTCCGGCATGCAAACGAATAAGGAAGGGGATTTTATGCAATCACAAAACAAGGCTGACTCAACCAAATCAAACCTATTGATTTCTAGCAAACAAAAAGCATGATGGCTCCACTTAGATTATTTCTAGACCAGCTTCTAATCCTTCGAAAGGGAATTCGTTACAATTTAAGCAAACCCCTACGGAATCAATCCGAGTCAAAGTAAGTTGAATAGAGGCGAGGAAGCTCGGTGGAGCTTTGATACCCAAGGCCTCACCGGAATTACAAGGCGGCGCATGATCACGCATTCAACTCACCAGAAACCTTCATGAACTTCAAAGTGTGCTTAAAAGAGTAACCAATATTTTTCGAATGACTTTCCTATTAAGCTCGTTACCCTATCGGTCTTGTTCTAGTCAAAATTTTAAGGCTTAGGTTCTCGTAGGTTACGTGTTCCTAAGGCGGGCAAGAATAGAACGGTGATGAAATCCGAACCCTTATCTTGTATGGCCAGGCCTTTCCCTTTACTATAAAATTAAAGCAAGCCAAGTATTCAAGTCCTCAAAGCATATATGCAAATGAAGGAATCTAGTAACTCGGCCTGACATGGGATTCGCGAGTGTTCGAGAATGTTACCTCCGTTCCGGACAGAGGATGAATCGGTTGTAGTCGACTCGGGCCCGACTCCTATGTCGGTGTACGAACCCAAGAGTGCGAGACAATATCGTAATTGTCCTCCTTCTCTGCAAACAGTTTATATTTAAAGTACCCTTCCGTAGGGTAAAAATAAAAATAATGTCCAAAGTCCAAAAAGAAAAGAAAAAATTACAAAAATAATAAACCCTAATACATTTTTTTTTTCTAAAAATAAACAAACCCTAAAAACAAAATAACTAAAATAAAATCGTCTTCTTTTCCGTTCTTTTCGCTTTAATCTTTAGCTCCAAGTCTTTACGGAATCACCAAACTCCTTGGCTCAATTTTCTTTATGATCCGAACCTGTAGACAAAAGATAAATACCCAAAAACTTAAAAAAGAACAAAAAAAATAAAAAAAAAAAATAAAAAAATAAATCTAAAACCCTAAAAACAAGTCCGCGTCGGCGGTGCCAAAAATTGATGTGATTTTGATGTTGTTTGTAAAGTGGTAAGAAAGATGTTGTTCTCTCGAACTTGTGAAGGATTTTTTAGACTTCAATTCAAAACAAAAATAGAAAACTCACTAAAAATTATAGCAAACTCTGACAAAGATGTTATCAATATTAAAAGAACACTGAGGCTAAGATTCCACTATTTTCCAAGTTCAAAGTGATTAAACCAATACTTATATTTATGCAATTTTCTTGTTTAATTTGATTCTAAAATATCGCAACAAGTATATTTTCAAAAGTAATAATTGTTAATACCAAGTATGAAGCATCAAAAGTCTTAAAACTAAGCATACTCCATCAAAATAAATCACAATCACTCAAATAAAAATCTATTCAATAATAGTTCAAGGTAAATAATCATATAATAATTGCAAATAAAAAGATAAAATAGAATATACCACTTTTTGTTGGAAAAATAGCTTCCTCTATCGCCTCAGCAATGGGGTTTAGCTCCTCATATTAATCATGTCTCAAAATATGTGTTTATGGTTCAAAAGTTGATTAAAAGAGTGAAAAGTAATAACACAGACTGTTTGCAACGGTGTATCGGCATTACAAAACAAGCACATTACAATGGAATTATTCTGAAAAGCTGTTGTAAACTCTTTGTTGCTTTGTCGCTGATTTTAAGACCCCAAAACGACTGTCTTGAATGGCCTTTTGTTCTTCGTGTTCTTCCTTGTGCACCAGCAGAAACAATTTCCCGCAACTCTTGATTTCGTTCTCTGTTGTGTTCTAAAGTTCCCCCAAAGTATCCGTAACCCCTTTGTGACTCCCAGCAATCCTTTTTATAGCCAACATAAGCCCTAAAACTCGATATAATTCCTTCTTTTCTTCGGCAGAAAGTCTCGGACTTTTCTTTCCCTGCCAAGCTTCTCTACGCGCTTATACGCTGTAAAATTCTTCCAAATTTTTTCCAACTTCTATATTTGATAGATACGAATCATCTCAAGACTTATCTTCCACGAATCTTCCAAATTTATCCCAGCCGAAACCCGTAACTTTTTCTTCTCCATGTTTCGCTCCTACCTGATGATTAAGCCCAATCTAATCGACCCAAACACACACACCAACCCTGTTTTGCTCTAGGAAGTCCAGCCCAACGAAAATAGGCCATTGAATCTCGCCAAAACTACTTTGAATTCGAACCCTAATCTGCGCGGGTGTGATGGTTCGGTTTTCCCGCCTTTTGAATTTTTGAATTCTTGAAGATGAGGCGCCCCTATCAGTAGGGGTGCCTATAGCAGTGCCTTATGGGGTGTCTGGAGGTGCCCCTTATCCCAAGCTGTGGGTGCCATTAACAACTCCTCCGGGTGCATTAGACAACTTTTCGAGCCAATTTTTCCAAAAATGTTTATTGGCCAAAAGTACCTACACACACATAAAACACCATAATAAGTACAAAAATAAGCACTATCAATATATAGAAGCGAGACAAATTAGACACAAAAATGTGTCTATCAGGAGGCCGTGGCATGATTAGCTAGTTGGATAGCTAGGAAGACAAAGAGGTCGTGGCTTGATTAGCTAGTTGGATAGCTAGGAAAACAAGGGGGCCGTGGCCTGATTAGCTAGTTGGCTAGCTAGGAAGACAAGGAGGCTATGGTCTGATTAGCTAGTCGGATAACTAGGAAATCGGTGGTCGTGGCTAGGTCATGAGACCCATCCAGATTAGCATGGATATGGAGTGCGTCCATGTTGTCGTAGGCACTTCGTTTGTAGCATACAGAATATATTCGAGGAATTCAGCAGTGGAAGTTTTGCGACTCGAAGTAATATTCCAAATATTATGCTTCGGGTAATTCAGAATAGCGTAGTAGCTTATTCTGGATATTTATAATTCCAGCATCAGTGTAGACTGATCAATGCATGACAATTCATATGGCCATTCATAAAATAATGAGAGTTCAGCTGGGTGAAGATCTAAAATCTTGCAGGCATATTGAAGGCCAGTATGGTCATTAGCTTGATACGCATTCTCAATTCTCTAGCGGAATATGATGTAGAAGCACAAATATATAATTCCTATCGGGTCAGAAGCTTATACATATTTATTTGTACTTCAGGCAGAAACAAAATTACAATTTTCTCCCTTGTCAAAAACCCACCATCAACATTAAGACCCCTGCTTAGCGCGGAACAGTAATATTTCTTGGTAAGCACTAGATGGTAACAATGACGCTAAAGGATTTTCAAAATTTAAGACTTAGTTAAAGAGTACTTACTTATCTTTATCTCCTCTGGCAATTTCCTTGGCTTGGGATTTAGGATTAGACTCTTTTGTGAGCAAGTAATAGATTCTGGTGCTCAGGATTTGATTATATAGTGGCAGGCACTAGCAATAACATCAACGAGGCAACAATGTGATGAACATGAAGCCCGAAATCATAGCCCGTTGTAGAAAGACTGGAAATAACGAAAGCCATCATGAGGAGATGATGACAGACTGGAGCTCTAGATGGGGCTGGCAGTGGACTCCAATATTTTCTTTTGAGGTAGATTCGAGTATGTCAACTCCTCTTAAAGTATATAAGATCCATCGACTTTGTTTCCTATCAACCATGAGTACTTAGATGATGGACCCTTTGAGTAGGTGAGAACCTTATAGGTGGATGATGTCTCCCTGTTGCCGAGTTTATGAAATCCAGTATAGAAATCCTTATTTGCACATCATTCGCTCCAGGAGGCTTCGAGTCTTCATACAATGTCAGGTTTTGACACTTGACCCCCAACCTTCGAAGCTAACAGATAAGGCTATCATATGCAAAAGGAATCACCTAATTTGGAGTTTTTATGGCCGGTCTTCCATACATGGACATTTGCAGTTTGTAATCCCGTGCAATTCTTGAAACTCCATGAACTTCAGTGAAAGAATCATATCTCTCATCCCGTGTATCCGTTTGATACGCCCTTTTAGTATGTCTTAGCAGAGACATAGATAAAATTTCTTATGAAGGATGAATTATCCCGTTCCTTATTGATGGTTGCCAATTTTCTGAACTTCCGAGACCATCTTGTAAGCTGTATGTCCGAAACTAGTATTGTGACTGCAATTACTTGTTTGTCTGAGGCTTGCTTGTAGATTGATGGTGTCACCCTGAGAATTATTGATGCAACATATTTTCCGTAATTAACCAGTATGATCGAAATTTCCGGTGACAGAGACGGAGTCCCCATGTCATGGGTGTGATCAGGTAAGGAAAGATATGCCGATTGATGTCTTCTGTTATTTCTGTTGCGCCAAGGCTGGAGTAAGAGATGGAATTAAAGTTGAAGCCCCTGTTGGTGTATGGACTGCTGAGTCGCAATTAAAATGTTCTTTAAACTCCTGAGTATTGACTGGAATGAAATTGTTTTTATCATGACTCTTTAGCTCATAGGCTTATTCTTGCCCTTCTGATTGCGATAATGATATGCTTGGAATGCTCATATCGGCAAAATCTTCCGGAGGCATTGGGTGAAGTAGACGAGTTGCGAGGCGTTTCGTTGCCGACGTGATGCTATCATGTCTTCAAGGACTTCGTTCCAAGCGACATCCTTTGAACTATCTTCCGAATCTGGGATTGTTATATGGAATAGGATGCGATGAGCAGTTCCCAGTCACACTTTTGTTTGGTTAGAGCTTTATTTTTTGAGTCGGCTCGGGAATACAGTGTGGTCTTGTCAGGAGTTGTAGATGCGTGAAGATATCTCTTTGGAGAACTTTTGGAGGGTAAGGAATCCTCATCAAATTTGCGGCTCCCTAGTTGTCTATCTTCTATGACAACTATGAGAGATTTTTGACAGTGAGGGGATCTTATGCAAACCTTCAATCCCCCAAGTATGATTCACGCGATTCTTCGTATGTGGTTATGCTTCAATCAATGCGATCTTTCTTGTTTGTTTAAGAGTTTCGGAACATTCACATGAACGGTAGTTCTGTTTTACTGTTGATCATCAGGCGGGTCCCTTGATAGTAACTTCTGCAGCTGAGGTGCGTCGAATTTGGCTTTGCTCAAGGATGATACGGCCATAAGTATCTCTGGATCTTCCTTCGGGATCTTTGATCAGGCACATGTACGGCTTCATGTCTAGAAATTTTTGTGGCTCGTAAAGCTTTGACAGTGATAATGTTGACATCTGATCTAGCATCAATAAAATTCTTCTCAAATTCAACTTGCCTGATATGGGCGGTTCTGAGGAATCCCCAGTTGAAATTCATATCATTCTTGTTGATACCGGTCTCATAGACAGGCTTGTATGAATCTGGTTGAGGGTCGTGAAGGCATCCCGTGCTGGCAGTCCTCAAGTGTAATTATCATGAGCCTATTTTTCTCGTGGAAGATGTGCTTCTATTGCATTCGTTGGTAAGGTGGTGACTGCGTTTAAACTTCTAAAACTAAAGGAGCCTTCAGTCCCCAAGTGTAGCCTACTTTGATTCCATCACCTTGAATCCATGCCTATGAGATTTGATACGATCTTATTGTACTCTTCTGGACGCGATGCTGGGATGCTTGGAACATCATATGAATGGAGTACTCTGGATAAGGTAGAGGTGAGAGAGTTACGTTGCTAGCGTGGCTCCCTCGATGTCTTCAAGAAAAATGTTTCAGTAGCATCTCTGAAGTTATCTCATGAATCTTTGATTGTTGTCGGGATGACTGCGGTGGGCAGTCCTCAGGCACACTTCTCTTTAGTTACTGAATTTATTTTCTCTGAGTAGGTTGGGATCCATATCGGCCTCGTAAAGTGTTGTATGCGCCTACCAGACAGAGGGGTGATGATATCCTTACACTACACCTTTTTTTGTAGTGGTTGTTTCTATGATGAAGCTCTGGCTGGTATCAACAAACGAGCAGCAACGGTTCTTGGCAGCAGCTGTGATCAGAAGGGACGACATTGTCGTGGGAACAAAGCAGATTGGTTGGAGCTTGGCTGGCTAGGGTCACGATCCTTGACAGGGAGGAGTGGTGGCTACATGCACGAACCTTGGCAGGGAGAGGTGTGGCGGCTACAGACACGAACCTTGGCAGGGAGAGGCGTGGAGGTTACAGACACGAACCTTGGAAAGAAGGTGTGGCAGCTACGGGCAAGAACCTTGGCAGGAAGGAGTAGCGGATACGTGCACGATCCTTGGCAGGAAGAGGCGTGACGGCTACGGACATGAACCTTGGAAAGGATAGGAGTGATGGCTACGTCCACGGACCTTGGCAGGAAGGAGTGGCGGCTATGGTCATGAACCTTACAGGAAGGAGGCGTGGTGTCTTCAGACACGATCCTTGGCAGGAAGGAGTGGCGTCTACGGGCACGAACCTTGGCAGAAAGGAGTGACGGCTACGGGCACGAACCTTGGCAGAAAGGAGTGACGGCTACGGGCACGAACCTTGGCAGGAAGGAGGCGTGGTGGCTATGGACACGAACCTTGGTAGGGGGAGGCGTGGCTACGACCATGGACCTTGGAAGGAAGGAGTGGCATGGTGGCTATGGCCACGGACTCTAGTAACATGCAAGGCTTTGCTCGGACATTATGGCCCAAAAGAAGGATTCCTCCCTTGAATATAACTCATGTCCGTGAGATTATTTCTTCTTCTCCTTCTCCTATTTTTTTTTTTTCAGTGAAGCAACTCCTCCTTGATTCTATGTCTTTGGAAGCTCGCCTATTGTTTCTTGCTTAATCGTAAGTGCGACTTTGGTGTATTGATTTGATGTAAATTTCATATTCGTGTCTTCTTGCCAAAACGGCCACAAAATCCTAGTATGATGTTGGAATGAGGTGGATGACCTCTCATTCTTTAGCTAACAGGAAGATCTAACTTTTAAAAAAAAAAATTCTTCATTCGGAGTCCGTTTGGTGGGAAAAAAGCATCTGACACCGAGAATTCAGAACTTTCCAGGAAGAATTCTGAAGGTTTTCAGCTGTCACGCAGTCGAGAGTTTCGGCCGCCACTTGTATCTCGTTTATCGGATTAACATTCCATTTTAGCATGTTTTAGAAGACTTACATATGAATCATTCGGAATATAGATGACCCTTAGATTCTTCACCTATTAGCGCTAGTTCCAGTTCTCCCGGAGGGCAGTGTAAAAACGTTTCTGACGGAGTTCTTGCAAAACGACCCGTAACCTTTCTAAACTACATGCCATGTCATAAAACACTTTTTAATGAATGTTTAGGTTTGTGATGGACATGTTTCTTGAATTTTATGGTTTTTACTTGAATCTCCATGCTTGAACCATTTTTTGCTAATTTATGATTTTTCAGCTGGGTACGACCCGAATGGAGAAAAACATGAGGGAGTCTTGGATATTACCATGGGTGACGTTGCTAATGAAGTGTATCTCCTTGTGAGTTATATTTTGATGTGTTAGCACCAGAAGTAGACTTGGAGGTGTTCCTTGATGGCTCCTTCTGGAGTTGGCGTTGTTTTAGTAACATCTGCTCCGTGAGTGCCTTCAAATATGCGAGGTTCTCCTTCTCGGTGGTAGACGTGCCTGCTTGTGCTTCTGAATTTAGGTTAATGATTGAATTAGATCTAAGATCCACCCTTATTTTTCAAATGGTTGAAGAACTGAATTTTTGACCGAGAGGTTGATCTCCAGTTGTGGTCGCCAATTGTTAATACCCAAAAATCACTCCTACACAAAACAATGTACTACTGTAGTACTTTCTTTAGGTTCGAAAATCAAAATCATACAAAATGAGCCTAAACCAAGATATTGACCGTTCACATTTTGCTTCGGCTACAAAGAGGAAATGGGTTGATCTTAGGGGAGGGAAAGCAAAGAAGCTTGAGGAAATCAGTTGAGATTGAATTTGGGTGTGAGGTTGTTAACTATGGAAGAAGAAGGGCTTAAGAATGATAAGCTTGTTTTGTCTTCTAAATAGACAAAGTAGTCTATTTATAGCTATAAGAAACACTCACTGTTTCCTCGTAAGTAGTGGAGGTTGTGGAGAGATGGAGATAGTGGGATAATGGTATGGTTACGCCCATTATTTTAGGGAAGTTTCTGGAAACCCGTAAACCATTACTCCATTACTTAGCCACTTCCTTTAACCTCTCTCAACCGCTTGCCACTACTTGTAACTTCCTTATCATGGGGTGTTACCACACCGCATGTTGCTGTAAACCACCAGACCAATACCCATGAATAATTCCCTCATGTAACATGTTTTGATTTCTCGTAGTAATTAGTAAAGTCATGGACTTGTTTCTAGTCTTGTATAGACTGTCACGATACTTGACTGAGTAATAGCCTAAGCTAGCCAGACTTTGTCGAAGTGGCATAGCTTGAAGAGACAACTCGACTCCAAGGTTATGTGTGACTAATAATGAGTTTTCCATAAGATGGCATTATAGTTAGCTAGCCATAATAATACACGTAGATAGCATAGTGCACCAAGCTAGCAAAGTCACGACGCGGGAGCGACCTAGTCGATAGCCAGCCGAGTCGGCATGGACTTAGGTGCTAGGCTTGAAGCAACATAGGCGTGGCCATATGTCTAGGCTAGGCCAAGCTAGAACGACTAGCAAGGAGGTCGCGACTAGTTAGATGCTAGGCTAGGCCAAACTAGGAGGCATGGAAGTCGTAGACATATGGCTTGTCTAGGCGAGACATGGTTAGGCCGGGCCTGAAGACAAGGTGATCGTGGCCATGGTTATCCAGGCCGGAAGATAAGGAGGTCGTGGCCACTAGCTTGGCTAGGCCAAGAGAGTAGGAGGTCGTGGATGGTTAGAAGCCAGGCTAGGCCCGCTGGCAGGAAACCGTGGTCATGGTTAGCCAGGCCGGTAGACAGAGAGGCCGTGACTAAGAGGCAGGGTGGCCGGCTAGGCAAGGTAGCCGTGGGCCAGGCCAAACCGGGAGATAGGGAGGCCGTGGCCTGACTATCTAGTTTGATAGCTTCCAAATATTATGCTTCGGGTAATTAAAAATAGCGTAGTAGCTTATTCTGAATATTTATAATTGCAGCATCAGTGTAGACTGATCAATGCATGACAATTCATATGGTCGTGCATAAAATAATGAGAGTTCAGCTAGGTGAAGCTCTAAATCTTGCAGGCATATTGAAGGCCAGTATGGCCATTAGCAGGATACACATTCTCAATTCTCTTGCAGAATATGATGTAGAATCACAAATCTATAATTCTGATACCGGGTCAGAAACTTATACATATTTATTTGTACTTCAGACAGAAGCAAAATTACAATTTTCTCCCTTGGCAAAAACCCACCATCAACACTATCACTTCCTTTTTAAATAATGGCCATATCTAAAAACAGTTGAACGAAACCTACATCTCCCTTATTCCAAAAGTCCAACACCCTTCCACTCCAAGTGATTATAGGCCTGCAATAAGGAGACCCCTTTTCCCCTACCTCTTTATCATCTACATGGAATCTTTATCTAGAACCGCCTTCAATGCTGGTTCTCTAGGACTAATTTATGGATTCAAAGTCTCCCATAAGAGTCATTCTATCAGTCATTTGTTATTTGCAGATGACTGCCTCATATTCTCCAAAGCTACCATCTTTCAAAGTAAAAATCCCATAGAAACCCTAATTGCCTATGGTAATACCTCTGGTCTGATGATTAACTTCCATTGATCTAGAAATTTTTTTCTCCCTAAGTCTCTGGCACCTAAGGACATTGTAAACATCCTTCATGTTAAGAAAATTTTCATCAATGATAAATACTTAGGAGCCCCCTTGTTCACCAATGAATCCAAGATTGTTTCTTTTGAGGAAGTAGCTGACAACATGGAAAACCAACTCTAGGGTATGGAGAAGTATAAACCTATCTCTAGATGGCAAAAATGTCATGGATAAGACTATCCTAGAAACTATTCTAGTCGACATTATGTCCTCCTTTATCCTCCCAGTTGAAACAACCAAAAGAGACACAAATATTATGAGAGACCACTGGTGGGGAAAAGCTGACAACAAAAAAGGATTCTACATCAAAGGCTGGGATAGTATGTGTAAAGACAAAGAAAATGGTGGGAATGGTCTTAAGACTTGAGAAAGTGGAATCTGGACCTGATTTCCAAGAATGGTTGGCGTCTTTTCCATTAACCCGACACTCTATGGGCTAGAGCCATGAAGCCTAAATACTTTCTACCATTCCACTTAAAATTACGGTGCCTCTTGGGCTTGGAAAGGGATACATAAAGATATTAAGCTAATCTAACTGCACTTTATTTGGGAAGTTAAAGATGGTCAGTTCATAAACATATGGAAAGATCTTTGGCTTCTAGTACAATCTGTTCCCATAGACCCATAAAGAATCTTAAACCCTTCCTCTCCTTTTCTGGTAAGTATCTAATTGTTGACGGTAACTGGAATCTATCTCTTCTCAATGCTACCCTGTCTTGACCCAATTTTTTATTGGCCATCAGAATTACTCTCTCCAAGCATAAAATAGATATCCTTAGGTGGAAACATAACCCTCAAGGAAAATTTACTTCCAAGTCCATGTACAATATTCTTGTCAACAAAAAGAAACTTCCAATAGATAGAAATGCAAAACAAATCTGGAATTTAAATACCATTCCTAGACTCCATATTTTTGCTTGAAACTGAAAACCAATATTTTATCCGTCAGTGCTCACCTTTTCACCTTCATAGAGAGTATAAACCCAATCCGCACTATCTCTGCAAAAACCATCCAAAAACAAGCAAACACCTAATTATGGAGTGTGACTTTAGCAGAGAAGTTTGAGCTAAATGCAACATCAACCTCAACATGGCCACTCTAGGAGCTAATAACATTTCGAGATGGTGCTTAACTTGGTTTAAGAAAAACAATTGTCCAACCCATTGTGGTGATTGGGCTGCTCTATGTGCAACTATTTTCTAGTTTGTCTGAAAAGCCAGATGTGAGGTGGTGTTCCAAAAGAAGAAACTAAATCATGTGTTTACATTAAATCAAATAATAGATCATCTGGAGTTTGTTAACAACAATGTGGTCTCACTAAAACTACCAAAAAGAAATAACTACATTGAGAAAAACACAATAATATCTTGTTAACTTTCTCCTACCTAGTTATTTATGATAAAATCACAGAACTAAGAAGAATTGGCATTTGTATAAAAACACTTACTGGAAGCATTGTTGGCAGGAGAAGTTACTCTATCAGAGCCTATCAAGCTTCCCTTAAAGAACTAAGATGGGCCAACTTTTTGAAGTGCAGAGAAATAAACTTAGCATGAGACAACATGAACCTCTCCAAAGTATTATCAGTCTTAAAATTAGTTTCAATAACATGTTTTGTAAGGAATTTTGTTCCATTTTTTTTTAAAATTTTTGGATAAAGAGTATTATTACATTAACTAGTTGGAAGTCTAACAAGCTAAGCTCTGTATAACTACATAAGTTGAACAGGTTGCCGTGCTAGCCTACCAACGAGCCTCATGAGGAACCAAGCCAAGGGAACCGAAGTGGATAGGGGGGTTGTGATTATGTCGCAAGAGAGGCAAGCTAACTCTACCTTCTATGTAAAACTCTGTAATATTGCACCATCAGGGACTCGAACTTGGGACCTCTTGGAGCGCATGAAACCTCTGTGGAACGGGGATGACCAGCTGAGCTAGGTGGCCCGTTTTTATAATTGACTAGTAACTTAGCCTATCAGAGTTATTCTCAACTGCTTCCCTACTATAGTAAAAACTCCATATATTAATAAACTCTATATATTAATACAAAATCATGGTCCCAACTTGGGCCAGGTATAAATAGTGATAAACTCCACATTTTAATATTAATAGATTTTTCTAGTCCCATCGTAAGGAATTTACCTCCATATATTAATATAATAGACATAATCGGAAACTTATAGATCTTGTTACACCGATATTTAAGATAAAGAAAAATATGTATCTATAGTTGTTTGACAAAATGATGTAATTTTTTTAGATTTTTATCGCAACTTTTGATTTACATATGCTTAAGACCTTGTTACTATGTGCACCTTCTTGTTGAAGTTAAAATATTTACAACTTGTCAAGCATGTTTAAAGCTTCTTGTCGAGCAAATTTTTTTTTTGGTATACCTCCCTATATTAATAAACTCCATATATTAATAATTTTGCGAAGTCCCAAGTCTATTAATATATGGAGTTTTTACTGTATTGGGTTGATGTATTGCATGTTTTTTTTTTTTTTTTTTTTTTTAAGGTGACGCCAGTAAACAAAGGGGCAAAGAATGTGCTATGTGTTTGACACCCTAGGTTAAGATCAAGTCTAACAAGTACTCTCTCCGTCCCACTATTAATTGACCTAGTAGTACAATTTAGAAATGATTTATTTCTCAAACAATACCACGGATATTCAGAAATTTTATATTATTGAAAAGCATTTTAAAACACCTACGCAACGAATATAAACATGAGTATCAAATGATATAAAATCAACTATTAATGGGACAAAATCTAAAATAAATAGGTAAATTAACAGTGGGACGAAGGGAATCTTCCCCCTTAAAGGCCTTGACAAAATATGATCTCATGTTGAACGGTGATGAAACCCTCGCTTCCTATTGGTCGAAATAGGCCTTTTCTAATACAGAAACTATGTGAGGAAACTTGGTGAAACTCTATTGGTTGGAATATTTAAAATTTGGTTACACTTTGTTTACATCAGCTACTTAACCGTTGGTTAGTAACGGCGTTTACAAAAAAATAGGTGGACAATACTTCTGTCAGAATTTTAGCCTAAATTATTCAGTTACACCGTGTTTACACCAATACTTAATTGTACGTTAGTAAAGGTGGATAATACTTATGTTTTGAGTTATAACACCGGGTTTCTCTAGTTCTGTTTATGGTCCGCGAGTTATAACCCCAAAGGTGTCACTATCCATCCACAAAAAAACCCATCAAAACAAAAGTAATACAAAAACTCCATCAAAACAAAAGTAACACAAAAACCCCAAAGAATTTGATGAAACCAATTTTTGTTTCATCATAAAATTTGACATCATAAAGTTGATGAAACCAATTTTGAAATTTGGGGTTTTTGTTTCAATTTTTAAAAATTTGGGGTTTTTGTATTAATTTTGTTTAAGATGGAGTTTTAATGGATCCCAACATTTGAATGGGGTTTTTGTACCACAAGTTTGGTCACCTTGGGTTTTTATGACTAGTTCTGTTTACAATTGCAATTTCATATATCCACTTGAGCGGAGAAACCATGGAAGTGGGTTTCTACCATCGTTTGCAGATGATCAAAGGAGTCGAATGAAATGATTGTACACAAATTATTCAGGTACAAGTTGTGTGTTGGATTTGGAAGTGCAAATATACCTTTTTTTCGAAGATCGTTCGAGAAAATTCAGGTAGAATTCAATTTCCAATACAGCAAAAAAAAAAAAACCTAAGTTTTGTATTTTGATTTGTTGTTTTTAAGCAAAACCCAAATAGTTATTTAGATACAATTCAATTTCCCCAACATGAAAAAAAAACCTAAATTTCGAATTTAGATTTGTTGTTTTTGAGAAAAAACCAAAATTAACTATTTGGGTTTGTAATTCCAGGGTTTTGAAATTTTGGGTTTGTTTGTTGACTCAGATTATGAAGAAGAACTCGCAACACCAGAAGATAAAACTGATAAACGGGATGTGAGTTCATTAGTTTATCCATGTGAATTCATGATTTTGATTTCTGGTGTGTGTTTAAGATTGATTCAATTGAATTCATGATTTTGATTTCTCGGGTGTGTTCAAGATTGATTTAGTTGAATTCAATATTTTGATTTCTGGGGTGTGTTTTCATTGCTCTGTTTTTGTTGTTTTATAGTTGTGGTACCTTTCTCAGGAACTTCGTGAGCAAAAGCTTACCATGTTCAATGTTCATTATCTATTTTTTGCTTTACAGGATGAAACACATTCTCACATTGATGCTGCTCGGGATCAGTTCCTTTATGCTTCTGGTGATCGTGCTAGGAGCCTAGGCCACTTGATAGTGAAAGCACTTGGAGAAGGTATTTGTCTGCCTCTATTTTTATTGGTTTTCACATTGAACTTCTAAACTGAACGGTTGAAACATATAAGGTGTATGAGAACAAATTCAAAAACATGATAGTCCATATACTGAATTTACTGGGGAGCGAGAGATACATCAATTATAGCTTTGAAGAAGGCCCCAAAACTGAGGATGAAAATAGCCAAAAGAGGAAAGATGTGAAGGAACTCCTCGCACGAGGTTTGTTCTAACTACCCCTGAATCTGCCACACTGTTCAAGTTTAAGCTAATAAAGTAATGACGATATAAGAATTTCTTTAACATTGATTGCAATGAAGTACTGTATCTCCCATGGCTACAAAATACTGAAGCAAAATAAATCAGCTATATGTTTGACATGAAAATAGAAGCTACCATTTGAGGTTTCAATTGATTCAATACTGGCTTTATAGGGTTCCCATAAAGAACCTCCCAGAAATACTGATCCCCCTAGAGGCAAGCTCCTTTCTTTTATGTATAATGAAACTCAATTGATTCATTACTGGCTTTATAGGGTTCCCATAAAGAACCTCCTGGAAATACTGATCCCGCTGGAGGCAAGCTCCTTTCTTTTATGTATAATGAAACTGTAGTGTTTGTAATCCATGTTATCAGGATTCAATGTGGAAGCAACGAGTACTGAAGCTCAGTCTAATCATAGAAATACCATAGCATATGGACAGTGCGAACGTGGTTGCTCTTAGCCACAAATCTAACCAGCGAGCCTTTTCTTTTAAATTTTTATATCACCAATACAATGGATTATTCTGAAGTTAACCTACATGTTATTACATTACATACTTATAAGAAAAATTGCAAGTTGGTGTTACAGGGGGTGTACAAGATTTTGATTGTCGCATTAGTTCGGTTGATATTTTTTCTTTGGGTTCATATCAGAATGTCTAAAGTTTGTATTATCCTTTTTGCAGTTAATTGTGGGAAGATATTACATGAGCAAACTCATCGCCAGAAAATTTTATGAGTAGCTAAAATATACTATAAAATATATGTTTGAAGTTGTGATGTCAGTACCATAAGGAGTAGTTTATGTGGTGGCTGATGTCGGAAGTCAGATTTATCAATACATTATAGTCCACACTATCTTGGTTACAAGGTGGTAGGCGTGGTAGGAAAATGCCAAAAAAGGATCATCACCCCCAATTAAAATTATTCTGTTGGAAAATCTACTAAAAAAAACTGGCCATTTATGCTCCTAAGCAGTGTTTATGTAAATTTTTATGTAGGAGAAATGACGTAAGCGGAGAGATATAGTAAGTTTCTCTCTTGGATGCATCCTAATGGATATGAAAAACATGCGAAGTACAAAATATATCGTTTGAGTAGAGTTGTTTGAAGAACTGCAAGTAGTTCATGTGGTCACTAATATTGGAACACAAATTTATTAATGCGTTAAATTGTAGGATCAGAATATCGCAACACCAACACCCTTGCGAAATCCACAAACAACACATTGCGAAGATATCGCAGATGGGTAATAAAAGTGACGCAACGGATGACGACAGCCTGAACACGAGAAAGATGTGAAGACTTAGCGAGATTTAGGAATGTTGCGAGATTTCACATTTGTACATTTGCGAGAGTGTCGCAAGTCAGATCTGAATATAAAGGGACATCTTAGTTGTAATCCACTATGTAATGTCCTATATAAAGAGCTGAACAAGCTTAAGAAGGGGGAGATCTTTTTCGAGTGCTGGGCAAGTCATTAAGAGAGAGAAAGTTTAGAGCGGTTGTTAATTCTTTAGCTTATTTCCTTTTCATCTTGTAATATTTGTGAGTTTAATCAATAAAGACTATAATTGTTCATCTTAAAATGACTTGATTGTGTGAATTCTTGTGAGGGGTGTAGTGTGGGATTTCCTGCTACTACATATGGCGCTAGAAACGGGGACTGATTGAAGATTGATATTATGATTTGAAAGAATTTGGAGTAATAGGAAAGGAATTTCATATAATTTTCAACAATTCACTAAGATTGAAAAATGGCTAGAAGAAGACGTGCATCAAAACAACCAACAACTGTTAGGAGGAGTAGGAGACTTCTTTGGAGAAGGGAGAGATGAAATGGGGGAATCTTCAAGAATGAACACAAGGAACAATGGAGAAAATCAAGTTCAGCCAATTCAACGTACACCAATACAAAATAGAAGCTGTGGATTATGACAGAGTGAGTGTACATACTTGGCGATCAGATTCTGTAGATGAAATGGGAGAAGAGCAGCAATTAGGAGGCAATAGACAAGTGGAGAGAGATCAAGAAGTAATTGGAGGAATAATTCATGGAAATGAAGAGATCTCAGCATTAGAGACATTAAGACAAACAATACATGAAGAGAGGCGATTAGAAGTAGAAGAGCATGCGAATTTGACAAGGCAAAATCATGAGTTGAGGATGGAAAACATGAGATTACAAAATAGAAGGTCAAGAAGCACTACAAGGTCAAGTTCAAGATCAGTTCGAGAAGAAATAAGACAAAATCTACCTGTAGGAAATGCTAATGAAGAAACTCGAGAGGAAGTACAAAATCGGTGAAGAACGTCGCGAAGAAGAGAAATAATGGAAGATCATTATATCCAACGTCTTTGAAATTCTTGAATGGACAAAATGATAGAAATCGGGGAATGAACAACCTCAAGAGAAAAATAATCGAGATGGTGAAGAAAATCGGGAAGAAGGAAGGAGAATATTACAAGGAAGAGATATTCAAAGGAATCAGCGAACAATTGAAGAAGAAATAGAGAGACATTATGCTGAACAAGCACGTCTAGCTTGCGAAAGAGAGAGGGTAAGAGCAGAAATGGAGGAAAAAGAGCTCCTAGAGGCAGTTCGCCAGAAAAATCATGATAATCGAGAAAGAAGGCGTTTAAAAAATCGCAACAATGATAATATCAATGAAGAATATGATAGAGTACAAAAGAGAGTTGAAAGGCAGCGAAGAAGAGAAAATGAGAGATATAACGGTGCGCGAATTCATGAAAGAGAAGATCTCAGGGAAAGACAAGAAGAAAACGATGAACGAGAAAATCAAGGTAGAGAGGAACGCAGAAGAAGGGAAACAGCGTTGAAAAGACCCATGGATCCAAATTCTGGTGTAAATGAGCAAATTTTAATAGAGCTGGCGGAGATGAGAGGAATGTTAAACAATAGAAAGGAAGGAGGCAAGAGACAATTGGATGAAGCCATAGAAGAAGCTGCGAAGACTCCATTTACACGAGAAGTACAATTAGGAGGAATACCACCCAAGTGCAATCTTCCAGCGCTAACTAGCATTTTCGACGGAACAACTTGTGCCGTTCAACACATCAAAGCTTATGTGAGATGTATGCTACAATGGGAGAACCATGATGCTATATTGTGCAAATACTTTGCATCAAGTTTAACAGGAGAAGCATTGAAATGGTTTGAAGGTTTACCAAAGAATACCATAACATCTTTCAACCATTTGCAGGCTATATTTTTAGGGGCGTATATAAGTAACAACTCCTCGCGACCTGGCATTGAAGATGTATTTGGGTTAAAACAAAGGGTTGGCGAAAGTTTGAAACATCTAACCGTGAGGTGGAAGACAATGTGTAGTGATATGGCTGGTCGTGTGGATGAGAGATATCTCATTCTATCATTCATTAATGCTATGTTCGCAACCAACTTGCTATACATTCAAATTTTCAGAATCAAGAACACAATCACGATGACTGAGTTGCGAGAATTTCAGGAGGAATACATTGCTCTTGAGGAAAAGCAAAATGAGATGGAATCATACCCAGTTGCGAACACAAGTTCAAAAATAGCGAATGCAAGCTTATTACCTAAATTGATAAATACACTGGCGAGCACCTCGCAAGGGAAACAAGGGAGGATAACGGGTGATGGTCAGCAGAAGTTAGTAGCTATGGGGAGTCGTGATCAAGAAGAATTTGAGAGACAAAGAAACTTCTATAGCCGTGGTGGAAATAACAAAATTCAAAGACTTGATCAGCCACAAGAAAATTATGGAGGTCAGAGGCAAAACTATCACAGAAGGCAGCGAAATCACAGGATAATATGGGAAGAAATTAAGATGCCGCCATTGAATGCTAGTGTGGAGAAAATATGAGAAGCTATAATCTTAATGGAAAACATACCCGCACCATGGAACATGGGAAGTGAACCACCTCCGAGCGATAGAAGTCATGAATTTTGTTCTTATCACCATTTTCATGGACACTCAACAAATGATTGCAGAAACATAAAAAGAATTATCCTCAGAATGATAGACCAAGGGAAACTAGATCATTTTTAAAAAAATCAATCTCAGTCTCAACCATTACCACCACCGCCAGAAATTCGCAGAGTAAATACAATAAAAGGAGGAGAAACATTTGTCATAGAAGTTGGAGCAAAGGAAAAGAATCTGTATTGTAACTCTATCGTACATTCGTACAGGACAATTGAAGATTTTCATGATAACATTCTCAGTAGAGTTTTCGCAAGATATGCTGATAATAGAGAAATAATGAATATTGTGAAGACATCGCCACTGAAGGAATGGCAAAAGCAGATTATCTCTTTTACTGCAGAAGAAGTACCTGGGGGTGGAGAAATGCACGACAACCCATTAGTGGTAAGATTGGAGATTAACCCAAAACCTAGTGAGGATGAAGATGATGAAGCCGAGAATTCATGGGAAATCAACAAAATTTTGATTGATACTGGAAGTTCCGTGAATATCCTTTTTTATCATACTTACAAAACCATGGGAGGGAAAGATGAAGATTTGATACCTTCAACTTGTAGGACCAGAATCTCGCAACAACAGAACAATTTACAACACATTGCGAAGGCGTCGCAGGTTGATTACAGAAACGACGTGAATGATGGCGTTGGTAGAAAAACAAGAAAGATGTGAAGATCTTGCGAGATTTAAGAATGTTGCGAAATAAACACTTGTATGCTTGCGATAGTCTCGCAAACCTGATCCGAAAATATAGATTAGATTAATTTGTCACCCACTATGTAAATACCTATATAAAGAGGAGAGCGGGAAAGAGAAGAGGGAGACAATTTTTTGGTAACGAGAGAGAGGAGAAAAAAGACACATTTGTAGAGAGAGAGTTTATTTTCTTTATCATCTTCTTCCCCAAAACTAGATCTAGAAAGCTCCAAATACTCATTAATGGAGATTCTAAATGTAATATTTATGTAATTCCAAAAATCATAGTGAAGAACCATGGATGTAGATCACATTGATCGAACCATGTAAAAAATCTTGTGTGTCTATTTAAATTTCTAGCACTTATATTTTGAGATTTATATGATTAATATGTTTAGATCTAGAAATTAGTATCAAGATATGATAAGGGGTGTGTTGTGGGATTTCCTGCAACTACACAACTTACAAAATCTATGGTTTTAACGGTACTGCAAATAAGCCTAAAGGAGAAGTTCATATGCGAATTCCACTGAAAGGACTGTCCTCTGAAATTTTATTCTGCGTAGTTGATGTAGAATCACCCTACAACGCATTGATTGGGCGACCTTGGTTACATGAGATTTTAGGTGTGGCATCAACTTTCCATCAATGTATCAAGTTCCCTCATCCCACTGGTGTTGGCATAATAAAAGGAGATTGGGTTGAAGGAAAGAAGTGTTATGAGATTGATATAGAATCTTGCGAAGAAAGAGCTGCGAAGAAGAAGAATTGGAAACACAGCATCAAAGAAAAAACAGAAAGGTGAAATATTGATGGTAGATGTAATAGAACAGCGAAAAGAAGAAATCTCACGAAACCAATATATGATGAAGATAAGAAGTGGCGAAGGCTTCGCAACAGACAAGAAAATGACAGAAAATTTCAAAAATGCAGAGGCAGGGAAAAGGTTACACCGCCCCTGGAACCTGAGTCATGGAGATTGGGGGTAATAAAACCCATCCAGGAGAGGTACCTTGGAATTTCAATCTAAGCTTATGACTTAGGTTGGACGACCGAGGGTCTCTTCTAAGGAGTCACCATTTGACCAAGGCGCGAGGTACACGGTTGAGCCAAGGGTGCTGGGACATTTGAAGTGTCTCGGCCATTCTTGGCAAGTCTCGGCTTATCTTTGCACTCGGCCCGAAGAAAACTCCACTTAGGGTGCAGTCTCGTAACCATAAGCCCTATAGGCAAAAGGGATAAGAGGTCGAAAACAAGCTGGTTGTTGTTAAGGCCGGATGGGAGGAGCTAGCCTTGTATGGCGAAGTACGCCTCCTTGAAGGGGCAACCAGGGGGAAGATAAGGGCGGCACCCTCCATTAGGGAGCTGATAGTGTCAAAAAAGACGCAAATGTCATAAGGCTTTATATTCGCAAGGATATTTAGGCTTGTCATATTTGTGCAACAATCCTGAAGAGGAAAAAATACAAAAGAGTAGATAAGGCGAGATCAATGGGTCATTGCATGCAAGTGTAAAGGCGTTCTGCGATTTCGTTGCAAAAACTGGCAATGTCATGGGGCTTTATGTTCGCAAGAATATTTAGGCCTGTCATATTGTCGCAAGAAAAATATCTGAGAGGCAATAATACTAAAGAAATGATAAGACAAGATCAATGGGTCATTACATGAAAGTGTAAAAGACGTCCTGCGATTTTGTCGCAATAATGAGAGGTGGCAAAATAAGACCTTTAACTAGGAAGGCAAAAATAAGACCACACAAGAGAAATGATAAGGCAAGATCAATGGGTCATTACATGAAAATGTAAGGACGTCATGCGATCTTGTCGCAATGACAAAATTCAGCGGAAAACATCTGCGAGATAATGCTCAATCTTCCATTTGAATACAAATAATAGAGAATTGTCTTTTATGTGCGGGGAGAAACAAAGAAAGGTAGAAATTGTATTCAAAAATTCAAGAAATTCGTGGCAAAATGAGCTAAGTAACACAAAAAATAGCTATACATTGCAATAGATAAGCATTCTCATCATATAAGCATCATACTTGCATCATGAAAGCATCGCATAATCATTTCATGGCATACACATCGCATACACATTTCATAACATAATCATCACATAAGCATTATTTAGCACAAGTATTCAGAATTTCGCAGGATTATTCAGTATTTCACAAAATGTGTCAGAATTTCGCAGAATGTGATTATTTCGCATGATGTAATTATTTCGCTCGATTATAAGAAAAATAACAAGCAACTTGAAGAGATTATACTATCGCATGAGCACAAAACATGAAACAAAGGAAAGATAAGAATGAAGAGACAACTCGCTCATTCAACACTTTCTCAAGGATTCTACCCTCACAGATAAAGAACAGAGGCAACTACGGATTACCAAGAAAACATTTTATGTTCTTCATCTTCTCGGCAAGAATCATTTTTAAAGTGGATGTTCACTAGTGAATAGCAAGAATCCTCACCAAAAATGGAATAATAACTTCGCATGAACAGAGGCAATATTTCTTATTCGTATTCAAGTACAAATACTTCTTATATTTCGAGGATTGAGTACTTCTTATACTTCTTCAAGGATACTTCATACTTCATACTTCGTATACTTCAGGATGATGCTTCTAATTACTTCTTAGTATTTCAGAACTTCACAAAAGAATAGAGGCAAGTACGTACTTTTCAAGTCCAATATTCTTTCGCTCGTTCCTTCATCAACAAAAATCAAAGACTACTATAACAATTGATTTTTTCTTAAAGATCGCTCTTCAAGCAATATTCAAGAAAAAATAGGCAAGATGTAGGACCAGAATCTTGCAACAACAGAACCATTTACAACACATTGCGAAGGCGTCGCAGGTTGATTACAGAAACGACGTGAATGATGGCGTTGGTAGAAAAACAAGAAAGATGTGAAGATCTTGCGAGATTTAAGAATGTTGCGAAATAAACACTTGTATGCTTGCGATAGTCTCGCAAACCAGATCCGAAAATATAGATTAGATTAGCTGTCACCCACTATGTAAATACCTATATAAAGAGGAGAGCGGGGAAAGAGAAGAGGGAGACAATTTTTTGGTAACGAGAGAGAGGGAGAAAAAAGACACATTTGTAGAGAGAGAGTTTATTTTCTTTATCATCTTCTTCCCCAAAACTAGATCTAGAAAGCTCCAAATACTCATTAATGGAGATTCTAAATGTAATATTTATGTAATTCCAAAAATCATAGTGAAGAACCATGGATGTAGATCACATTGATCGAACCATGTAAAAAATCTTGTGTGTCTATTTAAATTTCTAGCACTTATATTTTGAGATTTATATGATTAATATGTTTAGATCTAGAAATTAGTATCAAGATATGATAAGGGGTGTGTTGTGGGATTTCCTGCAACTACATTTTTGGCGCTAGAAACAGGAAGGAGTAAAGGATTTATCCTTCTTGTAATTTGTTGGTTCAAGAAGTTTCTATGAAGATTAATTATTGTTCATATTTTTCTAGATCTACAAAGTTTAGGTTCAAAAATGGAAATTTCATGGAAGAAATCACACTTTCAGGGAGTAAACATCATCAACAATTCAAAGACATGAAAAGAAGAAAAGAAAAAAATTAGTTGATGTGGTGAAATTCAGGGAAGAAAATTAAAGTTTCAATGGAAGATTTCCATGTTCAGGAGAAAAAGCAAAAGGCAAATTGTTGAAGCAAATAAAGGAAAGCGAAGAGAAGATAAGAGGCAAACGCTGCAGTTTCTATCATAAACAAAAATTCGCACAGATGGTTCAAGGTTGAGCGAACAACAAATAGGTCACAGGGTCGAATTCGCAGAGACACATATTTTTCATTTTCTTCTCATTTTCATTGGCGAATAAAAGAATAAGGAAAAAATTTATGCGTTAATTTCGCAGAGAGGTTCTTGAACAATTGGTCCAGAAAACAGTATGTGAGTTTGTGGTCGCAAGTTCGAATTCGCCTGCGAGCATAATTTTCTTCTTTTTACAGAGAGCGAAAAAATGAATAATTTCGCAATATGGTTTCATTATTTTGCAAACAAGAGATAGCACAGTTGGTCATCTGCGAAGTTAATGAGTTCATGGTCGCATGTTCAAATCCCAACGAACGTGTATTTTTTGCATGGATATTTCGCAAGGGTATTTCGCACAAAAGAAAATAAGTCATTATTTCGCACAGATATTTCGCAAACAGAAGCCAGTAAAGTTGGTCAGAGGTGGAGACAATGAGCTTGAGGACGCAGGTTCAATTCCCATCTGCGAAATTTTCGCATCTTTTTAGACTACCAGAGGAAGACAAGTTTTAACAAGTGTGTGATAATTTCGCATAAGAAGAAGCTTACGAGTTGGTCGGGAGGCGTGAATGCAAGTAGCAGGTCGCAGGATCAATTCTTGCTTCTCGCACATTTATTTTTGTTACGCGAAATTTCGCACGGACTTTGATTATTTCGCACTGAAGAAAGTTGATGATTATTTCGCAAATTAATTTCGCAAGAGAGGGTTAGAACAGTTGGTATGGTGCGAGATTATGCAAGAGGCAGGTCAAGGGTTCAAATCTCATTTCTCACACTTTTTTTTTTGTTGCGCGATAATTACATTTCTTTGTGCGACATTCATACATTTCAAGGATGCCAATTTCGCAAGCAAGTCATATACTTCGCAAGAGACGACAACAACAGACAATCACATGAAATCTAAGTACCACTTCCTTGAACACTTTAATTTATACTAAGAACGAATAAAAATATTTTTGATTTGATTTACAAAAAGCGATTCAATCGCAAGATTATAAAGATTACTAAGACTTCAAGAGTACAAAGACTTCAAAATTACAAAGATTTCGAGATTTCAAAATTACAGAAAATCGAGAAAATTCAATTTATATATTTCCCTAGAATATCTCTTTTACATCGAATAAAAAAATTCTTGATTTGATTTAAAAGAAAGCGATACATTCGCACTATTACTAAGATTTCAAAAAAAAAAAAAAAAAAAAAAATCTCATGAGATCAATTTATATATTTCTCTTGAATATTTGCTTTGCTTCAAATGATATGATATTTAACATGAAGATAAAAGAATGGAAGAATGAATGAAATAATGAAGACATGCGAAAATTTCGCCTGAGAAAATGACAAGAGATTATCAAAGATCAGCGACATTACAAAAGAGCTTATATGCAGAAGAATCAACAAAATAATTAGATAGAGGCGAACCTACTATGACGAAATCAAAATTTCGCAAGAGGCAAATGTACCTAAAGTGAGTCATAGTAGGGGGTACCTATTACATATAAAGAAGAATTGACAAAATAATCAGAATGGGACGAACCTTTATGGCGTACACCCTAGTTCGCGAATAAAATTTCGTAAGAGGCAAAGTACCTAAAGTACGTCATATAAGGGGGTATTTGTAGCGTGGCTCAGGGAAAAGGTTACACCGCCCCTGGAACCTGAGTCATGGAGATTGGGGGTAATAAAACCCATCCAGGAGAGGTACCTTGGAATTTCAATCTAAGCTTATGACTTAGGTTGGACGACCGAGGGTCTCTTCTAAGGAGTCACCATTTGACCAAGGCGCCAGAGGTACGGTTGAGCCAAGGGTGCAGGACATTTGAAGTGTCTCGGCCATTCTTGGCAAGTCTCGGCTTATCCGCACGCACTCGGCCGAAGAAAACTCCACTTAGGGTGCGATCTCGTAACCATAAGCCCTATAGGCAAAAGGGATAAGAGGCTGCGAAAACAAGCTGGTTGTTGTTAAGGCCGGATGGGAGGAGCTAGCCTTGTATGGCGAAGTACGCCTCCTTGAAGGGGCAACCGGGGGAAGATAAGGCGGCACCCTCCATTAGGGGAGCTGATAGTGTCAAAAAAAGACGCAAATGTCATAAGGCTTTATATTCGCAAGGATATTTAGGCTTGTCATATTTGTGCAACAATCTGAAGAGGAAAAAAATACAAAAGAGTAGATAAGACGAGATCAATGGGTCATTGCATGCAAGTGTAAAGACGTCCTGCGATTTCGTTGCAAAGACGGCAATGTCATGGGGCTTTATGTTCGCAAGAATATTTAGGCCTGTCATATTGTCGCAAGAAAAATATCCTGCAGAGGCAATAATACTAAACAAATGATAAGACAAGATCAATGGGTCATTACATGAAAGTGTAAAGACGTCCTGCGATTTTGTCGCAATAATGAGAGGTGGCAAAATAAGACCTTTAACTAGGAAGGCAAAATAAGACCACACAAGAGAAATGATAAGGCAAGATCAATGGGTCATTACATGAAAATGTAAGGACGTCATGCGATCTTGTCGCAATGACAAAATTGGCGGAAAACATCTGCGAGATAATGCTCAATCTTCCATTTGAATACAAATAACAGAGAATTGTCTTTTATGTGCAGGGAGAAACAAGAAAGGTAGAAATTGTATTCAAAAATTCAAGAAATTCGCGGCAAAATGAGCTAAGTAACACAAAAAATAGCTATACATTGCAATAGATAAGCATTCTCATCATATAAGAATCACACTTGCATCATGAAAGCATCGCATAATCATTTCATGGTATACACATCGCATACACATTTCATAACATAATCATCACATAAGCATTATTTAGCACAAGTATTCGAGAATTTCGCAGGATTATTCAAAGATTTCACAAAATGTGTCGCATTTTGCGAATGTGATTATTTCGCATGATGTAATTATTTCGCTCGATTATAAGAAAAATAACAAGCAACTTGAAGAGATTATACTATCGCATGAGCACAAAACATGAAACAAAGGAAAGATAAGAATGAAGAGACAACTCGCTCATTCAACACTTTCTCAAGGATTCTACCCTCACGAGATAAAGAACGAGAGGCAACTACGGATTACCAAGAAAACATTTTATGTTCTTCATCTTCTCGGCAAGAATCATTTCTAAAGTGGATGTTCACTAGTGAATAGCAAGAATCCTCACCAAAAATGGAATAATAACCCATGAACAGAGGCAATATTTCTTATTCTTATTCAAGGACAAATACTTCTTATATTTCGAGGATTGAGTACTTCTTATACTTCTTCAAGGATACTTCATACTTCATACTTCGTATACTTCAGGATGATGCTTCTAATTACTTCTTAGTATTTCAGAACTTCACAAAAGAATAGAGGCAAGTACGTACTTTTCAAGTCCAATATTCTTTCGCTCGTTCCTTCATCAACAAAAATCAAAGACTACTATAACAATTGATTTTTTCTTAAAGATCGCTCTTCAAGCAATATTCAAGAAAAAATAGGCAAGATGTAGGACCAGAATCTTGCAACAATGTAACCATTTACAACACATTGCGAAGGCGTCGCAGTTGATTCTGAAAAACGACGTGAATGATGGCGTTGGTAGAAAAACAAGAAAGATGTGAAGATCTTGCGAGATTTAAGAATGTTGCGAAATAAACACTTGTATGCTTGCGATAGTCTCGCAAACCGAGATCCGAAAATATAGATTAGATTATTGTCACCCACTATGTAAATACCTATATAAAGAGGAGAGCGGGGAAAGAGAAGAGGGAGACAATTTTTGGTAACAGAGAGAGGGAGAAAAAGACACATTTGTAGAGAGAGAGTTTATTTTCTTTATCATCTTCTTCCCCAAAACTAGATCTAGAAAGCTCCAAATACTCATTAATGGAGATTCTAAATGTAATATTTATGTAATTCCAAAAATCATAGTGAAGAACCATGGATGTAGATCACATTGATCGAACCATGTAAAAAATCTTGTGTGTCTATTTAAATTTCTAGCACTTATATTTTGAGATTTATATGATTAATATGTTTAGATCTAGAAATTAGTATCAAGATATGATAAGGGGTGTGTTGTGGGATTTCCTGCAACTACACAACTTACAAAATCTATGGTTTTAACGATTTGCAAATAAGCCTAAAGGAGAAGTTCATATGCGAATTCTTTGAAAGGATTTGTCCTCCGAAATTTTATTTCGCGTAGTTGATGTAGAATCACCTACAACGCATTGATTGGGCGACCTTGGTTACATGAGATTTTAGGTGTGGCATCGACTTTCCATCAATGTATCAAGTTCCCTCATCCCACTGGTGTTGGCATAATAAAAGGAGATTGGGTTGAAGGAAAGAAGTGTTATGAGATTAATATAGAATCTTGCGAAGAAAGAGCTGCGAAGAAGAAGAATTGGAAACACAGCATCAAAGAAAAACAGAAAGGTGAAATATTGATGGTAGATGTAATAGAACAGCGAAAAGAAGAAATGCTGCGAAACCAATATATGATGAAGATAAGAAGTGGCGAAGGCTTCGCAACAGACAAGAAAATGACAGAAAATTTCAAAAATGCAAGAAAGGCGAAAGTAGCAGAAATAAGAGATTTAAAGAATGAATGTACTTGTTGACTGCCAAAGTAGAAATTGGGAGGTGAAAGAAAAATGTATGACTGGTTTGTTCAAAAAAAAAAAATTGATTATAAAAATTTTTCTTATGAATAACAGAGATGAGACTGCGAAAGAGAGAGTTGTTATGCAGAAGAAGAAAATATATTTTATGAATGATAAAGATGAGATTGCGAAATTACAAAAGAACTTATATGCAGAAGAATCAACAAATTAATCAGACAGAGGCGAACCAACTATGGCGTATACCCTAGTTCGCGAAATAAAATTTTTGCAAGAGGCAAGTGTAAGACCTAAAGTACGTCATAGAAGGGGGTACCTATTGGATGGCTCAGGGAAAAGGTTACACCGCCCCCGGAACCCGAGTCATGGAGAATTGGGGTCAATAAAGCCCATCCAGGAGAGGTACCTCGGATTTTTCAATCTAAGCTTATGACTTAGGTTGGACGACTGAGGGTCTCTTCTAAGGAGTCAGCATATGATCAAGGCGCCGAGGTACACGGTTGAGCCAAAAGTGCCTGGGGCATTTGAAGTGTCTCGGCCATTCTAGGCAAGTCTTGGTGTGTGCTGCACTCGGCCCGAAGAAAACTCCACCTAGGGTGCAGTCTCGTAACCATAAGCCCTATAGGCAAAAGGGATAAGAGGCTGCGAAAACAACTGGTTGTTGTTAAGACCGGATGGGAGGAGCAAGCCTTGTATTGCAGAAGTACGCCTCCTTGAAGGGGCAACCAGGGAGATGATAAGGGCGGCACCCTCCATTAGGGAGCTGATAAGTGTCTTAAGACGCAAATGTCATGAGGCTTTATTTTCTCAAGGAAATTTAGGCTTGTCATATTTGTGAAAAAATCCTGAAGAGGCAATAATACAAAAGACAAAGATAAGACGAGATCAATGGGTCAGTACATGAAAATGTAAGGACGTCCTGCGATTTCGTCGCACGACGGCAATGTCATGGGGATTTATGTTCCCAAGAATTTTTAGGCCTGTCATATTGTCGCAACAAAAGTATCCTGCAGAGGCAACAATACTAAAGAAATGATAAGGCAAGATCAATGGGTCATTACATGAAAGTGTAAAGACGTCCTGCGATTTTGTCGCAATGACAAGAGGTGGCACAGTAAGACCTTTAACTATGAAGGCAAAATAAAACCACATATAAGAGGATCTTGGAAACAACCAAGAAATGCTTGATTGCGAAAATTCAACAATAACAGTTGCGAGATTGAGGCATGTTATCATTCAAAAATAACTTGCTTAATCTTTCATTTGTAAACGAATAACAGAGGCAAGTATGGGAATGAATAGAATAAGAACATGTTATTTGTTTTCATATGATAGATTTACGCACTCATAGTATGAAAAAGATTGATAATGTATTGATTAACTATATTGCAAAAAAGAATTGTTCTTTTAACAATGTGCAGAAAGGAACAGCAAAGGTAGAGCTTGTATTTGAAGATCCAAGAAACTCGCAGCAAAAGATTACAAAAATAGAAGATTAAAAAAAAAAATGAATGTACAGATATTACAAAAAGAGAAGGAAGAAAACAGAATTATTTCTTGATTGATTCTTCTTCTTCATTTTCTTCATCTTCATCAGATCCTTCTATTTCTTCATCTTTATCGATTCCTCTTCTTCGCTAGCATATTTGTATCGGAGATATCCAAAGAAGGCACATTCTTAGGGATTTCATCAAGGAGGCATGGGTATGTAGAATGAGGAATGTTGTTGTCGTCACAGACTATCTTAATAGTCTGATTGCGAAAAAGAGTAGCATCATTCTTGAAATTAGCAACAGTAATTTGTAGTTGCCTTTTCAATCTAGAATATTTGTCATCTCGAGAAGAAAGGTCTTTGCGAGCTGCTCCTTCTTAGATTCAAGTTCTTCAATTCTTTTGCGATATCTCTCTTCAGCCTCTGCCAATATATGACAATGAATCAGCAACTTAATGACAATTTCATAAAAAATAAACAGTTAAATAAAGAAGAAGAATTAACAACCTTCTTTGTCATAAATCATATCCCTAATCAAGGTCGTATGCTCAGCTTGAAGACTAACGTTAACACCTATATTATTTCTGGCGTCACCGAGAACCTTCGCAGCCAAAGCGAATTCATCGTCATTGTTTATGAGAAGAAGGGAGCGAATTTGATTCTCTCTTTCGCTAAGAATAACATTTTTGCGGATGGATTCATCCCGTTTAACTTGAACCTCAAGAAGAGTTTTTTGGAATTTCGCTAATGCTTGAGCACCTTGACTAGCGATGCGATCTTTGCCATCTATGAGATCACTGATTTTCTTCCTTAAAGTATTAATTTTCTCTTTAGAACTAAGATATAGACGTTTAAATTGGTTGGCTAAGCCTAAACTAGATGATCAATTTCTAAAAGGCGAAAGTTGGATTGAAGTTCGTTTAGAGGAAGAGATTTAATCTTGTTATTTGAAAAATTATTCAAAGAATCGTTGAGGTGATCAAGAAGGGCGTTGTTATCCATAGGTCCAGGGAATGAGTGAAGAAGAATGGCTTCATTAGAAAGGTTATAAACGTCTGTGAAAATGGTAAGTCAGATAAGGGAAGATAATGAGAGAACAAAACAAAGGAAAATGGAAGAGTCTCATACCATAAAGTTGTTGGTTGGCGCTTTGAAGACTAGATATCTTATTCTTCTGAGTGGAAGAATCAACTTCTAGTTGCTTGGTCTTCTCGCGAAGAGTAGCAGCTTCAGTTTCAAATTCTTCATTTCTCTTGCGAAGAGCAGCAGCAGCAGCTTTAGTTTCCAATTCTTCATTTTTCTTGCGAAGTTGAAGATTTTTCTTTTCGAGAATACTGCGCCTTTTCTCAAGATATGAGGCAACATCGAAGGAAGCTCTCCCGGACTATAAAGGAAAGTAAAGAAATTATCAAGATATAACTTAAAATCAAAATTATGAAGAAATAAGGGAACAAAGACATACCAAGACACTAAGCGAATTTAGAACGCTGGATGTCACTGATCTGGAGACCCCATGAAGAGAATCATCACCATCTAGTAAAGGAGCATCACAGATACTCGCGAGAGCTTTGCACGTACAAGAGAGACGATCATCTCCAATTCCTTGCATGGAGTCAGAGAAGATGCTAAACAGTTGCGCCATAGAAGATTCAGTTGGAGAATTCTCCTTTGCGAGAGAAGTATCAACATCATCATTATCTTCATCAGAACTTTCGCTGGATTGACGATTTAAAGGAGAAGGGGAATGAATCTTTCGTTTCTTTGAAGGTGGGGCAGTAGACTTCTCCCTACGAAGAGAACCTTTACCCTTGACTTTGTTCTTCGCAACCTCAGGATTATCTTCTTCTCCAGCAATTTCAACACCAACCTTTGCACACGAATGAAGATAAGAAACAGAGGCAACAATATTGTTAAAAATAATAAAGAAAAGTATTTCTTACTTCATCCGTGATCGAACGGAGTGCTACTAGGGTACTTGCCTTAGCATTTCTTTTGTAACTCTTCCTCAACTTGATAATCTGAAAATTTCGCAAGATTAATAGGTATAAAAAAGAGTGAAGATTACAAATTAAGCAAAATTTAGGAAGCATACCTCTTTTGATTTCTCAGGCCAGTTAAAAACCCAAGGTTGATAATTGGCGAGATTCGCAGGGAGCACATTTGAACCTGAAATATAAGGTCCATTCAAAAGTAGCGGAAAGACGCACCATTTGTCGTCTTTGGAATGACAAGGAACATTGTTCTTGCCAGAATGCTAGTCAATGTCCTGCATAAGTATTTTATCACTGGGAACATTTTCTCTTGTCTTCAAACGTGCACCCCAGCGAGTTCTATCGTTCTTCATGTTTATTATTTCATAGTTTTCGAAGAAGCTCTCTACTGAATACTTTTTAAATGAATATCTTTAAGTCCTCAAATTTAGGATCTCTGACTTTGGGATAAAGAGATCCCTTACCAGCACCACCATTGGCGAACTCAAGCATTAAGCGGATACAATCCCCGCTCAATTGGTAGATGGCTCGCGAGAATTTCTCATGAGCAAGAATTTCATAAAACAATGGAAGATCAGGGTCATAGAGAGGAATGGGAAGACCAGCGAGAATCTGACCTAGCGAAATTATGATTTTCTGATTATCACAATGATGATCAGCAAATAGCTTGGCAAAGAGAATGGATTTAGATTCTTGATTGGGAATAGTGGATAATATGAAACCTTTCTCTTCAAAATCTTTCTGAACTTTTTCCAAAAGACTTTCATATCTGCGACCAACTGGAGGCATCTTTCAGAGTATGGGAATGAAGAGAAGATTGAAGATCAAAAGAAGTAAAAAGAAGAAGATTTTGATGGCGAGAGCGGAAGTTACGAGAGAGATGAAGAAGAGAAATCATAGAGAAACCAAGAAGGAGAGTAAAAAACAAGAAGAGAGGAGTAAGAAAGATATATATAGAGAGAAGGATTCTCGAAAAGGAAAACACATTTAATGCGAAGAGTAGACATGAACGGTTGAGAAACTACGGTTGAAAAATACGTGTCAAGAAATGGATGGAAGAAGAGATATGTGTAATAAATTTTGTGTAAAAGTACAGAATCATGTCAAAACAGAAAAGTATTTCTTACTTCATCCGTGATCGAACGGAGTGCTACTAGGGTACTTGCCTTAGCATTTCTTTCGTAACTCTCCTCAACTTGATAATCTGAAAATTTCGCAAGATTAATAGGTATAAAAAAGAGTGAAGATTACAAATTAAGCGAAATTTAGGAAGCATACCTCTTTTGATTTCTCAGGCCAGTTAAAAACCCAAGGCTGATAATTGGCGAGATTCGTAGGGAGCACATTTGAACCTGAAATATAAGGTACATTCAAAAGTAGCGGAAAGACGCACCATTTGTCGTCTTTGGAATGACGAGGAACATTGTTCTTGCCAGAATGCCAGTCAATGTCCTGCATAAGTATTTTATCGCTGGGAATATATTCTCTTCTCTTCAAACGTGCACCCCAGCGAGTTCTATCGTTCTTCATGTTTATTATTTCATAGTTTTCGAAGAAGCTCTCTACTGAATAATTTTCAGCGAATATCTTTAAGTCCTCAAATTTAGGATCTCTGACTTCTTTGGGATAAAGAGATCCCTTACCAGCACCACGATTGGTGAACTCAAGCATTAAGCGGATACAATCCCCGCTCAATTAGTAGATGGCTCGCGATAATTTCTCATGAGCAAGAATTTCATAAAACAAGGGAAGATCAGGGTCATAGAGAGGAATGGGAAGACCATCGAGAATCTGACCTAGCGAAATTATGATTTTCTGACCATCACAATGATGATCAGCAAACATCTTGGCAGAGAGAATGGATTTAGATTCTTGATTGGGAATAGTGGATAATATGAAACCTTTCTCTTCAAAATATTTCTGAACTTTTCCCAAAAGAATTTCATATTTGCGACCAACTGGAGGCGTCTTTCAGAGTATGGGAATGAAGAGAAGATTGAAGATCAAAAGAAGTAAAAAGAAGAAGATTTGATAAGGGGAGCGGAGATTCTGAGAGATATGAAGAAGAGAAATTGCAGAGAAACCAAGAAGGAGAGTAAAAAAGAAGAAGAGAGATATAGAGAGAATGATTCTCGAAAAGGCAAACACATTTAATGCAAAGAGTAGACATGAACGGTTGAGAAACGACGGTTGAAAAAAAACGTGTCAAGAAATGGATGGAAGAAGAGATACGTGTAATAAATTTTGTGTAAAAGTACAGAATCATGTCAAAACAGAAAAGTATGAAAAAATGAATAGCTGCGGCATTTTGAAAGTATTAGTTCTCATGACATTCTCTCCTACGCAGAGAAGACATGAGAAGAGGCAAGATGTAGGATCAGAATATCGCAACACCAACACCCTTGCGAAATCCACAAACAACACATTGCGAAGATATCCTTGAGATGGGTAATAAAAGTGACGCAACGGATGACGACAGCCTGAACACGAGAAAGATGTGAAGACTTAGCGAGATTTAGGAGTGTTGCGAGATTTCACATTTGTACATTTGCGAGAGTGTCGCAAGTCAGATCCGAAAATAAAGGGACTGACTTAGTCATGTCATCCACTATGTAATGTCCTATATAAAGAGGTGAACATGCTTAAGAAGGGGAGATCTTTTTGAGTCTTTGGGAAAGTCATTAAGAGAGAGAAAGTTTAGAGCGGTTGTTAATTCTTTAGCTTATTTCCTTTTCATATTGTAATATTTGTGAGTTTAATCAATAAAGACTATAATTGTTCATCTTAAAATGAATTGATTGTGTGAATTCTTGTGAGGGGTGTAGTGTGGGATTTCCTGCTACTACATAAATAGTCCACCATAGGTTCCTTATCAATTTGTCATCTATTTAAGGTGTGGAATGAAAGCGATTTTCATTATTATTGGTGTTATTTCTTCGCTATCCGATTTCGACTATGTTTTGAGCTTAAAGAAGAGCGTCAAATAAGATTTTGCATTGTTATGCCTTTATGTTGCTATATTCAGTCACGTTGTGCGCTTGTATCTTGCCTTAAGTTGATTGTTTCCTAGAACTATTCAATATATTGCTTCTATCAGTATTTTTTACTTTGAGTAGAAAATACTCTTGGTTGGAATTTGTGGCAATAAGAATATATGCCCAAATATGGTACAAATTGGTCGGTCATGATTGTTTGAGGATGAGTGGATATTCCCACTTCAGTGAATTCAAAGTTGAGACAGTAAATAAAAAACAGATGGGAATCCCCCTCCTTTTCTCTTCAGCCTCTTGGGAACCTAAACCATTAAGGCGTGATTTGCATAAGTTCGTCGTTATTAATCAATGTCTATTTGAATAGAGGTTAGCCATTGATCACTTCACTTTATATTTATTTTTTATTGTTGTTCATTTTCATAGATGTGGATTAAACCCTCCTTAATTATTCGTTTTGATATCCCAGATCATCCGATATGCAATACATTTCAGAGACTGTTAGGTTTCCGCCCAGCTCATTTGGCCATTGGTTACTGCTCATTCTCATGGATTTGGATTACATAATGATTATTCGGCCGTTTCACTTTCCTTACCACCGCCGATCAATTGCATCCCACGACCCAGAGCCTGAAAAAAAAAGGTAATCTTGCTACCTCCTGGATTGAATTTTCCGTTGATATCTCATTAGACTACATGGGCGTATTAAACATTTGATTTCCTATTGTGCTCTTATGCAGTGCAGGTATCAGAGAAAAAAGTTGAGTATCTGACCAAAGCTTTGGCGACAAGAGGCATTAAACAAGGTATGCAAAATTCTGAAGCTCATGTAAATCAAAATAAGCATATAGGCAGTTCAATTTCGATGTTGATAAATTAACAACGGTTAGCCGTAAATAGGTGCAGACAACAATGATATGGAATTGATGGGCAATCCAGTGGTGCCAAACTCCATGCTCATTCCAGCTTCTGAATCTATTGTTAAGAAGACACATCGAATTCAGTATATACTGGCATATTACCCAGACATACCAATATGTGCAAAGACTAAAGTTGGTTGGATCCATCAACTTTAAGAAGAAATAGTGGCGGCATATGTGCTAGTCTCTTTCTTATGGACGGGGGTGAATGTCCTGAAGCTCAAGGAACATGAGACTAGAAGCAGATCCATAGAATAAGGATCTTGCAGATTACTTACTAAAGGTGCACATATTTTTTTTTTGCCAATTGTATGTCTATACCTGCAAGGCAAAAGGACGTTATTGTCCCCAAGATCGGATCCTAACCTAGAAGAAGAGAACAGCTGAGAAGAGTTCACACTTTAAAAATGCAGATCATCATCTTTTATTTTTTTAAAACGGACCGGACGTCTAAAACCAAACCGGCAAGTAATCCTTATTTTTTCTGTCCGAGCGCCATATGTTTTTTCTAAACTGGCAAGTTAACCTCTCTGTTATAAGTTATAATAGCGTTATTACCATCACCACTATAAGCATTAAAATTTTCTAAATATAATTTCATTTTGTTTGTTTTTGTTAGAGGCATGGCTCGGTTGAACGTGAGCGTTGGTATGTCAAGTTTGGTTGTCATATTTTAGTGAATCAAAACTCATGTTAAGAGTCGCTTGATTATGTACTAGAGTTAAACTTCGTATAGGTTAGCTTGAAAGTATTAGGATATGAGACATTACAAGTATTGCGAAGACTTGAAGATGTGAAGAAGCAAGGAGCTCAACGACAACAATTATCCTTCCACTTGAGGTTAGTGATATTTGACTTGAACTGTTTCATTCCCTAACGTATCTTTCAAGTCGTGCTTATTAAAAACATAACTGCGAGGCATATTTTAACTATAGATAGACATAGTATTAAGGAATACAATACGAAGTTTATTGCTTAACCATTAAACTTTGTAGATAAGAAATCGCCATAATCATTTGAATGCTATTGTGATTATGTATGGGTATGAGGTGAGGATTTCATCCTAGGGAACAATGTTTACATGTGTTCTAAGGAAGTAAGTTCATAAACTTGTTTGTGGACCGAAAAGGAAATTTCCGGGTGTTATTGGTTTTGTTATTCATTGCATATCTTATGAACAACCAATATGTGTAATAGAGTATAACCGCTCACAACTTGTTGTGTACTTGGTAGAATGCTATATACGAGTTGATATATTCTGTAGATTTCATGATCTACTAACTAGAAAAATTCATATAATTCTCTCTACTGAGAATAAAAGGTCTTACAGCGAATTTTTGGGAGAATATTGTATCCAGGAAGTGGAAAGTGTTTTGGACTCCTCTAACAAAAGAAGATTCGAAATCTGTTCTAATTTGTTCTCATACCAAATCATGCCCTCTCTTACTGAAGTAAGGGCCACTAGTTTATGTGAAGGAGTTCTTGAACTGATTGGTCGAAAGGAACTCTTGAAGGTATCTGTTGCTTTCGAAAGGAAATTATTTTCCACTCTGTTTTTGGGCATCTTACGGAGACTTTCGTGATCTTCAAATGATTAGTTTTCACTCCAACAATCTTGAAATGTTTGAATAAAACCTTAATGAAATCATGGAAACAGAAGATAACAAGGATGAATGAGTACAACTACTTATTCTTGTATAATAGACATCAATTTTTGAGTTCTTTCATTGATTGTATTGGTCTATTATGAATAAAATTATTTGATTGGTAATTTTTCTTGTGATAGTTTTTGGTTTACATGGCATGTGCTTAATTGATTTTACCTTATTGCTATGTATGTTTATGGGATGTTTGATTTCGGTTTTACTAACTGAATATTCGATCTCATATATTGTGAACCCTCGTGATTTGGGTGACTTTTTGATTTAGCGGGATTAAGTTCTAGCCCTTGTAGGTAGGCTTTATCAAAGGATTATGAGGGGTTCTAATAGAAACAATATGTGAAAAAGTCACAATATGTTGAATCGTTTTTGGTTTAGCATAAAAGCATATATGTTTCGACGGTTTTCAACTTTTGCTTGCAATTGTTAAATAGGTTTTCAACCTTTCTGGTAAAGGTTGGTGTGTTGTTATTGTTTTGTTCACGCATAAGGATGGCAGCGTGGTGATATTTCGATATCAATTCTCCTGGACGAAGATGCAATCATATTGGAGAAGTGGATGCGAAATTTGAGTAACAATCTTGTTAGTTAATTGTTTTCTGTTTAAGAAAAGCCTGAGTTTATATTATATATATTTGTTGCTTTTGATTAACAAAATTTCGGTTCAATTGATATTTATTCCATGATGTGTGTGTGGATATGTGTTTCAATTGGTCCCGGTTAAGAAAAACTATTGTTATCTTGCTTTTGTATGATATCAATCGTTTAGGCTTACAAAATTACGGTGCAATTGCGGTGCTTATAATGTCAAGTTGTTTCAATTGCTTTCGGTTGAGGTGAATAATTATGCAAGTTGATTTATTTTGGTTTGTATGAATTATTTATGGCTTAACGAAATAATATGTGTACGGGATAAGTTGTTTAGTCCAATTCGATTTCGGATAAGAAACTAAGTTAATTCTGATCTTAGTTAGACTTATCGAAGTGAGGTTTCGGTTATTCAAGTCTAATCGAATGCCTAAACAAGAAATGCTAGTTAACTAACCTAGTACTTGTCTTGTTTAAAATTGAAAGGTCTAAGTTTATGGATAATTAGAACTTTGATGAGAAAAATGGAGTTTATCTTTATTTTGGTCTTATCGAATTAAGCGGCACATTTTTGAACAATAGGTTTAGCAAAGGGACTAATACGCTTTAGTTGTTTTTGGTTTGCTAAACTAAATTGGAAAAATTGTTTCGGGCAATTGTTTCCTTGGTAACATATCAAAATAAGACTACTTGTAGTTTCGGTTTTGATATTGGTTATCGAACATGATGTGTGGAACCCTCATGCCTAACTCTGAGTTTGCAAGTCTATTCCGAGATTTGTAAGATTCTTTTCGTATTGTCCTTTATTTTTCGTTTCTTTTCATTTTTGTGACAAAAAAGGGGAGAAATATATGGAGTAAATAGGTGATCTTTGGCATTGATATTTATATTGATTAGCATCGCTAGGGACAAGAACATTGGTACTTGAATGTTTTTATCTAAACGAAAGAGTGAAAGCACAAACTAAGGGGGAGTAACATGTCATATGATTGGTATAACAAAGATGTGCGGATTGAATATCTACCTATCTTCCTTAGGGGAAGTAATAGCTTTGTTATTATAATGTCAACAACGATATTTTCAAAATTGAATGTAAGCGAGTTTCCTTTGTCTTTGTTGAATCGGGTGTTTATGGGTGAAAACTATTTCTGCCGGTTTTGGTAATTTGGGGTGTGTGGATGACAATGAATCTAAACCCTAAACAAATGTCTTGAATGGGAGTGCTTGTGATTCGAGAAATCAATCGCATACAACTCGCTAAACCAAGAAATGGCCGTTCGGACTTGCTTCGGTCTAAAGTGCGGGAGATGGGGTTGATCTTAGGGAGGAAACGAAGAAGGTGTTGAGATTGTGAAGGTGTTGGATGTGTATGACTTCTCGAAATCCGAAGCTTTGCAGGATGTAAGCTATCAGTTCCAGTGTTTGAATACGATTGTATCAACACTTGCCTCTGTTGTCTTGTCTTGTCTTGTTCCTGTTTGGAAAATAGGGAGGAGAACCTGTTTATACAAGTCTTTAATCCTAACCCTTGTATCTCATGGGAAGTGGAGAAAGTGGAGTGATGGAGTAGTGGAGTCGCGTGTTGGTGTCACCACGACCGGTCTTGCCCACTTCTCCCATCATCACTAACCGTCCATGACTTCACGACACGTTCTTGTGATGAGCGCGTTGTCTGGCGCCGTATTGTAAACCGCCGACCAATATGAGTATGTATCCCCGATTTGTGACATGATCGATGTCTCGAGTGTGTGGATGGACCCACGTAAAAAGTAAGTAGCATGTAATGCTAGATTAAATAACTAGGATATTTAGGAAGTCGATACTTGTGAAGTATCGTGTGTATTCTATGCGGGTACTTCGCCGAGTATATTCGGCATGTATGAAGCATCGTTTGTTTGAGCTTCTCAAAATAGCCTCATGTCCCGACCTAGTTCATGTGATGGTTTGGAGGTTGCGCAAGCAAGTCCTCCTTTAGCCGATCACATGGTGTGGTAAGTGACGGTGGTGATCACCATGACGCCTCCTTGACCAATTAACTCGACCGGGGTTGTATAACCAAGCGGTGAAGTTGGAAGGACGAGATGATCTTTGAGACACTCATCTGCGGTAGTTAGTGGAATTAGGGTTTTTGAAGAGGTGCGCAAGCATCACTCTTCGGCTTGGTCGAATCCAAGCTTGTGATACGATTTTGGCCGGGGCCGATCGTGTATGTGTGTAGACAACATGGCGGTGTAGGCGCCCATACCTCATTTCGTGAAAGTGTGATCCAGCCACTCAATTTGTCGTGAAGTTGAGTGGTCGAGATCAATTGCGGCTGCAGAGATGCTGGTGCCGCAAAAGCAGCGTCATGCCAACTTCGGGCGCGCGTTTCAATACGACCAAGCTTGGTCGTTCTTGACCGATTAGTCTGGTATATAGACGGCGGCTGGTGTACACGTCCATACCTTAATATCCCATAGAAACGTGATCTAAGCCACTCAATTTGTCCGCAAAGTTGAGTGGTCGATATTAGTTTGCAATTGGGAGGTGTGACCACGCCTAGTTTGGGCGTGCGAATCGAGAAGCAACCAGGCATGATATGCCTTGGCCGATCGGGTGTGGAGATAGATAGGCCCACGGTGGTCATGTTGACATGCTGCTTAGGACTGCTTTTTAGTCTAATCTGGACCCTTCGTTCGTCTTTGGAGAAGATGGGCGCTTGTGATGTTCAAACCTGACCCTAATTAGGGTTTCATCGGTCGTGCGTCACGCCTTGTTTGGGGCGCATGAACAGAGCGACCAACTATAGTTAGTCTGACCGTCGGTCATGTATGTAAGCGGGCCCACCACGGTGTTTGTGTTGACATGCTCGGGCCCTTTGAATCTACATCTACACCTCCCTCTATGCGAAGATGGACGGTTGAGGCTGCATTTTGCGATACATGTAATGTGCGCAAACCCTAATTTAGGGTTTTTCGTCCATCTTGCTTTGGCTTGGACGGTTTGGCAAGTTATGCCACCCCTTTTGGGGGCCAGGCCATGCGGGGCCCGTGTTGAGTCGTTAGTGAATATTCCAATACACTCGCTTGGGGTCATGGATTCAATCTAAGCCATCCAATCATCTTTGGTGAAGTTGGATGGTCGTGATCGTTTACGAGGCCGATATGGACAGTCAGATTCAAACATGCTCAATCGGGCTAGTATAACACAAGAGAGATGTATGCTCAATCGGGCTAGAATAACACCGAGAGTTGTGGCACATGCGGGTATTTCGTACATGCTTCATTATTAATGCTTGGGACGTTCGTGTTGCTCTCTTGAGAACAACACTCAGTCATCATGCCTCACCAGTGTGAGTACGAAATACAAGGCTGGTTGTGCATTAATTAATAATGCTGTAAATTCACGGGGTATATGGGATTGTTGCCACATGATCCAACTTTGGATGAATTTCGTGTATTTAATTCACGAATCTTGGGATTGTTGCCACATGCTCCGTTCAGGTGAATTAGTAAAGTGAAGAAGTATTCATCACTTATTAATGGCTTTATCTTTTGCAAGATGTTAGCGCATAATTTTGGACTTTACAATTTTAGCCTTAAATGAAAATCCACCATCGACATTAAGTCCCTGCTGAGCGCATAATGGTTGCGCTATTGTGGGAGTAGGCATGAGATAGTGACATACTTATGTGAAGAAGACAAGATAAAAAAATTTGCAGGAGGAATTTTGACCGACCGTTAGCAGATTGTCCATGTAAGCGCCGTTGTGCAAGCGCGGAATCCTTTGGTGGGAATAGGTTTCCTTCCTTGCGTGTTTGAATCAAAAGAGGAATCCAAGCAAAAGAGGAATTCGGTCAAAAGAGGAATCCTTGTTCTATTGGGATTCTTAGAATTTTTATCTATAAAAAGGACCTACCCCTTTTCTTTTTCTTCACACACTTTTTTTTTGTTAAGCCAGCTCAGGTCGTGATCTCCCTGCCATGCTGCCGCCGACCGCCGCAATAACGCCGGAGCTTCCGTCGCCGCGTCCGTCCGTCCTTGACAAGGTAGCGTTTTTTTTTTGTTTTGTTTTTTTTTTTGAAGGTAAAACCATAGTTTGCTAGGTAAACACCTTTTGCAAGATATATATTATGCTTAGCTCTTCCACCAAGATTGATACGCCAATATTTGCTAGGATTGCTTAGTAAAACAAGCCGTGAATCCATGAATATGTTGTGTCCTACTTCCTTTTCATTGTTGCATGCAAAACCTAGCTTCTTAGGTTGTAGCTTGGAAAAGAAATTCGGCTTGAATTTCGTGAACATGATTCCCATGAACATAAAAGAAACCGTGTTGTGCAAATAAATGTGGTCTGCCATATATGCTCGATTGAGCGTGGGCCCCATACCGTGTATGCCCGTTGAATGTCGCCTTTATACCATCCTTGTGCCCTTCACCAACACCGGATTTGAAACTTGAGAAATACCGGACTTGAAACTTGATTAATACTAGACTTGAAACTTTGAGCGACAGGACTAGAGACTTGATCAATAGAGACTTGACTTGGATCAATCTGGGGTGTTTGGATCCAATCCCGGCCTTGTGTATTCCACGTGAATGTGTGTTCTCTCGTGTGTGACTACACGTCTCGCGCATTTTATACAAGTCGACTCCCGCCTTTTATTGTAGAATGAAAAAAGAACTCTGTTGAGATGTCTTAGGAGATAATGTGGTGCTAAGTCGGTAAGTGTTGATGACTTCAAAAATATGCCGAACATTGCGATGAGTTGTTCACCTTGCCTTTTCCAAACATTAGGAAACATCCCTCTCATAAGATAGTCCGCTCTCCAGGTTGAGAAAAATATGGAAGCTCGATCCATCTTCTTCTTCGGCACTTGTGATGAGGTTGTCTTCGAAGAAATGAATATCCTCCTTCTCCTATCCAATTCAAGATTTGTCATACTAAGCTGGGTTCTTATGAAGGGTGGATGAGACACATGTTGAATAATAAGGATGTTAAAGCTAATTTGACCAAAGCGCAAATCCTCAATGCGTCATGGCATCTGCTACTCTTGAAATTAAGAAAGATGTTGCGGAGCTTGTTTACTTTCATTTCTCGGTGGCGCCCTTCTACTCATACAACCATATTTAGATGGGGAGAGATGACTATTACTCTGGAAAGCGTAGCTGCATTGATGAACCTGCCTGTCGCTAGAAGTTTCTATTACGATCTTTCTGACACAGAACAACGTGATTATGATGCTATACTCCAAAAGGTGGCAGAATTTGACGATCTGGACAAGGAGGAGAAAAAAGATACGAGATGCTTTTACACCTGGTGGGTATCGGAGTGGTCTCCTTGGACCCCGGGCCGGATCGGGAGTTGGAAGCAGGCTCGGCGTGATTGCATTCCTGTCTTTGTGGCTATCCGGAGATATATTTGACGGCAGTTACGGAAAAGACCATAAGAGGTGTCCTTGTTAGGATTGCTATAAAGCTAGCAAAAGGTGAAGTTCTTCCCTTAGGTGCCTTGTTCCTTGGATCGTTGTATTCTCATCTGGACGCCTGAGCAATGGACATGCATGTTTCCAACGGGTACAAGAAAGGTGGAGTCATCACGTCCACTTCGCTTTTCTTGAGCATTCTTGTGGGAACATTTCAAAATTATGCTCTGTTCCTGCCAACTTCGCTCAGCGGTTTGTATGGTGGCTCGAGAATACTTCGTTGGCATAGGAGGCGTCCCTGCAGGGTGCAAAACTCGCGGACATCTTTGAAAATGTGTCTTAAGTAGATTTCCGTCCATGGGGCCGATCCACTCTTCCATTGTTCAAATAAAGAAGACTTTTTCTATTGATTGTGACGATCCACGATCTTTGTGTTGCGTCACCGATGTCAAGACTATAAAATTTGGAGAACTTATTTCTCTGCCTGTTTGCATTCCGAGATATATCTCGTCTCTATTTAACGAAGCATTTCCGAGACTCCGTACAACATTGACAGGCTGCTCGTCAAATGGGATTTGACAGGGTGTTCCATTTATCCGTCCGTCGGAGGCTCCGAAAGAACTTCTCCGAGGGTATTTTTAATGCTGCGTATTCTTGGCACTGCAGAGTCTTCCCCTTCGGCCTATTGGGAGAAACCTAGTGGTAACCAGATAAGTATAAGGAATTTTGGAGGAAGCAAGCGTTGGCTTTCCGGGGAATTCTCGGAGGATGTTGTGACATATTCCGTGGTGAGCCATCTTCGACGTTTTGAAGAAGCATTTCGGTTGAAGCCACTCCCAGGCAAACGAACCAGAGGCGATGATTGCAGTCCCCAAGCGGGGAGAGAGATCTAAAAGGCGAGGCATGTGATTCGGTGATCCTTAATTCCTCCAATATACGAGTATTTAAATCTCTTCTGTCGATTCCTTCATTTCTCCGAGTAATTTCTTCTAAGAGTGATCCTTGCTTGAAATCAAGGAACTCCTAAAGAGAATGTTTTCACAAGGTTGGCGCGCGCGAGAGCGAAGTCGGGTAACGTTGGCAACCGTGTTGAAGTGAAAGCGACCGATCCTCATCTTTGAGAAGTCTCAGTATCTGATCTTCATTTTTGAGAAGTCAGTGAAACCGCTCATTTTCCAGACAATGACAGAGATGACGCAAGCTCGGCTGGACAAGGCGCCTCCCTAAGTGATCTTGTTGATGGAGTCGAGATAGAAATCAGTACCCAGAGTGAAGTAGACATCGGTAGGAATGTAGGAGAAACAACATCCGCTATTGTTGAGGTGGCTCCCCTTGAAGAACGTTACGGCGAGGTTCCAATCAATAAAGCTATCGTGGTGACTTCTTCCGAAAGGCCTCTTGCAACGGGCGACAAGGCTCTGTGATTGGTGAAGTATTGGTAATGCGGCTTGGGGCTTTGTTCGATCCTCCTTTCTTGTCCCTTATCCAGGTCATGTGTTGGTTGGAGGATTCAGCGTGCCAGCTCCGTTCGAAGGGTTGTACACGGCGATATGGGAGAAGCACGGCCACATTGCTACCACTACGAAGCTTAAAAGTCGTCTTGCATTGGTCAACCGCGTCTAGGAAGCTTTATTTTCTATCCATGGGATGAGTGTCACGACTGGTTGAACAATTTCTGAGGAGATTATTGAAGACTGGAAGTGCCATCGAGGCGTGTTTGTGCGCATGCGACTTCAATTCTCCTTGGTTCTTCAAAGGGTTCTCCGAGATTCGGGATCTCGAAATTACAAGATGAAGTCCCTTACGCATTTGTGTTACTCGCCGGGAAGAAGAGGTTGAAAAGTTGTCTAAGGAGTTCAAGGTAGAGCGAGTTGTACTTCAAAGGATGAAAGTCTCTATTGCCCAAAAAGGACGAGTTCTTTGTTGAAGGACTTTCCTTGAAGGATTCGCGCCACCTACTTGTCTTTTCTTTTAGATGCTTTTCTTTTTGAGTGACAGTGAGGATTTCCTTTCACAATTTGACTTCCGGTTTGAATTAATAGGTAATTGAATTGGTTTATTTTGAGATAGTTTTGTGAACGACTTTTCCGAAAAGATCATTTTAAATGGAATTTGCATCTTGGTCATGAATGATTGCACATATCATATGAAATTGCAAATGTCGCGTAAAAGGGAAGTATGAAAGGAAACAAACATGGCGTTTGATCATTGAGCCTCTTTCTCCATGTGCGGTATACCAAGTCCCCAGTGAATTCTAAAACTATCTTTCTTGTAAAATTGTTGAATAGAACTTACTTGCTTTTGAAGCCTCACTTGTATCAAACCGAAGTAGCCTCTCTAAGGAAAACGTCCGCATTAATCTCTCGAGAGAAGGAAAACTATCCCTATGAATTAAGCTTCACGAAAAAATGCGTTTCAAAGCGTTGCATTCACTGGTAGGGTGGTGAAGGAACAGGTGGAAATGACAATACCTCGGGTCCATTACTTCTTGATCAGTTGGTGGACGCCATACAAGAGGTAGCTCCACGTCTCTGTTTCGTACCCACGCCTCCAGCAACTCCAAAATCTTTTCCATTGGGAACGGAAAGTGTAGGTACTTCGAGTCTAGCTTTTCCAGCGTTCGTGGGCGTTGTGGTGTCTCTACGTGGCTTCGATGTGGAGCACGTTTCGGAGACGAAGTTGGAAGACTTGTGAGTGCCATCATATCCGCGGATCGCTTGCCTGGGTGACGGGGTGTGGAAGGTGTCGTAATATCACTGCTGAGTGATCGAATTGAACTCTCCCATCCTCTGTACTCACGTGTTCCTTGATTGATCTATCCTTCCTCAAGCATTTCTTCACTTAGTTGAAAGGTCGATGCGGATTCCCTTTCTTTATCCGGCAGACGCTGTGGTACCCCAGACAAGTCTTTTCCTCTGTGGAGTTGCCTCGAGTCTTCGTTGCCGGCTGGACCATGTTGTTCGTCTCTCCTGAGTCCCCTGTGATTACGCACTCTTTCTGCATCTCCACTGGTAAAGGTGTGACTCCTAGCTAAGGATTGACATTTCTTACCTTTGTTCGAGTAGATGCTCAGAAGCCCTTCTTGTAATTGTGTTGTTATATCATTCAAAGGCGGAATGTTTCGCTCTGTCTTCTAGAGATATCGGCTTGATTTGCCAAGACATCCTCCAGCATTCTAGCTACACTTCCCATGATATCTGAACCACCTGTGGTCTCCGGGTGAGGATACATCGCGAGATGAAAACCGAAGAATTGAGAATTCAATTCTTTGCAACCGAGAGATCAACCTCCCGCTGTGGTCGCCAATTGTTTATGGGTGAAAACTATTTCTGCCGGTTTTGGTAATTTGGGGTGTGTGGATGAGAAATGAATCTAAACCCTAAACAAATGCCTTTGCACGGAGTGCTTGTGATTCGAGAAATCAATACATGCAACTCGGCCTAAACCAAGAAATGGCCGTTCCCAGGACTTGCTTTGGTCACAAAGTGCAGGAGATGGGGTTGATCTTAGGGAGGGAAGCAAAGAAGGTGTTGAGATTGTGAAGGTGTTGGTTGTGTATGACTTGTATCAGAAAGCTGAACTGGCTTGGAGGATGTAAGATATTAGTTTCGGTATTTGAATACGATTGTATCAACACTTGCCTCTGTTGTCTTGTCTTGCCTTGTTTGGAAAACAGGGAGGAGAACCTATTTATACAAGTCTTTAAGCCTAACCCTCGTATCTCGTGGGAAGTGGAGAAAGAGGAGTGATGGAGCAGTGAGTCGTGTGTTGGTGTCACACGACCCAGTCTTGCTCCACTTCTCCCATCATCACTAACCCTCGATGACTTCCCGACACGTTCTTGTGATGGCGCGTTATGCGCCGCACGCTTTGTAAACCGCCGAGACCAATACCCCGTATGTGTCCCCCGATTTGTGACATGATCGATGTCTCGAGTGTGTGGATCGTGGGACCCACGAGAAAGTAGCATGTAATGCTAGATTAAATAACTAAGTTATTTAGGAAGTCGATACTTGTGAAGTATCGTGTGTATTCTATGAGGAGTGCGCATGAGTATATTCAAAGCATGTATGAAGCATCGTCGCTTTGAGCGTCTCAAAATAGCCTCATGTCCATTTTCTAGTTCATGTGATGGTTTTGGAGGTTCGCGAAGCAAGTCCTCCTTTGGCCGATCACATGGTGTGGTAGAGTGACGGTGGTGATCACCATGACGCCTCACCGACCAATTAACTCCCCGACCGGGGTTGTATAACTAAGCGGTGAAGTTGGACGGACGAGATGATCTTTGAGACACTCATCCGTGATCGTTGGTGGAATTAGGGTTTTTGAAGAGGTGCGCAAGCATCACTCTTGCCTTGGTCGAATCCAAGCTTGGGATATAATTTTGTGGGGACGATCGTGTATGTGTGTAGACGACATGACGGTGTAGGCGCCCATACCTCATTGTCTCGTGAAAGTGTGATGCGGGTCACTCAATTTGTCCGTGGGTTGAGTGGTCGAGATCAATTTGCGACCGAGAGATGCAGTGCGGCAAAAGCCGCGTCGTCATGCCAACTTCGGGCACGCGTTTCAAAACGACCAAGCTTGGTAGGTCTTGGCCGATTAGTCCGGTATACGGACGGCGAGTTGGTGTACACGTCCATACCTTAATATCCATAGAAACGTGATCTAAGCCACTCAATTTGTCCGCAAAGTTGAGTGGTCGAGATTAGTTTGCAATTGGGAGGTGTGACCACGCCTAGTTTGGGCGTGCGAATCGAGGAAACCAGGCATGATATGCCATGGCCGATCGGGTGTGGAGATAGATGGGCCCACGGTGGTCATGTTGACATGCACCAGACCTACTTAGTCTAATCCTAGACCCTTCATTCGTGCAGAGAAGATGGACGCTCGTGATGTTCAAACCCCTAATTAGGAGTTTCATCGGTCGTGCGTCATGCCTTGTTTGGGTGCATGAACTTGGAACGACCAACTATAGTTGGTCTGACCGATCGGTCATGTATGTAGCAGGAGCCACGGTGTTTGTGTTGACATGCTCGGGCCCTTTGAATCTACATCTACACCCTCTATCTATGCCTGCGAAGATGGACGGTTGCTGATTTTTGCGATACATGTAATGTGCCGCAAACCCTAATTTTAGGGTTTTTTCGTCCATATTGCTTTGGCTTGGACGGTTTGGCAAGCTATGCCACTCTTTTTGGGAGGCCGACCATGCGAGGACCGCGTTAAGTCGTTAGTGAATATTCCAATACGCTTGGGGTCATGGATTCAATCTAAGCCATCCAATCATCTTTGGTGAAGTTGGATGGTCGTGATCGTTTCGAGACCTGATATGGGACAGGTCCAGATTCAAACATGCTCAATCGGGCTAGTATAACACACGAGAGATGTATGCTCAATCAAGCTAGTATAACACACCGAGATTTGTAGCTGTACGGGTATTTCGTAATGCTTGGAGGTTCGTGTTGCTCTGCTGAGAACAACACTCAGTCATCATGCCGCACCGGTAATGAGTACAAGAAATACAAGGCTGGTTGTGCATTAATTAATAATGATGTAAATTCACATGGTATATGGGATTGTTGCCACATGCTCCAACCTGGATGAATTTCGTGTATTTAATTCACAGAATACTGGGATTGTTGCAACATGCTCCATTCTAGGTGAATTAGTAAAGTGAAGAAGTATTCATCACTTATTAATGGCTTTATCTTTTTGCAAGATGTTAGCGCATAATTTTGGCCTTTACAATTTTAGCCTTAAATGAAAATCCACCATCAACATCGGGAATCAAGCGGATTGTAATGAATTATTGTAATTTGTTTATCCATATGATGTAAGAGTTTTGTCACTAAAATTGACAAAGGGGGAGATTGTTAGAGCATGGCTTGGTTGAACCCACCAAGCGTTGGTATGTCAAGTTTGGTTGTCATATTTTAGTGAATCAAAAATCATGTTAAGAGTCGCTTGATTATGTACTAGAGTTAAACATTGTATAGGTTAGTTTGAAAGTATTAGGATATGAGACATTACAAGTATTGCGAAGACTTGAAAATGTGAAGAAGCAAGGAGCTACAACGACAACAATCATCCTTTCACTTGAGGTTAGTGATATTTGACTTGAACTGTTTCATTCCCTAACATATCTTTCAAGTTGTGCATATTGAAAACATAATTGCGAAGCATATTTGAACTCTAGATAGACATAGTATTAAGGAATACAATAGGAAGTTTATTGATTAACCATTAAACTTTGTAGATAAGACATCGCCATAATCATTTGAATGCTATTGTGATTATGTATGGGTATGAGGTGAGGATTTCATCCTAGGGAACAATGTTTACATGTGTTCTAAGGAAGTAAGTTCATAAACTTGTTTGTGGACCGAAAATGAAATTGTCGGGTGTTATTGGTTTTGTTATTCATTGCATATATTATGAACAACCAATATGTGTGATAGAGTATAACCGCTCACAACTTGTTGTGTACTTGGTAGAACTGTTCACAAAGTCGTGACTTATGTATTAGTATAACTTTTATTAGTTAAACCGATCTAAAGTAATCACCTGTGGTATGGTCAGATTTTGTATGTCTGACCTTGTAAGGGAAAGGGAACCGATCCTTGTAAGGGAAAGGGAACCGATCCTAGTAAGGGAAAGGGAACCGATCCTAGTAAGGGGTGCAGTACATCAAAGGGAACCAATCCTTGTATGGGGTGCAGCAAGGTTTATAGCAGAAAGGGGAACCGATCCTATGGACCTATGCAACACATATAAGTTAGATACCATATATATGTGAGGAACCAATCCCAGTACCTAGTCAACCGAACTTTTGGGAAGCTAGTGTGACTATGCACAGTACTCACATGGAGGTAGAACCGAAACTTGTTTTGGTAGAACCGTAAACCCATAAATTTGATTGAATGTTGGTTTGATCAATCACATAGTTCTTGAAAGTCGATGAACCAAATCTAAACTTGTTTGGAAGTGTGGCAAATCGGTTTCAAGGTTGTAAGTGTGAAAGAGAACTTACAAAGTTAAGATGTCGAAAAACTTTGAACACGTCTTTGTGAATGTTTATTTCTATAATTGTTCAAAGATATTCCTTAACGGCTAAGGGAAGAGAATCCCGATGATCGAAACATAAGTAAGTTAAGAATCTTTTAATTAAGGTTATTAATTTCATTTTGTAGGAAATTACGAGAATTAGTAATGTGCATTTACTAATTAGATTTTCCGAGAGATTTCGATCGTTATTTTTGGACAGAGCATTTCCAGGAATTATGAAAACCGAATCTGTACTTTTATGAATATCTTGAGAATATTTTCGGTTTTGGAAAATCCTTGGTGTCCAAACTTCCTTGTCTATAAATACACGAAGTTTGCCTTTCTAGCAAACTAATCCTTCGTAACAACAAATTTACTCTTTTGTTGTTGTTACTAGTGTAGCCGCCTATTCGGATAGGAGAGTAACCTAATTAGGCGAAATATCTTACGGCTGCTCAGTTTAAAGTCTTCTTTGGGATTGAGAATCTCTAGCGTGAACTGTTGGTGGGAAACTAGATAATTGCGGTTTATCTTTGTTTTCGATTGATTTGATTGACTAACGGTGTTTGAAATCTGATTGCACCTAGTTTGTTTATTCTTGAGAATCTTCTCTTCTGATATAAGATTCACTCAAACTAGTTCAGAGTTTCGACAGGGATCTTTAGACTGTTGTTAGTTCTAAAGACGATCTTGTGATAATCCATTGTTAAAAGACTCCGTTCTGTGCGTGATTTATCACAAGAGATTCAAGTGATTGTGTGCAGGTTTTTATTGAAGATTTAAGAAGATTTGAAGATAAAGAAGATATTGAAGATCTGACTTGGGTTTTATAATCTTTGGTGTACACAATACTTGTTTCGGTAAAAGAGGATCCAATTAATAATCGGTTTATCCTTGTGGTAGATTGGATTGATTAATTGAGTAGATCGGCATCAATATGTTTCCTTGTGATTAAAGGTATTGATTGGCTTAATCTTAAACGATTACCTTTGGGTGATTGAACATAAGATAGATCTAAGGACCCGACGAAGGAGTTTATGTTAAGATAAACATGAGATCCTTTGTCCGACTCATATCACTTGGTTGAATAGAGTTAATACCAAACATATTTGTTGTTCCTTTACTGTTTGGAATACGAACCAAAGGAATTGTTCCAAGTACGTGACTTATTCACAAGTCGGAGGCGTGGGAATACGAGACGGAACTAAGTGAACTATAGGGTTAGTTACTTGGTCTCAACTATACGAAGTTAGGTGTAATTTTGTGTAGCGGCTTAATCCGAGAGTATTCAATTCACGGACAAGGTCCCGGGTTTTTCGTATTTGCGATTTCCTCGTTAACAAAATCTTGCTTTGTCATTTACTTTTATTTTCCGCATTATAATTGTTTTATTATAATTAAAGTAAATCACACAAACGTTAATTCCTATTGTTGATGGTGGATTTTAGTTCATGGCTAAAATTGTGAAACCAAATTTATGCGCTGACATCCTGCAAAGGATATCCACTGATAAAGTGATGAATACTTCTTCACTTTACTAATTCACCTAGAATGGAGCATGTGGAAACAATCCCAGTATTATGTAAATTAAATACACGAAATTCATCCAGGTTGGAGCATGTAGCAACAATCCCATATACTCTGTGAATTTACATCATTATTAATTAATGCATGACCAGCCTTGTATTTCATGTACTCATTACCGGTGCGACATGACGGCGAGTGTTGTTCTCGCAGAGCAACACGAACCTCCAAGCATTAATAATAAAGCATGTACGAAATACCCGTATAGGCTACAACTCTCGGTGTGTTATACTAGCCCGATTGAGCATACATCTCTCGGTGTGTTATAATAGCCCGATTGAGCATATTTGAATCTGGATTGTCCATATCAGTCTCAGAAACGGTCACAACCATCCAACTTCACCAGCATGATTGGATAACTTGGATTGGCTCCATAACCCCCAAGAAGGTATTGGAATATTCACCACCGACCCAACGCGGGCCCCGCATGGTCGGCCTCCCCAAAAGGGTGGCATAGCTTGCCAAACCGTCCAAGTCAAAGCAAAGTATGGACGAAAAACCCTAAATTAGGGTTTGCGGCACATTACATGTGTCGCAAAACAGTCTCAACCATCCATCTTCGCATGCATAGATGGAGGGTGTAGATGTATATTCAAAGGGCCCAGAGCATGTCAACACGCTCACGGTAAGCCCGCCTACACACATGACCGATCGGTCAGGACCAACCATGGCTGGTCGTTCCATATCGTGCGCCCAAAGTGGGCATGCCGCACGGCCGGCAAAACCCTAATTAGGGTTTGCATTGATCGCAAACGTCTGTTTTCTCCTGATCGAATGGAGGGTTTAGGAATCAACTGAGCAGGTCCAGTGAGCATCAACATGATCACCGTGGACCCATCCATCTCCACACCCGATCGGCCAAGGCATACCATGCCTGGTTGTTCCAATTCGCACGCCCAAACTAGCGTGGTCACACCTCCCAATCACGAACTGATCTCGACCACTCAACTTCGCCGGAAAAATTGAGTGGCTTAGATCATGTTTCCATGGGACAGTAAGGTATAGGCGTGAACACCATCCTACCACCTACACGCCGAACCAATCGGCCGGGACCGACCAAGCTTGGTCGTCTTGAAACACGTGCCCAAAGTTGGCATGACACGCGGCATTTGCGGCACCAAACTTCTGTCGTAAATCAATCATGACCGCTCCTCTTTACCGAACAAATTGAGCGGTCCAAATCACACTTTCACGGGACAATGAGGTATGGGCATGTATACCGGCATGCCGTCTACACGTATGCCCGATCGGCCATGCCAAAATCGTGTCCCAAGCTTGAATTCGACCAAGCTGAAAAGTGGTGCTTGTGCACCTCTTCTAAAACCCTAATTCCACCAACGGTCACAGATGAGTGTCTCAAAGATCATCTCGTCCGTCCAACTTCACCGGCTTGGTTATACAGCCACTGGTCGGGAGTTAATTGGTCGGTGAGGCGTCATGGTGATCACCACCGTCACTCTACCACACCATGTGGTCGACCAAGGGAGGACTTTCTTGCGCAACCTCCAAACCATCACATGAAGTAGGGTGGACATGAGGCTATTTTGAGATGCTCAAACAGCGATGCTTCATGCACGCTGAATTTACTCGATGCAGTACCTGCGTAGAATATACACGATACTTCACAAGTATCGACTTCCTAAATAACTTAGTTATTTAATCTAGCATTACATGCTACTTTACGTGGGTCTCACGATCCACACACTCGAGACATCAATCATGTCACAAATCGGGGATACATCTTTGGGGTATTGGTGCAGCGGTTTACAGCGTGCAGCGCACAACGCGCCATCACAAGAACGTGTCAGGAAGTCATGGACGGTTAGTGATGATGGGAGAAGTGGGCAAGACTGGTCGTGTGACACCAACACACGACTCCACTACTCCATCACTCCACTTTCTCCACTTCCCACGAGATACGAGGGTTAGGCTTAAAGACTTGTACAAATAGGTTCTCCTCCTTATTTTCCAAAAGAGGAACAAGGCAAGACAAGACAACAGAGGCAAGTGTTTATACAATCGTATTCAAACACCGGAACTGATAGCTTACATCTTGCAAGCCAGTTCAGATTTCTGAGAAAATGTCATACATATCCAACACCTTCACAATCTTAACACCTTCTTCGCTTCCCTCCCTAATATCAACCCCATCTCCTTCACTTTGTGACCGAAACAAGTCCGGGAACGGCCATTTATTGGTTTAGGCCGGATTTGCACAGATTGATTTCTCGAATCTACAAGCACTCCCGTGCAGTTCATTTGTTTAAGGTTTAGACTCATTTCTCATCCACACACCCCAAATTACCAAAACCGCGAAATAGTTTTCACCCATAAACAATTGGTGACCATAGCGGGAGGTTAATCTCTCGGTTGTAAAGTCAATTTCTTCAATACCATTCATTCAATTTCGAGATGGTTGGTCTTAGGACCGCCTCGACAGTGTCAAATCCTGATGGTTCCTCAAACGGAGATACCCTTCCTCCTAACGGCGTATCTGACGGAATGATCAGGAGATTTCCAACATTAAGCGAACTAGCACGGGTACAGGAGATTCACACGAAGAACATGGAGCTAATCAAAGAAGCGGTAAACGGCATACTTGATCTCCTCATTAAGATGACATCAGAGATGAGCGTTCCGGAGACCTCTACACCGGGGACTAGTTCCCCTCAGATCAACAGCTTTACTACGAACCAGAGACCAGTGGATCAGGAAGTGGCCTCTCTATTGGAAAGCTTGTGTGAACTCTTGCACCTCTCGAAGAATCAACGGGCAGAGACATTTGCTGCAATTAATAAAATAGCTCTGGACATACACCTGACTCCTTCACGTCCATAAGTCCTAACTGCATCGGAAACATATGTAAATAATGTTACATTTACAGAAGACGACATGATGGGAGAGGAAGGTCACAACCGAGCCCTACATGTTACCGCACGCATCAAGGGTTCAGAGTTTAGGAGGGCCCTCGTCGACACATGAGCATCTTCGAATGTGATTACTCTCAAGACTCTCAGGAGAGCCAAGGTTAGCCCATGCAAGATTGTACGACATCCCACCACAATGATGGACTTCGAAGGAAACCAGACCAGCACATACGAGTATGTCAATTTGAATTTATCAATAGGACCCGTTCAGTCAAAAGTGAAATTTGAAGTCATAGAAAATGAGACGGACTACCATATGATACTAGGGAGACCATGGCTTCATGACAATAAGGTCATCCCTTCAACGTATCACCAGTGCCTGAAGACCATGCTAAATAAGGAAGTCATCCGTATTCCTGCATCATTGTCTCCGTATGCACCAATATGCGGAGTGGAACTGTTCGAGCCAAAAGAAACTCCGCAGGGAAGGTCAGACAAAGTCATGTGCACCCTATTACCCACGTGGGCTTTAATCCAGGAAGAATACCGACTTGTATCACTAGGGGCTAAGCACCACGACACGCATTTTCTGACGAGGTGTCCATCTTTATCCGGTGAAGCTTCAACCCATGCTCACACCAAAAGGGAACGCACTTTCGAGGCAAACCGTGATCAGAAGGGGGAGACAATATACCGGCGCCGCTGTTAGCAATTAGCAGGAGAGACTGGCACCCAGTCTCCGCCCAGTTGAATGTTGCAAGAACGACGAAACACAAGAGGAGGTATTGGACGCTCCGCGAAAGCTACAATATGGCACCAATTCCACAACTGACGAGAACGAGACTGTTAACATTGGAAATGAAGAATCTCCCAGGCCTGTCTCTATCAGTTCAACTCTATCCGTGGACGAACGTGTGAGTCTTGTCCAACTACTCAAGGAGTACCAAGATGTGTTTGCCTGGACATACGAAGAAATGCCTGGTCTAGACAAAAAATTGGTCACCCATCACCTATATGTCATACCTGGATCCAAGCCAATTAAGCAATCTCCGAGGAAATTCAGACACGAAGTGGAAGAACAAATCAAGAACGAAATTCAGAAGTTGCTAGCTGCTGGCTTAATCAGACCTATTCATCATCCGACCTGGTTAGCTAATGTGGTCCCAATAAAGAAGAAAAACGGACGTATCTCGGTCTTTGCGTGGATTTCGAGAGACTTGAACAAGTGCTGCCCCAAGGACGACTTTCCCTCCGCCTAACATCGACATGTTAGTAGACGCCACCAGCGGACACGGCATGTTCTCCTTCATGGATGGTTACAGCTAGAGGTGTAAATTGGGCTATGCCAGACGAGCACGTAACCAAAAGCCAAAGACGCTAAAATTTGAGCAGAGCCCAGCCCAGCACGGCACAACACGTTAGTTAAATGGGACGTGCTGGGTTTGACTAATTGGCACAGTAGCACAGCACAGCACGCGGCACGGATAAGCATGTGGCCCAGCCCAAAGACAAAGACGTTAAGAGAGCACGTCATAACTTGTACAAATACACCATATAACAAGGCATAATACATCACATTTTTGTATATTTCACAAAAGAGTCACTATTCTAGCTAGTTTTTAACATTTTATGTTGGCTTATTTATAACAACACATATAATACCTTAATATTTGGAAAATATATTTCAATATCGTTGTTATAATGTCGTCACCTATAGTTAACTAGAACATTAATTTACATGACAATAATCCAATTTCATATTTGATGGGCTATTTCTTTTTATTGTTGAAATAATTTCAAATGATATTTTGTCTAATTAAATTCTTGTGATAATGTCAGACTTAATGTATACATTAAGTGATTTCAAATTGTTTATAGCACGTGTGCCAGCACGGCACAAAGACGCAAGACGTTTATTCGTGTGATGTGCCCGTGGGATGTGTTGTGCCTAGCTTTTGACTAGTAAAGCACAAAGACGACACAAAGACGTTTAAATCGTTGGCACAAAGACAAAGACGGCACATGGCACGTGAAGCACGCGACTTCGTGTGCTGGGCTGTGCCGGGCCGGCACGTTTTACACCTCTAGTTACAGCGGCTACAATCAGATAAGGATGTATGAGAACGATGCAAGTAAGACAACCTTTCGAACTCCTCTTGGCAATTTTTACTATACTGTTATGCCTTTTGGTTTAAATAATGCCGGTGCAACGTATCAACGCGCTATGACGGCAATCTTCCACGACATGATGCATAAGAAAGTCGAAGACTACGTGGATGATATAGTAGTCAAATCCAAGACTCAAGATATCCTTACAATGTCGCTGCCGTGAACTGTGAATGAGCTCCAAAACTTCATGGGCAAGGTGAACTTTTGGTTCATTCACCCCCTACTGAAGAAAGGATCAATTTTCATCTGGATCACACTACAACAGGAAGCGTTTCAGAGGATTCAAAAAATATTGTCATCTCTGAATCATCACAAAGGGTTAGCCTATTATGTCAGCCCAGACAAGAGCGAGCATGGGACATCTTCGAGATCCACTGGAGCCGACACCTCAAGGGAGCGACCTAAGAAGATAGCGATGTCCGCGTGTCATGTCGAGAAAGAATCCGGGCGAATCACTCTATCAGAGGATGGTGCATGTCCACCGTGTTATGTTGGAGAATCTGCACTTTTGGTCATCCTCTGGACTTCGTGAAGCTGTTGAACGCTCATCTACGACAGCATCTACCCTGCTGGAAAGAACCAGGCCTTCTAGTAATGAAGAGCCTCATGATGTTCGTGGAAGCATACATCCCACCAACAGGCAATACAACCTTGACCTTCCATAGCGGTTTATTTGAAGCAAAGCAAGAGGAAAGCCACCGAGATACAACATCCTGCCCGTCCAAAATCGCCAACTTCAACTCCAGCACCATATGCACGACTGCCGTAATGGTGAAACAATGTCCAAGATATTCCATATCTGGATCGATGGTAACTACATCAATGAGAGACGCTTTCAGAATTTGTCTCCCGTAGAAGATTTAATTGTGTTACCAAAGGAGTATGACTGGGACTGCTTAGCACTGCCTATCTCAAAGACATCCTCATGAACCTAGCGTGACAACATCTATCAAGTCCAAAGCTATGGATACTCGTGGGCAGGGGATTGTCTCTCTCTTTTCTATTTCATGAAGAAACGTCAGGAAAGCCATCGGTTCCAGTTTATCCCTCTAAAAATGAGACGAGCTCTACCACTATATGAAGACTGCAAAGTTCGTGCCCGTAGCTATCATGCCTCTCCCTATCAGTCTTTACTGATCACAGCTGCTGCCAGGAACTGTTGTTGCTCGTCGATTAATACCATCCAGAGCTTCACCATATCAACGACCACTACGTACAAAAGACCCATCGGGCATACAAGATAGATCCACGTAGACCACGCTTGGGGACCGAGGTTCGCATGAAATTCCTTTACCGTCGATCAAGAATTTCTTCAACACTCTCTCCAAAGATAAGCCGCTTCAACGCTCCACCCACTAGAAGTTGCTTCAACGCTCTCCGGGACCTGCTTGCTCCAGAAGATGCTTCAACGCTCTCAGCGGGACCCACACCATGTTCGAACATACAAGGTTCAGTTTGGGCAAAGCAAGCACGCCTAGATCCCACCACTAAACCAAATTCTGGGATTCGTAACAGAACTCAGCCGTTACTAAAACGGGTTGTAACGGCTCTTGCCTGTTGCAAAAATGGGTGTTACATTTTTTTTGTAACGGCAATGGGGGCGTATTTTGGTTGTAACGGCCCTCGTAACAGGTGTGAGCCGTTACTATTTTGCCACGTGGTAACAGCTCAGGGCCGTTACGAATTTTTTTGTAACAACGTTGTTGTAACAGCTTAGAGCCGTTAAGAACTTTTTGTAACAGCAAAAAAATTACTGCCAGTCAACCTTGATCAGGTCAAAATTGGTCAATATTGACTAGGTCAAGGATGGCCGGCAGTTCATTTTGTGCCGGAAATAAGCCGGAATTCTAAGTTCAATACCCTGCATACACCTTTCAATACATTCATAACCACACTCAACAACAATTTCTTCAATTTATGCTTATCACATTCATTCAATTCATCTCACATTCATATCACAAAAGAACTGAAATTTCTCTAAGTACCAAACTTTTTTTTTTTTTTGTTAAGTATCGAATTTCTAAAGGAATACATGGAAGGTTCCAAATTTCTAAGGGAACTCATATAAACTTAGTAACTGCCTACAAAACTTGAATACATGGAACTTACAAATCTTGATGCTCCTTTGTTCTCTACCCTTTCTGATGAAATAGGGCATCATTCAAATAACCGCAACTAGTTCATTAAATCCTTTGCAGGCTTGCTTTGTTGAAAGCTTGGGCATCAGAAAATTCGATGTAGGCAATCCTGCAAAATATAACAGGCAGCATTATTATGACAAGTAAATAGCACTCGTATACTCTAACTGCTATAGGTAGCCTCAAGTGCGGCGTTAGTACGAAAAAGACAACGGAAACCATGAAATTTGGAATAAAATCAGTCAGTTTCTTACGGCGTTAGTATGAATACAAACATTACACGCTTATGGTAACCGATTTGGTTCCATGAATGTGTCCGTAGTGGAAACTATTTGAGGTTGCAATTGTAAGAATCGGAGATGTTGTCTTTGTGGTATTATAATCTATTTGTTGTTCTTTGTGGTGCAAAAATTTGATGTTCTTTCTTTGTTGCTCCTTGTTCATCCATTTCACTGAATGAATCAACAAACAAAAAAAAAAACACATAAGAAGCAGTAGTAATTAGGCTAAAGACACCAAAATTCATCGCAAGGAAGTGACAAGAAACTTTTAAACTGTGGCGATGATAGCTTGAACCTAGAACTATTGTCTGTACAACACACTTCTTTTTGCTTCAAAAGTTGTAACACAAATAACCTCCAACACTCTCACTCGAATAATTCATTTTTTATAACCAACTTGGGATCAAACAAGCACATTACCAAATTACCAGCAGTCGGAGACACGAAATGAACATGAATCTAAAACATTTCAATTTAGTGTATCGAAACTTACAAACAGTCACCAGGATAACCATTGATCTCCTTGCAGCCTCCCTGGGGACAAATATACCTGCGACAACAAAATGGAGAAACTGCAAAGAGTTAATAGCTATACCAAGAAAAACCACTATGCATTACAGTGAATTAACACAAATTGACCCACATGAAGTCAATGATGCGCCAAGTGTATGAATGTAACTCTCTGTAGGACTCATAAGTCGTAACCCTACCAAAAGGCAACAAAAACTCAACATTACCCCACCTGCAAAAGCATGAAAACTTACTTAGAAATAACATCAGCAATTTCATTAGTGCTAGAAAGATTTTACTAGGACTGGAAAGCAAGGAATAGCAAAGCCTATAACTGAATGAATAAGAAATTTACTTCTTAAAATTCTTGAAGGTTGCAGTGTCATCCAATTCTCCTGTCATATCCAATGGATATGGCTCCCCTTTCACCAACGTAAATAGGTTCAGCTCTCTACGAAACTGATGTCCAGATCTGTGAAAACCACTTTGTAGCAATATCTCATCCTTGCTATTTCAGTCAACAACCATCACCAATTCTCCTGTCATATCTCGTCACCATCATACCCTTGGCAGGAAACATTAGCCTTTTACTAACTCCCCTATTCTTCGTCAGTATTTAATCAACTGCATTGTCTTGTTGATCGATCAACATTCGTCAGTGTAAACAATTATCCGTAACTCAAATCTTTGGTGAACAATACTATTAAATTTTGTATGCACCCAAAATTGAATGTAATTGGTTTGTTCAATTTCTTGTTTCTATAACTTGGGTTATTGTATTCTTCTTAAGAAGTGGCCACCAAATAAATTTCCAAAGATTCCCCCAGCAGCGAGAGTCATGAATGAGTAAGACTGCACGCCTCTAATGTTCTTTTTCTGTCCATACTCGGCAACAAAGGCATCTATTATACCTTCTGTAATGGATGCTCCAAGGTTACCAAGCAGCATACATACCATCAATATTGGAAGTACATCACCTTTGACTGGGATGCAAGCAAAACCCAAGAGAGAACCTGCAAAAGTGTTGTACAATTTGATCCATTCAGCATTAACTTAGGATACCCTGCAAATGAACGCACTTAAGGATTAAAAAAGAAACAACGAAAAAACTTGACGAGAAGTAGAGAAGCAAATCTTTTACATTGTAACAGGAAATTTGGACTTTAAGTTGTGTCATACTTGATGAAAAAGAATCTCCTTAAATGTGAGAACCGAAACGGCCTAGTTTCTTTAAAAGCGGTGATGAACTAAACTACTACTTCAACAATTTATTAGATCCATACTTTTTACAAATCCGTGAGCTCCTAGAGCAGACCTACTAGACTCACCCCGCGCTTGGGAAACACTTCCCACGCAATCAAGGGGATTTATTGGCTACAACCAGATGCATAATTTTGCAGAATAAAGCTTTAAGCGTCCCTTTAGTTACATGATACTACGAGCAAATATTATATACTTGGGAGAACTTCACAACTACAAAAAGACACCAACTGATTTCGACAATAACTCAATTTGCTGACGCAATGCACATTTAACTCATGAGTGAAAAAATCGTTACAACAGAATCCCATGTTCAAGGAAGAATTTTAAGAAAGCTAGACATTGATATTTTTCTTACCCCTCAATAAAATACATCCAACCATACTGCACTGGACCAACAACCTTTGCTTGTTCTGTTATAAGAATGCGCAAGTGCATCATCACGGCAAAAAAAAGATGGGGGAATATCCTTTCTAACTTGCACAGTGTGATTGCAATATTGTCCTGCAGTTTGTCAAAATCAGCCATATTAAGGACCATATCACACAACACTTCGGAAAAAAATACATACTTAATCATTGTTTCACACACATCATCTGGCAAATTTTCACAAATTGCTACCGTTGACAAATGTTCCAATAGAACATGACAATCATGACTTTTTAGACCTGCGGGTCTCCACGCTCCCACAAATTCTTCAATTCCTCTACTAATTGCAAATACACATATTTCCCTAAACTATTGTAAAGTGCATGCTAAAAAGGAGGCCTTTACGGGGAGTAGTAAGCTAAAACAAGGAATTGACCATCATACAGAGATAATCATAAATTGTTTACGTCAAGCTTTTGAGTAAGAGATTTTTCACCTTTGTGTCCACAGTAGCAATGAAGCAAAACATGCACTCGCCCGAAAGTCTAGTAACGGCCAGCTTATGGATGGAACCACAGCTTCTTGTAATGAGAATTTCAATGACTAGATTAATTTTGTCCTGTGATTGCAAGTGACTCCAATCCTTAATCAGAATCACAGTCACAATCAGTATACCATGCAGTGATTGTTTCTTAAAGATTAGTCCAAGTGCATCTGGTAGTAATTCATCCCAGCATCTTAATTCACCTCCAATTCCATCTCCATGGTCCCTGCAATCCACCTCCATCATTACAGCTGCAACCCATGCCAGTCATCGTGTACGAAAAACTATTAGGCCACACATTGAAATTTCTCTCCAATTTATATAAGATTTATAAAGAAGAAGCCAAATTGAAAAAGACAGAATCAAAATCAAAAAAAATGCAAAAAGAGTATGAGAATCAGAATCACCACCTTGAGATACAGATAAGAGTAACGCCGATATACGATTTCTAGATACCAAAGGATTTTTCTACAATTAAACAAAAAAGTTACTCAGAATCTCAAAAAAAATAATCAGAAAAAAATCAGAAAACAAAAATGATAAAATCGGAGATGTAAAGGAGGTTTACTCACTTTTTTGGAAGAATCATAAAATGATGATTTTGATTCTCATCTTTAACACGAAAACACCCAAAGAAAAAACCCATAATTGTTTTCTTCACCGGTTCAGGGATGAACCCTAAATCGAACTCATTTCATAACATGTATGGCCGATTCTAAATCTTGAGCTAATCTAAGCTAAGGATTGATTTAATTTTTGAAACCCTAGCTTTCTCATGATGAGATTTTACAAAGAAAATGAAAGCTCCACCACTCTCACCTGAAAATTAAAAAACAGATGAAGCCCTAAAAATCGAAAAACAGATTAAAAAAAGCTTGTTAGGGTTTCATCAATTCATTATGGTTCGATGATTGAAGATTGAAAAAGACTTATTAGGGTTTGATGATTGAACAGATTCAAAGGGTTTCATATGCTCGGAGGAAGAGAAGAGAGGCTGAAGAGAAGAGAGGCAGAAAATTATAAATGAATCTCGATCTCATTTCACTAGGGTTATATCCTAAAAATCACGCATGTGAATGGCACACCCATGGGCGGAAGTATCCTCTAGTATTACTCATCATGGGTGAAAACATAGTACCACGCATGTGAATGGCACACCCACATACTCCAAGTGTTACGACCCAAGTGTCACCAAGCGTGTGACTGACACGCCTAAAAAAAAATTCGTAACGGCTCCTGGCTGTTACAAAATTTTCGTAACGGCCATTTGTAACGGGAATTTTGTAACGGCTGCAAAGCCGTTACGAATTGCTATTACTAATCCGGGAATTTGGTGTAGTGCACGTTCGAGCAAAGGGAAGACCGATGTTGGTTAGCAAGACTGGTGTTCGTCAAGGCAAGACCGGTGTTGGTCGAAGTAGCAAGGATGACACTCGAGCAAGCACATAAATTGTACGGGCAAAGAAAGCAAGGCCGGTGTTGATCAAGTCACAAGGCCGGTACTGCTCAGGTCACGAGGCTGGTATTAGGCCAACAAACGAGGCCGGTGTTAGTCAAGTCCGCAAAGCCGGTGTTGGTCGAGATCGCAAGGCTAACATCCCATCACGCAAGCAAGACTGATATCACGTCACGCAAGTAGGACGGTATTGGGTCACGTCAGGCCAGTATTGGTCAAGGCCGATCAACGTCACAAGGCTGGTATTGGGCCACGTTAGCAAACAAGACCGGTGTCGGTCGAAGCAGCGATGTCCGTCGGGGGTTCGTCCAAATCAGCAAGGCCGGTGTTGGTCAAGGGAAAGTCCGGGTGTTGGGGTGAGGCAACGAGTTTGGTAATTGGTCGAGCGAGCACGGCCGGCCCCAAGCAAAGCGGTGCACGCGGCGGATCCTACTTAATCGGGCACATCCGGCACCAAATTGGTCGAAGGCACGGCCAGGCCCCAAGAAAAGCAGGCATGCGCAACTCCCACTTGATCGGGCACATCCGGCCCCAAATTGGTCGGGCGAGCACAACTAGGCCCCAAGAAAGCAGGCACGCGGCATCTCCCACTTGATCAGGCACATCCAACCCTAAATTGGTCGAAGCATGCTTAGGTCCCAAGCAAAGCAGGCACGCGGCAGCTCCCACTTGATCAGGCACATCCGGCCCAAATTGGTCAAAGCGAGCATAGTAGGCCCCAAGCAAAGCGAGCACGCGGCGGCTCCACTTGATGGGAACATCCAATCCCAAATTGGTCGAAGTAGGCACAGCCGGCCCCAAGCAAAGAAGGAACACGGTGGGTCCCACGTTCGAGCAAGGCAGGCATAACAAGCCCACGTTCGATCAAGCAGGCACATGATGAGTCCCACGATCGAGCGAAGCAGGCGCAAAAACCCGTTGAGCAGGCACATCAACCCCACGCTCGAGCGGAACAATCACGAAGAAAGCTCTCGACCGAAGCAGGCATAACAAGGTCTATCGAAACAGGCAAGACCGACATCATGCTAGGGGAACACTCGCATGAACGCCTCTTGAACGTGACATGCTCCAAGGACAGGACGACTCATCTCTCCTGGTAACATCTAACTTTGTCTCATAAGTTTTATCTGTATATGTCACCATCTAATGCCTACCCCACAATAGTGTAACCATTATGTGCTAGGCAGGGGACTTAATGTTGATGGTGGATTTTAGTTCAGGGCTAAAATTGTGAAACCAAATTTATGCGCTGACATCCTGCAAAGGATAGCCACCGATAAAGTGATGAATACTTCTTCACTTTACTAATTGACTAGAATGGAGCATGTGGCAACAATCCCAAGATTCGTGAATTAAATACACGAAATTCATCCGAGGTTGGAGCATGTAGCAACAATCCCATATACCCCGTGAATTCTGACATTATTAATTAATGCATGACCAGCCTTGTATTTCCTATACTCATTACCAGGGTGCGGCATGACGACTGAGTGTTGTTCTCAGCATAGCAACACGAACCTCCAAGCATTAATAATGAAGCATGTACGAAATACCCGTACAGGCTACAACTTTAGGTGTGTTATACTAACACGATTGAGCATACATCTCTCGGTGTGTTATACTAGCCTGATTGAGCATATTTGAATCTGGATTGTCCATATCCGGTCTCGAAAACGGTCACAACCATCCAACTTCACCAAAGATGATTGGATAACTTGGATTGGCTCCATAATCCCCAAGCAGGTATTGGAATATTCACCACCGACCCAACGCGGGCCCCGCATGGTCGGCCTCCCCAAAAGGGTAGCATAGCTTGCCAAACCGTCCAATCCAAAGCAGTATGGACGAAAAACCCTAAATTAGGGTTTGCGACACATATATCATCTTCGCAGCATCGATGGAGGGTGTAGATGTAGATTCAAAGGTCCCAGAGCATGTCAACACGCTCACGGTAAGCCCTCCTACACACATAACCGATCGGTCAGGACCAACCATGGCTGGTCGTTCCAGATCGTGCGCCCAAAGTGGGCATGCCGCACGGCCGGCAAAACCCTAATTAGGGTTTGCATTGATCGCAAACGTCCGTTTTCTCCTGATCGAATTGAGGGTTTAGGAATCGATTGAGCAGGTCCAGTGAGCATCAACATGATCACCGTGGACCCATGTATCTCCACACCCGATCGTCCAAGGCATACCATGCCTGGTTGTTCCAATTCGCAAGCCCAAACTAGCGTGGTCACACCTCCCAATCACGAACTGATCTCGACCACTCAACTTCTCCGGACAAATTGAGTGGCTTAGAACACGTTTCCATGGGACAGTAAGGTATAGGCGTGAACACCATCCTACTACATACACGCCGAACCAATCGGTCGGGACCGACCAAGCTTGGTCGTCTTGAAATGCGTGCCCAAAGATGGCATGACGCGCGGCATTTGCGGCACCAAACTTCTGTCGTAAATCAATCCTGACCGCTCCTCTTTGCCGGAAAAATTGAGCGGTCGAGATCACACTTTCACGGGACAATGAGGTATGGGCATGTATACCGGCATGCCGTCTACATGCATGCCCGATCGGCCATGCCAAAATCGTGTCCCAAGCTTGAATTCGACCAAGCTGAAAAGTGGTGCTTGCGCACCTCTTCTAAAACCCTAATTCCACTAACGGTCACAGCTGAGTGTCTCAAAGATCATCTCGTCCGTCCAACTTCACCGGCTTGGTTATACAGCCACGGTTGGGAGTTAATTGGTCGGTGAGGCGTCATGGTGATCACCACCTGTCACTCTACCACACCATGTGGTCGGCCAAGGGAGGACTTTCTTGCGCAACCTCCAAACCATCACATGAAGTAGGCTGGACATGAGGCTATTTTGAGACGCTCAAACAGCGATGCTTCATGCACGCTGAATATACTCGATGCGCACACGCATAGAATAGACACGATACTTCACAAGTATCGACTTCCTAAATAACTTAGTTATTTAACCTAGCATTACATGCTACTTTCTCTGGGTCCCACGATCCACACACTCGAGACATCAATCATTTCACAAACTGGGGGATACATACTGGGGTATTGATCTGGCGGTTTACATCGTGCAGCGCACAACGCGACATCACAAGAACGTGTCAGGAAGTCATGTACGGTTAGTGATGATGGGAGAAGTGGGCAAGACTGGTCGTGTGACACCAACACACGACTCCACTACTCCATCACTCCACTTTCTCCACTTTTCACGAGATACGAGGGTTAGGCTTAAAGACTTGTATAAATAGGTTCTCCTCCCTATTTTCTAAAAGAGGAACAAGGCAAGACAAGAAAACAGAGGCAAGTGTTTATGCAATCGTATTCAAACACCGGAACTGATAGCTTACATCCTGCAAGCCAGTTCATCTTTCTAATACAAGTCATACATAGCCAACACCTTCACAATCTCAACACCTTCTTCGCTTTCCTCCCTAAGATCAACCCCATCTCCTTCACTTTGTGACCGAAACAAGTCTGGAACGGCCATTTCTTGGTTTAGGCCGGATTTGCACAGATTGATTTCTCGAATCTACAAGCACTCCCGTGCAGTGCATTTGTTTAAGGTTTAGACTCATTTCTCATCCACACACCCCAAATTACCAAAACCGGCAGAAATAGTTTTCACCCATAAACACCTATTTACTTGATAAGCAATCCTATTGTGTTTGGTTAAGTACGAACCTTTGTATCAAGTAAACATACTTCGTTGTTGTATTGTCTCGATCTCGTATCCATAGACGATCACACGAAGTGTGAACCGATTAGTTGTATTGTCTCGACTCAGTCCATAGACAATCTCTTTCGGAGAAAGGACTTATAGGTAGGAAAAGTTTTAGCTTGAGGTATATTTGGGTACCCTCGCCTTTTCAGTTTTTTCTCTTTAGTACTATCTTTTCCGGCAACTTTTCCGGTAATCTTAATATAATGGGATCTGTATCCTGAGGCGTGCCTCCTATACGAAGTGCTATATTACAGACATGCAATATCAATAAAATTAACATGGAAAAATTAGAATACATGAACACATCAAATATATCAGTGTTTGTATAAGTGTAGCCTCCTTGCACAATATTTCATGTACAGTAGAAACTCTTTTAATTAATACTCGATTATTTAATAAACTCTCTTAAATAATATTTTTGGCCGGTCCCGAGTCGGGGCCAACGTGCCAAATCGCTAAAATTATAAGATAATTCATTTTTGATTACCTATGTAGACCCCATATGAAATATAAATTAATAATGCATATATATATATATTCAATACATTAATGATTTACGAAGATTTTTTGAAAGATGATTTAATTGTCTTCTGTTTTTTTCTAAAATCAATATCGCATTGAATTTATCATTGTAAGAATTTTTGGTATTGTTTTCTCATAACTCAGCAAGAAATTATTCAATGTGATTGCCGCTTTAATAGCCTCGTTTCTTGAAGGGGGCTCTATTGTAGAACTTTCATCATCTTCTTCCACATCTTTATCAGTTCCCATAACGCTCTCGATTATTTCTTCATTAGTCAAAAACTGTATAACTTCATTTTCTTTTCGGATAATTTAGGACATCTTCGACATTCATTGAATTACGATAACCCAACTTCTCGATCAAATTTTTCAAGTCTTGAGTGATTTCACTGTCTAAATGTTCATATAAATTGTCTAAACTTGTGTTATTTGTTGATCGAAGTTTACAATGACGAAAGCATCAATTTTTTCTAAACTTGTGATATGAAATTTATCTATATGTTAATAAAATATTAATTAATATTTAAATTAATAATTATTAATTTATCGGTTAATTAATATCTCGTTTAATTAATAATTTTTGATGGTCCCGACATCATTAATTTATAGAGTTTCTGCTGTATATATGAAATGAGTAAATAAAATCATATCCGGTAGAATTTTAATTTTCGAAAGAGGAACTAGGTAGGAGTAAGTGGAGTCGGTTGTTAAATACCTTTAAGTTGAACCTATCGATTATCCGGGGCCCAAGTGTTTCATGAGTCGCGTCATATTATATGGAACCTACAGCCCCGGCTTTTAGGAATTTCTTTATGGAACCTATAGATTACTTCATCTACCTTATACACAATGATAAGGGGTGTCTAAATTTAAAGCAAACTACCAAAACTACCCTCTAAAAAAATATTAATATTACTAAATTACCCCCATCAACTCTTAATAATAAACCTAAAACTAAAATCAGTTTTCATTTCAATCTCATAAACCGATTCTTCATCTCTTCTACTCCCTCTTTTTTCATTTTTTTGAAACCAAAAATCGACGATTATCGACGATCCAAAATCGATTAATCGTTTTCTTTCTTCTATAAAATGTCGAAACCATCAACAAGAATGAAGTATGCTACTAACAAGAATTATTCTAGTGAAAACGATCCCGGAATTGTTGAAGTGATTCGAAAGAAAACGAAGGAAGTGCTCGAAGAATCCGAAGCCTCTTGTATCGCACAAGAGGAGGAAATGGGTCGAATCAGGTACTTTTCTATCAACCCAATCCTCTAAACTAGGTTTTAGTAACATGAAATCGCTTAGAAATCGAAATTATTGAAATCAAAATTTTCTAGGTTTTACAGAATCGGATTATGTTAGTGTAAAAGTAAACCGATTATGTTTAGAAACTGTTTATGTTCTTGCTCACATAAACCGATTGTTCTGCATGTGAATAGGAATCGGAGAACGTTAGTGTATAAGTAGCCCGATTCAGTTATTGGTAGGGATAACCGTTTTTTCTGTAACTTTTTTTCGTTAGAATCGGATTACATATGTGTTCACAAAAACCGATTGTGTAGCCTTTGAATTCTTATATGCTTAGTCAATAATCGGACTTTATATGTATATCGAGAAGACCGATTACCAGAATCGATTTACATTAGCACTTAAAAACTCCGACTGTTGGTTTTATTATGTTAGGAATCGGACTTTATATATGTATCGTGTATGCCAATTGTGTACCTTGACTTGGAAAAAATTGTTTTTTGTCGCTTAACTCCGTATTATACAGGCCAAACAAGGGCAACCAACAAAAACAAGTCGAAAAGAAATATAAGAGGAAACATGATCTTCCTTCTCCTAAGGCTTTGGGACCTCGTCGAATAGACGGTCAATATTTGAATGCTTCCCACCGAAGGGCCAAGGGAAGTAAATCCAAAGGGATCAGCATCAATGACACACCACCTCCAGCGGAGCAGCCAACACATGAAGAATATGATTCTGATACACCTACTGAACAAGAAGGTGGTGAGGAGGAGATGAATATAGAAGAAGAAAGTCGTGGCAAGAAAGGTGTTGAAGAAGAAAGTGATGAAGATAGTCGTGGCAAGAAAGGTGTTGAAGAAGAAAGTCGTGGCAAGAAAGGTGTTGAAGAAGAAAGTGATGAGAGTGAAAGTGATGAAGATAGTCGTGGCAAGAAAGGTGTTGAAGAAGAAAGTGATGAGAGTGAAAGTGATGAAGAAGAAGGTGAGGAAGAAAGTGATGAAGAAGAAAGTGAAAAGCAAGTTGATAAAGAGATAGGAGAAGTTCAAGAATAAGTCCAAGGAGGAGAAGCTCAAGAACAAGGTAAGACATATGGTAAGAAGAAAGATGGTCCAAATAAGAAGAAAGGTGACCACATGCCCGACCCGCTGAAGATGTTTCCTCTCGGCCCTAAGGATCGCGTTTACGGGTTACCAGGTGATGGAGGACAGATGTTATGGGGGTACAAAGACAGTTGGGCCATCATCATTTGCCATACCATAGTAAGTACCTAAACCTTATGCTATGTAACATAAAAATTATTATCCGTGTAGTGTTTTGATTGTTATCCATCGGGTTTGTTTTGTTTTATAGGATCACAAGGATGTCGTTCATCTTATGAAGCCAGGAACGTCAGTAAGTATGATGAGGAAATGGCCACTGCAAGCAATAGAATCAACCGCTGGAGAAGTTCAGGAAGTAATCGATCTAGTCAATTCTACGGGGTTGATACCTGCCGTCGAGAATTTGGACCTTGGTTACGACAAAACTCTTTTTTCCGCCTTTGCCGAGAGATATTACGGGGAAACGGATACTTTGCATTTTCCGTTTGGCGAAATGATGATAACTCCAAATGATGCGAAGTTTATTACCGGGCTAAGCATAGAAGGTAAAGCCGTGAATCACGCTAATTACAAATAAGAGCTTGACTGGGAAAAGATTTACGCGTTCAACAAGGATGTGTTCCAATGGGATGAGGAAAGGACCAAGTCAGAGATGCTAGTAGGCAAGTCAAAGCAGAGGATATTCCATCTATCTAGGCTGAGAGACAACTTTATGGGAACAAAGAAGCTTCGTGCCGAGGGAAATGTGTTGACCAGGGAACGTATCATCCCACGACCAATGCGTATGTCCTCTACGTCCTGGGATGTGTTATCTTCCCCGACGTTTCCGGTGCCCGTGTGAGCGCCAAATTTATCCAGCTGTTGCAACCATTTGACAAGATTCATGAATACTCTTGGTGTACTGCCATCCTTGCACACTCGTTGAATGAGTTGAGAAAGGCTTCTAGGGCTCGAAGGAACCAAATCGGAGGGAATATGGTTTTTCTGCATGCGTGGATATATGTGCACTTCCTAATATTTTCTGAAAGGGCTTTTGAGAACAAGGAATGGGACCACCAGTATTATGGAGACAAGTACATCTACAGAAGTAAGCCGAAGAACCAAAAGAAGGGTTATCTGAAGTTGAGACGCCAGTTGGACAACTTGACAACGACAGATGTTGTCTTTGATCCTTACAAGGAGGAATTGGCTAAAGGAAAAGGAAAAGGAAAGAAGGTTGGGTGCAGAGAGCAAAGTGATTATTTTGGGCCTTTGTTTCACCCAAGAGGATATGTAATGTATAACCCTACGAGAGTCGCAAGACAATGCGGTTACGTACAAAAATCCCAAAGGAGCACAAGATGTTCAAAATCAATGAGAAAAAAACCAAATCAAATGATAATGATATTGACATTGTTCACAAGCCTTTACCATCATGTGATTATTGGGAAGACAGAGCGTTTCACATATATCCTTTGGATGGTCCATCTCGAACAGATGATGATGCAATTCCGGGTTACATGTCGTGGTACCTCAATGTTTCGCATACTCGAGTAATACGACTAGATGAGAGGCCCAAGATAGAGGACAAAGATAAGGCTCTCGAATGCCTAGTGCGTATTGTTACTCAATTACGGTTTTGTTAATGTTATTAGCGCTTTTTGTTGAATGTTTGTTATTTAAAATGGAAACAGAGAAGCCGAGGGTACTTGATAACCCAAGCAAAGCTACAAATCAGGGAAGGGAAAAATGTTAAGGCCGATGAAAAGCTGATTGATGAATTGAACAGTCTCGAAGATGTAGAAGCTGGTGCAAAGTTTGGGGAGGAGGAGGAGGAGGATAAGCCAAAGAAGAAGAGGAAGAGAGCCCCCCCAAAAAAGATGTTTGAAGGTGCATCGAGCAGCGCCCAACCTGGTAAACGAGGACGCGGTGGACGTGGTAGTGGTGGACGTAGTCGTGGTCGTGGTGGGGATGTTCATGAATGAATGGTTATATTCATGTTTATGTCTTTAACTATGGATAATTATGGAGTCAAAACTTATGTATTGTCTTAAATTTATTGTCGAATTATGTTTGGTTATATTCCTAGTTTATGAATAACTTAATATGGTTTCTTTTGAAAATTGTTGGTGTTTGTCCAAGATGCGATAAAATAGCCAACTAAAATTGTTAATGTTTGCAAAAAATGCAGGATTCTAGCATTTTTTTCAGTCAGAATCGGATTACATATAACCATATGTAAACCGATTCTGACAGTTTCCCATAGGTTCAGTTTCAGAATCGGTTTACATGTACCTTTATAAAATCCTATTGTCATGAAGAAAAATCTTGTCACTTTTGAAGCCAAGAATTGGTTTACATGTACATACATGTAATCCGATTTCTGTGAAGAAAACTCATATAACTTTTGAAGCCAAGAATCGGTTTACATGTACATACATGTAATCCGATTTCTGTGAAGAAAACTCCTGTAACTTTTGAAGCCAAGAAACTGTAACAATAAAACACTAAAAGAAGATGTGAAGATGTTAGAAATAAATTTTCTGAAAGGTAAATAAACACTCAAAAGGACAGCAAACAGAGGACAGAGTCACGTGTTCAACACGCTGTCCTTAACACGATAGTTGACCGGTACGCCTCAAGAATGATTGATGCCTATACCCCGTGGTCAAGTCGTATCCAGGATAAAATTGCCCGTTGCAAGCACTGTTAGCACTACATTACTTGCACACTATCACGAACTCAACAGCAATGGCACAGAAGAAAAGAAAATACCACACAAAGGGAGAGAGACGAAAAGAAGAGGATAGTAGCTCTTCTGGACACAAATTGAAATGAAGGTTTCGAGTCTCTTTTATAGCAGAAAAGGGAGAGTGCGATAAATGCAATTGATGGAGAATCAATTCCTTGCGCCATGCAAGGTAATAAAGAATAAAACGGATTTAAACATCTATGGCATTTACTCGAAATTATGTCAATATCTTTTGATTTTGGATGTAAATCAATGTTGAAAATATGTCATCATAACTTAAACTAGGCAATAAAAAGTATTGCGCCTGGTCAGACGCCCCCCCACAATTAATGACAAAATTTAATTTAATTTAAATTCTTTTAGAAATAAATTCAAAGGAAATTTTTCCAAAAAAGGAATGTCTTGGTTGACCTGTCCACGATGGTGGCACAAGCCCGAGCCTTAAGCCCAAGCCTTAGTGGAAACAAAAATATTTCGCCCCACCCGTTCCACCCACATTGTTTTACTAACTATCCATAAAGGAATAGCTATATAGTGGATATCATCTTTAGTTATACCCAATGTGGGACTAAAGGACCTATTTCATTCACTCATATAAAATGAGTAAGAGCTCTTAGAGACCCAAAGGTCCTAAGTTCTATTCCCACCAAGACCATAAAATCAAAACATTAAAAACTCATTTTCTCCAACAATCCCCCACATGAATGAAATACCGATACAAAAATCAGAAAACGGAAAGAGAGAAATACCACTTAGGCAAGAGGTGTCCATGAGGTCTTGAACCTTTGCTTAGTGAGAAATTGCCGGGACTACTTGATGGACAGTGAACGTGATTTCTTGAACTGCCATCGTTTGGTGTAATCCGCGATAATAACCACGCGTGATATCTCTCTAGGTGCTATCAAGTTCGTGCCGTTGTGTCCTTTTTGGACCTGGACAAATCCCGTTTCTCAGAATGCTCTAGAGAATCAGCTCTATTCTCATAGGAAGCGACCAACTTCCACATTCAGATAGGTGAGTTCCATCAAGAGTGTTTACTGCTACACCCCACTTCAATCTTAAATTGAAACTATAGAACTCATTAAGACTTAGTTCAAAATCATCCTTCACATGCAGTCACACTATCACGTCTACATCATAGGGAAGGGGCAGAGGATGAAATTATCTGATAGTGTTTACCTTGACCCGCCACAAATTAGTTGTCTCATTCAAAACCTTGATCTTGGGATCTCCAGTCAGCAAGGTTGAGTATCCTTCATGGCAAGTTTATTTAATGAGCCTAAGCCCCATCCCTCTCGATGCATTATTAACTATCTCCTTGGACAAACCTTTCGTCAAAGGGTCCGCGATATTCTCCTTAGACTTTACCCAATCAATTGAAATATCGCCTTTTGAGATTAGTTTTTCAGGGTATTATGTCTTCTTTTAATATGTATAGACTTCCCATTATAGTAGTTGTTTTTAGCCTTAGCTATAGCAGCTTGATTATCACAATGTATAGATATAGCTGGCATAGGCCTATGCCAGAGAGGAATGTCTTCTAAAAAGCATCTTAGCCAAGCGGCTTCCTCTCCTACTTTATCTAACGCAATAAACTCGGATTCCATAGTGGATCGAGCTATGCAGGTCTGTTTGGAACTCTTCCAAGAAACATCCTGCTAGAGTGAAAACATATCCACTCGTAGACTTAGTCTCCTCTGAGTCTGATATCCAATTTGCATCACAAAATCCCTCAAGGACGGCGGGGTACCCTTCATAATTTAAACAAAAGGTCAAAGTGTATTTCAAATACCTCAATACTCTAAAAAGTGCATCCAGTGTTCCAGCCATGGATTACAAGTATACCTACTTAACATACTCACATCATAAGCAATGTCTGGCCTAGTACAGTTCATCAAATACATGAGACTTCCTATAACTCGTGAGTATTCAAGTTGTGAAACTCCATTACCCTTATTCTTTTTGAGTTTACAACAAGGATCATACGGAGTAAAATCAGGTTTACAATCAAAATGATTGAATTTTCTAAGTACAGATTCAACATAATGAGATTGACTAAGACTATAACCGTTAGAATTTCTTCTAATTTTCATCCCTAAGATTACATCTGCGGGGCCTAAGTCTTTCATGTCAAAGTTCTCATTTAGCATGCTCTTAGTGGAATCAATTACATCCATGTTTGTACCAAGTATAAGCATATCATCAACATACAAGCATACAATCACACAAGTATCATTCACAAGTTTAGTATAGACACACTTGTCAGATTTATTGATTTTAAAACCACTAGAAAAATTACATGATCAAATTTTTCATGCCATTGTTTAGGTGCTTGTTTCAAACCATACAAAGATTTTTTCAGTCTACAAACTTTGTTTTCACAACCTTTCACTACAAAGCCTTCAGGTTGTTCCATGTAAATTTCTTCATCTAATTCACCATTTAGAAAAGCTGTCTTTACATCCATTTGATGTATCTCTAGGTTATGAACCGCAGCTATAGTAATTAACATCCTAATGGAAGTAATTCTCGTAACTAAGGTGAGTAAGTATCAAAGAAATCTACACCTTCTTGTTGTTTGTAGCCTTTAGCTACTAACCTAGCCTTGTATTTTTGAACAGTTCCATCTATGTTACGTTTTATCCATCCTATGCCCTTACACCATGGAGGTAAATCTACCCGACTCCCACATATCATTTTCTTTGATGGATTTCATCTCACTAATGAGATGACTCTTTCCACCATGGAGCTTCGAGAACAAGTCATGGCTTCTCTATAAGTCCGAGGATCAGACTCGCTAGTGTTATGAAGTCGAGTCCAAAGGAGGTTTTGGTTCTAGCCCTTTTACTTCTCTCCGGGCTCAATTTCTACTTCGTCTTCCTCTAAAGGTAAAGTCTGATTTGGTTGAAGGGACATCTAGGGGATCAAGACTTCTCTTACGAGAGTCAAATTTCAAAAGAAAAACATTTTCAAAGAACACGGCATCCCTAGATTCCATAATAGTATTCACACCAATTTCAGAAATTTCAGAACTCACAACCATAAATCTATATGCGGGGAGTATGCTCGGGATACCCTATGAAGACATAGCCAACAGTTTTGGGTCTTATCTTGGTTGCTTTAGGTTTAGGGATATGAACCTTAGCCAAACACCCCCACACTTTGAAGTATGCATAAGAAGGTTGTCTACCTTTCCACAATTCATATGGAGTTTTATCTGATCCTTTAAATGGTACTCTATTCGGGATATAGCAGCTGAGAGGACAGCTTCCCCCCCACAATTCGAAGGTAATCCTGAACTAATTAACATGGCATTCATCATCTCCTTAAGGGTACGGTTCTTCCGTTCAGCTACACCATTGGACTGAGGTGAATAAGGAGGGGTAACTTCGTGTATTATGCCATGTTCTACACAGAAATATCTATCTAACTCTTTACTCACCACCACGGTCAGACCTAACTGTTTTAATGGTAGTATTTAATTGGTTTTCAACTTCTAGTTTATACATCTTAAAGGCTTCTAAGGCATCATCCTTACCTCTAAGCAAATATATATGACAATACCTCGTACAGTCGTCTATAAAAGTAACAAACCATTTCTTACCACCTCTAGTTTGAACCGATTTCATATCAACTAGGTCTGAATGAATTAATTTTAATGGTTTAGAATTTCTATGAACTTTTTGCTAAAAGGTTTTCTAGCATACTTTGATTCTACGCATACTTCACATTTGTGTTCCTTTTCCAAACTAAATTTGGGTATGCATCCTACATTAGCTTGATTTATGCATTGACTTATAATTTACATGTCCAAGTCTACCATGCCAAACATTCAAAGACTCACAAACATAAGCGGAAGAATCATTCTTATTCATTACAAAGAGAGTTTACATTAAGCTTATACGAGACCCTCGGTCTTATAACCCCGCCCCCACATAATCCTTACCCTTAGTTACAACACATTTCCCAGATTCTATTACTATTTTAAAACCCTTATCATCTAAAACGCCACAAGAAACAAGATTTTTGCAGATGTCCGGAACATGAAGAACTTCATTCAAAGTGAGAGTCTTGCCAGAAGTGAGCTTGAGCCCAACTTTGCCCTTTCCTACAACCGAAGTGCGCAGATGAGTTACCCATATAGAGTTTCTCGCCTTACCCTACTTTATTATAGGAGGTGAACATATCTCTGTTTCCACGAGACATGTTTGGTAGCCTCAGAGTCTACCCACCAGGTCTCTCACATTTGTTACCAAATTTACTTGACATAAGGTATTTAAAATTCATCTTTGTTGTTTTCAACCAAATTAGCATTATTTTTCTTTTTAAGGTCCTTACAGTTTCTACAGTGAACCGCCATATGGCCAGGATTTCCACACGCATAGCAATCACCCTTAATTTTATTAATGCTAGATTTTGGTTTTTGAAACATACCTTTCTTGCCAGGGGGTTTCTTGGAGTTGTTTCGGTTCTTATCACCTTTTTCAGCATGGGAACCTTTGTGTTCAGTCACATGAGCTTTGTTAGACATGTCCCTTCTTTGAAGATACATTTTTGTCCTTGGAGCACAACAATTCTTCAACTTGAATCTTCTTACCCAAATCAACCATAGTGACTTCACCGGTTTCATGTCTCGGTTTCTTCTTGTACTCGGACCGGGGAAGAAGGCAATTTCTCAATGATGAGATACTTGAAAAGTTTCATCAATCACCATACCTTCCGCAAGAATTTCATTGATAATTTCTTTGGAATTCAAGGAATTGATCAACCACAGATTTGTCATTCGACATTTTAAATTTCATGAACCTAGCTACCAAGAATTTCTTACTTCCATAGATTTCGGCTTGGTATTTTGCCTCCAAAGCGACCCCATAAATCAAAAGCGAGAAAAGTTCTCCTTAGCATTGTAAAAGTCATACAAAGCATCTTATAAACAATTCAGAATATGATTTTTAGCCATGTAGTTACTCCTCTTCCATTCTTCTAAAACAGACTCACTACCAGCATCATTCAAGGATTCATCAAAAGGTTTCAGAAAATAAGAATCCAGTTCATAGTAACTCGAAAAAACAACATTTTCGATTTGCCACCTCTTAAAGTCTTTCCTTAAAATTTAGCAGGCCTTTCAACATCGTTTTTACCCATTGTTACAGAGAGAGAAGAACTATAGTGTTAAGATTGTTGCAAGTGTAACAATAAAACACTAAAAGAAGATGTGAAGATGTTAGAAATAAATTTTCTGAAAGGTAAATAAACACTCAAAAGGACAGCAAACAGAGGACATAGTCACGTGTTCAACACGCTGTCCTTAACACGATAGTTGACCGGTACGCCTCAAGAATGAGTGATGCCTATACCCCGTGGTCAAGTCGTATCCAGGATAAAATTGCCCGTTGCAAGCACTGTTAGCACTACAGTACTTGCCCACTATCACGAACTCAACAGCAATGGCACAGAAGAAAAGAAAATACCACACAAAGGGAGAGAGACGAAAAGAAGAGGATATTAGCTCTTCTGGACACAAATTGAAATGAAGGTTTCGAGTCTCTTTTATAGCAGAAAAGGAAGAGTGCGATAAATGCAATTGATGGAGAATCAATTCCTTACGCCATGCAAGGCAATAAAGAAAAAAACGGACAGAAAACAGCTATGGCATTTACTCGAAATTATGTCAATATCTTTTGATTTTTGGACAGAAATCAATGTTGAAAATATGTCATCATAACTTAAACTAGGCAATAAAAAGTATTGCGCCTGGTCAGACGCCCCCCCACAATTAATGACAAAATTTAATTTAATTTAAATTCTTTTAGAAATAATTCAAAGGAAATTTTGCCAAAAAAGGAATGTCTTGGTTGACCTGTCCACGATGGTGGCACAAGCCCAAGCCTTAGTGGAAACATAAATATTTCGGCCCACCCGTTCCACCCACATTGTTTTACTAACTATCCATAAAGGAATAGCTATATAGTGGATATCATCTTTAGTTATACCCAATGTGGGACTAAAGGACCTATTTCATTTACTCATAGAAAATGAGTAAGAGCTCTTAGAGACCCAAAGGTCCTAAGTTCTATTCCCACCAAGACCATAAAATCAAAACATTAAAAACTCATTTTCTCCAAAAGAATCGGATTACATTTGCATTACAAAAGCACGATTGATGAGAGGCATATTTTATATGATTTTGTAAGGACACAATCGGACTATGTGGACATACCTAAACTCCGATTGTTTGATTTGAATTTGAAAAAAATAGTCGTTGAGTCCTTATCTATATAAGGACAACCTCTTTCAGCCACTCCCATATCACACACTTAGCCTAGAAAATGGAATGGGAACCGTATGAAGATTTGTGTCTCGTTAAATCGTTTGCTAATACGTTAGTGAACGTCCCGAATGAAATCTATTCAATGTTTTGGAAGAGAGTTAAAGAGTTCTTTTACGGGCGTCTCGGGAATCCTAATTACCGCAAATGGAGAGACTTGGCATTTCGATTCCAATACATTAAAGGTGCAATGCGAGAGTACGTAAAAGTTAGAAATATGGTGTACGACTATCATCCGCGAGCTCCTCTTAGGGAAAAAGTGAGTAATGCGATCATTTTTATACCTATGTCAAAAGTTCACATACTAACATTCAAGAATTCATTGAATTTCAGCTGGAACGTTTCAACGGGCTATGGAGAATCCATAATGGGGAAACTAAGTTCTTTCACCACAAAGAATATACGACGTTGTATCGACGTGCTCGGAGGTTCATTGACGAGCATTTGATGTGTCAAATTCTAGAATTCTCATACTGAATCCTATATATGTAGTGCACTAATTTCCTAAACTATGTAATCAATATTTTGTTTCTGAAAGCAAGGCATAATCGAATTATAAGGACTTATGTAAACACCGATTCCCAAAATCGGTTTATGTGTGTATTAATTAAACTCCGATTCTGGGTTTACATCATCATTCTGCATAAACTCAACCCTGAATCGGTTTACAAAGGCACTAACATCAACCGATTCTGGGTAGAGTCTTTTGAAAAAAAAATTAAAATTTTTACAAGTGTTGATTATGCATTAATCAAAGTTAATTTCAGGATTAACTTGATTAAACATGATTTAATTATCCGAATTAATACTAAATTAAACATAAATAGTGGATAAGGGGTTTTTAGAATTTTTTTGTTAATGACCCTATTTTGTCATGTAGATATAGGCCCCAATTAAGTGGCATAGGCCCCAATTTAGCCAGGATCATTAAATACCTTTTTTAACCCGCTAAGTTAGAACTTCTACATGGACTGAATTGCAATTAGTCTGCTTTACATGCTGTATACCGCAAGCGTTGTATACCACGAGACAAAAGGTACTGTCCCATGCTCGGTGCGAAGCACGGGCACAAAATCTAGTAATAGTTTATTACTCATCAGTTAGACACGATCTACTAAAATGTTGCTCCTAGGCCAGATAACTACTTCTACAGTCGATGCGCGCACGGCTTGACTTTTTCCTCCTACATATTGAACAAGATAATTATGAAGACATTGGAAGTTCCTACATTTTCTTTAGAGTCTCTGACCAGTAGGCTGAATTTGATCTTGAGGTTATGCATCTTTGAATTTGCGGGCACATAGTGAGATTAGGCGTCATCTATGAATTTGCAGGTACTACAACCGATAGGCTGCGACTGTTACTACCTTACATTGCATCCCATCTTTGATCTTTCCAAATAGACTAAAGACTGAATGTAACACAAACAGCGGCCATTCCCCAACAGAGTCATTCCATCGTGTTTATCTCTACATTAATCCATATGAACTAAAAGCAAAAGGATAACTATTCGCAAGTAAATAGACAATGACACCGGAAAAAGGTTCCTCTGATCCTCTCTTTTAGTTGAAAAATTGCATTAAAAAACAAAAACAGATGTCTGTCCAAGGAAAAGCCTAAAATATCGCAGCAATATTTCAATGATAGCTCCTCTGCATAAAGTAGGGGATGGAAGGAGCACAAAAGCGCATTCTGCCACATGAAATGAATGTAGAGAGTCGACAGGGAGGTGATGGCTGATAGTGAAAGAGTCTGCTAAAACCATCTGCACAACTTTTTTCTTTGTTTCCTATATAATTGGTATGCTTACACTTGTGAGGAAATCATGCATCTTAACAATTAAGATCAAACTTTATTGCTCAAAAACATAACAGATGCATAGAAAATGAAATGGCCGGCTAGGAGTGATTCAAGGGGGATATTTATGGTATTCACATGTTCTTTCTAGTACTTACTCAACAGAAATAACCCTGTCCATGATGTTAGAGTTTAATGGCAACATTATTCATTTCAATCATACCTATAGGCTATAACTCTCCGGGCGGCTTGGGTGCTGGCAATGGCTCTCAAATTTCTACCCTCCCTAGTACATACGGCGTGCCGACAGTCAATCTCACATTTTCACCCATTGAGCTGATCCACTTCATGCATCACGTTTATCAAATGCATCAACCTTTTTGGAATACCATGAACCTGTTAAAAAGGACTACGTCACCAATCTAAATAAGAGGGCAAGCACGGCAGTACCTTGACAGTTCCCATAGCTACTGCTACTTGATTTTTAGTAAGGATTTTAGAGTTGAGCCAAAATGAGTTCAGCGAATCCCTTGCCGGCAGGCTTTTGTCGGGTCCATCGGAAAGATGCATTGCATATCTTTTGGTTCCCATTCCATGACACTGTTATAAAACAGTTACGTTGGTGGATGGTACGTGGGGTTTTACATTGAAGTGATGCAAAGGATCAGAGAATATACAGTTCCCCGAAGGCCAAAGATAATGAGACGCAAGGCCGGTTGTACTTGTTCATGTCAAGTTGGGTTTGTAATTTGAATTATATGTGCAAGTCCAGAAGGACCAGAACTCTCTAGTCTACTTCTTCTAAGCCATGTGTCTAACTCGCATTACTTCGTACTGCCCTGGCAACTTTTGTCTAGCTAGGAATGGCCGAAGGAGCTAGACATGTGGCACATAGAGTTGTACTGGTGAGAAATGCTAAACCCTGTTCCAAATTAGCCATTAGCTTTATTCAGCTAATCTAACTAACTATTTAGGTGTCTCTCCAGTAAAATGGTAAAGATCGTATTCGCGAAATGAGATCGAAAATTCACCTCAAGATAAAAATCTAACTTGATTATGACCTTTATTCCTTGTAAAACCCCAGAGGAGAGAGCTGACAAGCATGGTTTAAGGAAGTTGAATTTCATTAAACCATGTTGATTATTGGCAGGCCCTGGGGTGATACAAAATGGCAAAATGTTCAATCAAATCAAGTACGTACATGGATGGATAATTCATCTTGGGTGCATTATGGCGGGCCAGGGATGAAAACTGGTGATGGATAATATGCATAACGTGGCAATCCAAGGAACCATGAGTAGAGTAAGCATGAATACAGTCAGGAATAGTGCAGGCTAGTACCTGCTGCATTGTTTTGATGAAGAAATAATGAACGTGTGCTGAATTTCTGTTTCAAAGAGTACGCAGTGCCTCGCTGTATTGCATGTGATGGAGGAGTTGTGGTTCCATCCTTCTTACCCTTAACCTCTCTCTCTGTACCAACACTGACACACACATACACCTACACCTACACACACTTACCAGGAAAAGAAAACAACCCAATTGGCTGTTTTTGATTCATTTATATTCCCCGGTCATGAAGAAAGGTGGCAGATTTACTGAAGAGAATAAGATGAAGACAAATTTAGTCTAGAATTTGGATTTTCATTTCTCCCCACTTTATATATATATACTCTCTTGGTGTTGCAGTTGCTGCTCAAGAGTGTAGTAAGTACAGTACTAATTCACTCTAAAATTCTCTACTGCATTTATATCAACAGTATCTAATTAGCAGAAGAAAAAAAATCGGCAGCTGGGAATTGCCGAGCATTATTGAGAAGCATGAATAATTTGGAATGCAGTAGTGAATGTGAATCAGGTTGGACTATGTATTTAGAGCATTCTTTGGTCACTCTAAACCCCTGCAAGAGCAACGGTCAGTTTAGCGATAATGAGTGCAATTACGGCCGGAAGGTAACGAAACAAGTTTATGATGTGGAAAAAGAAGAGGAGGACTTGTCAATGGTTTCTGATGCTTCTTCCGGTCCTGCACATTTTCTTGAACATGAAGATTACTGTACTGAAAATGGGAATTTCTCTGCTTCATCATCTTCGTTGAAGAATAAAAGCAGTAAAAGGCAGAAGAAAATTAGACAAAAACGTTCTTCTGATTCTCTTCTCGACGATACTGCTAGTTCTCCTATGAGTCCTACCTACAGCTTCTCCAAGGTAATTAGCTCATGGCAATCTACATCCATCTTATATATTTGATACATTTGGTGTCATTACCCAACCAATTTATGAGGGGCCTAAGGTGAAGGCGCTTGAGAAACCCCTCGGTGACCTTGAGGGGATTCGAAGTGGCACAGTGGGAGCGAACCGACAATCAGACAACTCTACCAGCCCCTCAAGCTTCCAACTTGAGCTAGAGTTGTCTATTAATTATGCATTGTTAATGTTATAAAGATTGATTTCTTATTATATTGGGTTTTTGATGTTTGCTCAGAACAGTAACTTCACATTCACCAATAAAAAGGTTTCAATAGATAATCTTCTTGGTTTCTCACAAGACTTCATCACCACAGCTCATTTAAAGGTACACAAATAGCATATACTTCCACTGGACTGGATAATCTAAACCTGTTCTGTCTTTTTGTGTGTTCAAATTCATAATAATGTCAATTCCACCTATGCTGATTACAGGAAAAATCAACACTGGGGAAGAGTTTTGGTTCTCTGAAATCTTCTCTGCCAGGAAAATATCTAAAACAGAACCAGTAAGTCATTGCACACATGCATTTTCTGTGTCTGTGACTGTCAATTGATGTCTTCTGCAGTAACAGTTCTTACTGGATACTCCTTATCTCATTTTGTTAAACTCTTTGTTGACACAGGTAAGTTGCAGTAAAGACTGTGGGAATAATAATAAGGCATGGTGATCTATTATCTCTCAATCTCTTCCACCACTAGTACTAGTCTTGTTCAGAGAGAAGGATGGGTTTTTTGTAAGAGAAGAGTGACAGAAAGTGATCTTTATTGTTCTCCCCCCTTTTAACTGTTATCCTTCTTGTTTTTCTTCCTTTCCTTTTCCACTTTTAATGTTGTGGGGAAAGAACACTACTAGAGATGACTCTAAGCAAATAAATTCTACTAGAAGCTTTGTCTAAGTTTTCTAATCATCCAAAATCAGCAGATAAATGGGTTTATAGTTATGATTTAATGGCAATTTCTCATAAAAATAATAAATAAGAACAAAGGTTTATCAGAAGAATCATGTAAAAGACTTTTGAAAAGACAAGAACCCCAGGTTCTAGGTCCATTAAAAAGAAAGCAAGAATTAGGCATGCTATTTTGGTAAAGCAAAAGAATTTATGATATGATAAATGAGAAGAAGAATGGTGGTGGTGATGGGCAATAAGATTGAGAGTGCAGAGATGACAAGAGAAGTCCAAAAATTGATGTTGGAATATCTTATACACGATAGGACCTTTTAGAACCTGAAGATCTTGTCTGAGATCTCCTGATACAATACAACATGCTTAATAATAACATGTTACATGATATATCACTGTCTCTTCAGTAAGGAACCTATTTCTTTATTACTGTTTCGTGTACATTGTTTGTTTCTGCTTCTGCATTATCCTAACTCCTAAGACTGTCTCTTGTATGATGTTTAATAGGGTCGGTATTGTATGCATCATTCATTATACAGGGGTCATCTTTCCTGTATTTATTTATTTTGCTCGTCACTCAGAATCCTTGTCCCCTAAATGATGCATATATTCTACAAATGAATGAAATTTTGGAACTTGGGAAATTCCGATTTGTTTCTTTCAATGAAAATAAATGACCTGAATCAGAAGAGAAAACAGAGCTAAAAAAACATATCACAGTGAAGGTAAAACTTTAGGCTCATTTCATTACATCATGCTAGACAAGGTAATTAAAATGTTCTGTATCAATGTCTATAGAAACACATACAAATCTTAACAACTCTCAAATATCTGAACAAACCCTTGATTATTTCCTTCCTTCCATGCATCCTTTATTTGGTTTTACCTCAATTATCTGACATCATAGTATCTTCCCAGATCTACAAATGGCCCAAGGGTCCCCAAATCCTTACATCTATCTCTCTCCTTCTACGTTCTGTCTGCAAGTCTCATGTGCAGTGAACCTGTAAGACTGCACATGCGACACTATCTAAGTTACTAAGGTTCTTCTCTCACCATTCTTACAGAAAAATAATTATCTTACTACCATGAAATTTTTCCAAAGGATTTTATCTAGCCGAAACAACAACTGCCTATTTAAAACTGGGGAGAAAAAGAAGGCTACACATTCTTCACAAAGACAACCGGTACAAAGACTAAATTTAGACCAGACACATTGCAGCGTCAATGATAAACATCAGTAAACCAATCATGAGAAATCACAATTCATTTTCTATTTTTCCTAGAGGATGATGTTCGTGATGAACAGGTTGTGTTCTATACCATAGTGTCTTTGTCTACAACTACACAGGAAGGCGTAGAACTAGTAAATAACAACCCCGATGTTCATAAAATATAGCAGAGAACTAAAGAAGATACACCATATGCACTTACATGTATGCTACTACCATTAACGAAAAATCATTATGCCTAACAGTCTTGGCTAAGAACAAAGTATAATCAGGGGCTTACGTGCATGAAAAGGTGACGAGCACTTTTTCTTTCTCTTAATATGAACTCAAAGAACATTCAGGAATGCATAGCAGTAGCATCATCTTCATCACCTCCCTCTCTTGTTGGAACCTCGTTGAACATATACTGGTTCTGATATTCCATCAAGTATTGTGTTGATCTCTTCACGTCCAGAAACAACTGGTATACTCTGCTGATATCCTCCATCTCAACAACCTTTCCCTTCCTCTTTTGGCAAGCCAATGACGCAGCTGTTATGAGGTGGATCGCATACCTTAAAGATGCCTCTACCCCAATTTTTGTTAGCAAAACCTTTGCATCATCAGACATTTCAACATCTTCCTCTTGGGACCTAATGTCGAGGATCTTACGGATCTCATCCTCACTGTAGGGTTGTGTTGAGATGATAAGCAAACGGTCAAGGAGGTCGATCGGGATCCCGTGTGGGGATTTGTAGTTTGTACCTCGGATATTTGTGATTCCTCTATTGGTGGCAACCACTAAGATAGGTGCCATATCATTTTCTAAAGCACGATTCAGAAAAGAGAAACATTCAATGTCAAGCATGTGAACCTCATCAATAAACAAGACACCAGGCACAATCTCTGCCTTCCCTTCCTCTCTCCATTCCGCCACTTTTGTGTCAATCTGTTCTCTCACTTCCGCACGGATTTCACCTGTATCACCAGTGAAGAGAGCTAAGAATCCCTGTGTCCTGAAAAGAACCATAGCATTAGAGAATTTAGAGTTAGATTTTAGTGCTGAGTTTGAGAGAGTTCAGAAGACTAGTTGAAAAGTTTGGGGGAATTGAGCCCCCCAGATACAAAAGTGATTTTTATCCATGATTATTGATTTTATGTTTCTCTGAACACAAGAACATGTCATCGAACTTCGATTTATATGCATGATGCTAAGTTTCTCTGAACACGAGAACATGCCATCAAAAGTAGCAAATAGTCCACATGATGATGTAAATCTGATTAGTAACTAAATGCCATCTCGGCCGGGTGAACGATACTAGCCATGGTCAACTCCCAACGGAAGCAACTTCTCTAATATTAGATTCCAATAAGAAAACTAATGGAACTAACTCACACCAAAGACAGACAGATATTAAAGTTCATACAATGTATTTCAAAGATAAAGTGAAATGCGTTTAAATCTGAGCAATAATAGCAAATCCACCATAATGGGCCACACAATATGTCTAAGCATCAAAAGCCTCTTGAGCAAATGGTACCACAATAAAAACCATAAATGTGTAGCTTAAAGTCAGCAAAGAAACTTATTATTTCTTCTTTCGCCATTTTTCACTGGTAGAGAGTATGGAAACATGCAGAAGAATCAGATAACACAAACTAGACGTGTTTTAGGTACAAACATGCCTCAAATTTGCACATATCCTAATGAGTTGATGCGTCAAAATGGTAGCATAACAAAAAATTCCACACAACCCTGAAATTGTTCAATTAAGTGTTGACGATTCAGATTAACCAGGAAACATCATTCCAGAAATCCCACACCAACCTATCATTCTTCACTAATCTATCGTCACTATAAGTCATGTAAGACTTCTTGCACCAAACCACATAATTAGTATGAAAGTAATGCAGGTTTAAGATGACCCAATATGTTGCAAGAAATAAATAATAATTTATCATAGTAATACAGGATGCAGTCTTCACATAGAGTGGGATGTCTAAGAAATCTATTATGCTAATCTGCTGTTCTCAAAGACAAGACCTCTTTTAACCAAGAGAAGTCGGGTGCTACATAATCCTCTCATCCTTTCTCTTACTCGTGGACAGAAAAGACAAGTTTCTTTAACTAAAAGTAATAATGCAGAGAATCGATACATATGAAAGCACATAACAGCATGAGCTCTAACTGGTGAACAGAAGAGGCATACAGTTAAACATTTAACTAGCAAAAACTGATATTTGGTAGCTGCTTAATCGTATAGCCCTTCATAAACTAGTGCAGAATTTCAGATTTCCAGGAAATATGGAATTGGTGATAAACATTCAGCTACACCATAGTAACAAATGCAGCCAAGGGTGTCTGTTCAACTTTTAATAATACATTAATACCATTCTCACTATGTTACTCTAGCAACCCACAAATATGAATTAGCAAAAAATCTCTACTCAAGTTCTAATTTACAAAACCTTCTTCAACACAATCAAACATGCCATAAAATTTACTAGTTTAGAAATAGAAAGAGAGAAAAGTAAAGTATACCTGCTGTTAATAACATCAATTTCATGAAGAGTAACGCAATGAACAACTTCTTTTCTCTTCTGCAACTCCCCTTCTGGACACTGAACAAACTTAGTTTGAGGACCCATAGCATCGTAATCTCTAGACCTAGCAAAAGATCTCCCAAGTTTAGTAATTTTTCCAGAACTCTTATCAATAGCAATAACGTCACCACTCTGAACTTTCTGCTTCCCAAGAGCTTCAATCATCTTTGCACCCAAATCATAAACTGTTTCCATATCAGTAGTTTTTAAAGTCATCTTCCCAGTTTTTGATGCAGCACCAGCAACAGCAGGTCTATCAATCTGAACTTCAACAACTTCAGCTTCAATTACTTCAGTTTCTTCCTTAATTCTAACACCAATAGACTTACGAAAAGCTTGCATTAGGGCTTCAGTTTTAGACATTTCCAATGAGAAAAGTTCACTACCAGCCATCATAGCAAAAGGGGTTTCTTGACCTAAAGATTTAGCCATACCCATAGCGATTGCAGTTTTACCTGTTCCTGGTTGTCCAGCTAAAAGAACAGCTCTACCAGCGATTTTACCTTCTTTAATCATCTGAAGAATGACTCCTGCTGCTTTACGGGCTGGAGCTTGACCAACCATGCCTTCTGATACATCTCGAGGTTCTAGGGCAGAATCTAAACCAAGCCCTCGAATGTGAGAGTGTGCTCCTATACGTTCGATTCGAGTAAGGTCTCGACTTTCTAATAGTTTGAGTTCCGCCATTGTTGCAGGAGCAGAGAAGAGAGAGAGAGAAAGAGGAAGACGAGGGATTTGGAATAAAGTAGGGGTTTTTCGGCTTCATGTAGTTCAACGAAGAATATATACACTACTAGCCCTTAGGCCGTGCCGTTACGGCACGGGAACGAAAATAGACTAATAGGTTAAATCCTGGCATATATAACATCGTTTGATTGGGGGCCTCGGACAACTAGATTTCCTCTTGCGTGTTTGAGCACAACTGGAATACTTTTGTGCGTTCGATCTGCCGGTGTGGTTAGCAATTTAGAGCTTCTCCAATGGTGTTGTGTGTGTTTCCTAGGTGGAATGAGCTTCTCCAATGTTTGAGCAATGCTGTGCTACTGAAGATAACATCACTAAGAAGACAGGGAGGGAGTTGCCGTCTATGTGCCGCCTATGTAGAGTTAGTTGTGAAGATGTTAGCCATATCACTTGGCATTGCAGAATTGCGAGGCGACTTTGGGCTTGGGCGGCTGGAATTTTTAATCTGCAGGCAAAAGAAGATCTTGTAGCTTCTTATAAAGTTGCAAAGGGGCGCAGTAGGATGGTGAAAGACCTGTGGCTTGTTGCAAATCTTGCAATAGTTACAGAATTATGGAAAATGCGCAACAAGGCTTATTTTGATGATATGCGAGTTCGATGGCTTGCCTCAAAGGGAGAGTTTATCAGGTTATACGTGATTACTCTATTAGATTAAAGGGTCATATGTTTAACACCATGGAGGATTGGCGCATTTTGGAGTTTTTCAGAGTTAAGCATAGATCTTGCAAGAACTCAACTCCTCTTGAAGTTTCTTGGACACCACCAAATACTGGGGAGTTAATGATCTGTTGTGATGGTGCATCACGTGGAAACCCAGGCCAAGCTGGTTCTGGTATTATTTTTCGAGACTCAAACTCGGCAGTGCTAGGCGTTCTTTGTGTTGGTCTTGGCTGGCAAACCAACTATTATCTTTGAAGTGTGTGCGGTTATTTATGGTGCGATGGTTGCCAAAAGATGGAATATTGCAAATCTTTGTGTTAGATCGGACTCTATGAGTTGCATTCTAGCTCTTCAGAAGGGTGAGCTACCTTGGCAACTGATGCAGAAGTGGAAAATGGCGAGAAATTCCTATACAAATATACGCTATGTTCACGGTATAGAGAAGTTAATTTTCACGCGACGCCTCGGCTAAGCAAGCATGTTTGTTATCCGAGGGATGAGTATGAGTTTTATGAGGGTAGGCCAGGTTTTATTCTTTCTGTAGAATGGCCTGGAGAGGTTTATTTTCGTTTCAAATAGGTTTTCTTAGCGTGTAGCCTTGCGGCTAGGCGCTAATTGGACCTCGCCCTGTATAGTTCCGCTTTTTTGCTTTTTTAATATATTGTTGACCGAGTAAAAAAAAAAAAGTGTTTCCTAGGTGGAACCACAAACAAGGCATCCTCATTCCAATGTTAACTTAAATCTAGGGTGAAAAAATAATTCATCTCCAATGGTGTCGGTTGTGACTTTTTTTCCTGGCGTCATTAGGGGCGACCCTGAAAGAATTAGGGGCGACACAAAAAGACAAAAAAGGTCACCCAAACCTAAAATTAAGTCATCCCTTATCGGTGATTTTTCGAAATGGCAATTATACCCTCCATAATCGGTAGATAAAACCACAATCAGAAGTTTACCTCCATAATCGATAGATTTTAGGATAATCGGAGGGTAATATGTACATATGTAGTTTTAAAGTTTTGTTATTTTGAAATAACCTACAATCGGAAGTTATGGAGTTCACCTAATCTACCGATTATGGAGTTGCCCCAAAATCGATATTTATAAAAATCTCAAATTTTTCGAATTTGGGAACTTCACTATAATCGGAAGTTAGTTAGTTACCATGTCTCCCGATTTATGGAGTTGCCCCAAAATCGATATTTGAAAAAATCTCAAATTTTTCGAATGGTTTGGTGTGAGAGAGAGAGAGGAAGAAGAGAAAGAAGAAGAAGTGGGAGTTTACCATTTTTCTTAAATCAACAAGAAACATGGATGGGTATGAAGAAGAAGGTGAAGAACATAATGTTGAAGCTAAAGAACCGTATAGAGAAGGCAATTTGGGGTGTATGTTGAATGATCCAAACTTTTGTGGAGAGGAAACCCTAGACGACGCTTTCATGGAGGAAACCGGAGAATCAACCGAGATCGAAGCTAACGATGCATCTAACACACAGGTATTGTGTTAAGATACTCATAACCCACTTTGTATGCGTTTGTACGAGTGTTTTAATGAGAAAATTCGAATTTTGCATGCATTGAATGCCATGAACTACCCAGATTCGGTAGATAATATGGTTATATATCTACTGATTATCATTAACTGTGTAATATATCTCATTAATCGGTAGCAAAAAGAACATAGAACTCTACCAATTATGAAAAACCCCCAAATTGAAAATTTTCAATTTGGGATAATCGGTAGTTTTGAAAATTTATATAACTACCGATTATCAAAGTCGCCCCAAATACAGATATTTAAAAACTTCAATTATTGGTTTGTTACATAATCCACAATCGGTAGATTTTGAAAAAATTTAGACCTCCGATTATTGAGGAAGCCCCAAATTCAAACTCCTCCAAAACTGATTTTTTTTTTAATTCTCCAGATTTCATAATCGGTAGATTATTTTTGTTTTTCTACCGATTCAATTATAATATGTAGTATGAGAATTAAAACTGCTACCGATTATGCACGATTATTCATACAGAAACAGAAATTTTTTCAAAAGTATTTAATCAGAAGTATATGAACTATATGTTTCCTCCGATTGTGCTTTAATCGGTAGATATCTGCTATCCCGTGCTTCCGATTGTAGTGGAATAACTTGCTGTTATTGTTTCTAGGCTATTGTAGCGGTGGATGATGAATTTTATTTGAGGTCGTATACTTCTCACCACTATGCAAACGATTTGGTATACTCATGACTTCTCTTTTTTATTCTTCAAATATTATATGTTAAATGCTTATGCTTATGATGTTTGTTTTGTTATATGCGCATTTAGTCATTTGGAAGTAAGAAGGAGGCAAAGGAATGGCTTATGAACAAGGCAAAGGAGAACATGTGCGTGGTAGTTCAGAACCCTTGTGTGAAGGATATTCGGTTTGAAATGACATGTGAGCGAGGTGGGGTGAAAAAGAGTCACCAAGGTAAGAATAATAAGTATGTAAGGAAGACGGAGAGGAAGAAATACCGAACTCATACAAAGAAGATTGGATATTGTCTTCTGTAAGCCCGGTGGTAGGGAAGGTAAAGAGTGGAAGATGTCTAAAGTTGTTAATGGTTGTCACAACCACGATGATCCGGATACTCTTATTGGACATGTAATGGTTGCGAAGTTAAAACCACATGAAATGGATACGGTGAAATCTATGAGGATTTGTAAAGCGAGTGCGATCTTAAGTAAGATTAAGAAGGACGACCCCGACAACCTTTCATCTTTGTCTACGATCAAGGCGGCCCTAGCAACGATCAAAAGGACGAAATGGGATGGTAGAACGGTTATGAAACAATCAGAGTGGTTAGCGGAGTTACATGACTACACGTTGCGAACGGAAGAAAAGGATGGTAAAGTGGTACATATTTTCTTGGCACATCCTGAAATGATCCAATTGGCACAATGCTTTCATCAAATTTTGTTGATAGATGCAACTTATAAGACAAACAAATACAACATGCCGTTGTTGAACATTGCTTATCACACTTCGTACAAAAACACGTTTACGATTGCATGGGGTTTAATGGATCATGAGAATAATGTGAGTTTCATTTGGATGTTGGAGACATTGAGGTTCATTTATAACGGTGATAATTTTCCAAGGGTTATTGTAACGGATAAAGATCAAGCCTTAATGCATGCAATATCGGTAGTGTTTCCGGAAGCCCGAAACTTGCAATGTACGTGGCACATTCAAAATAACCTCAGATCCAATTGCCATCATCATTTCCAAGCTAAAAAACCAAGAAAGGGTGCCAAGAGGTCGAAGGAGGAGGATGAGCGCATTAGTAAATTAACCGTGGAAGAACAAGAGGAAGAGAAAAGGTTATTTGATGAAAAATGGAAGGAGGATGGAATGATTTGGAAAGCATTCATGAAAGCATGGGACAAGATCGTTTGGTCGAAGACCGAGGAAATTTACGAAACTAATTTGAAGAAATTTGAGGATGAATATGGCACGGACTATCCAAAACCGGTTGAGTATTGTAAAAAACAATGGTTACCGATTAAGGAGAGGTTTGTGTTTGCATGGACATATGAATATCGTAACTTCAAGAACCAGGCGACAAGCATTGTGGAAGGGTCTCATGGCCGATTAAAGAAAATATTAATTGGTAGTCAAAATGGAGTTGTGTCGATCCAAGAAGCAATCCATGAATTCACCAATCGTGATCTTATAAAGATTAAGGTTTGTATGCAATTTAGTGCACATAGATTCCCTACGGAACATGAAGATGAAAGATTGCTTTGAGGGGCATTGTTCATAAAGTTTCAAGATGGGTAATAAATCACATGATGAAACAATTGAAACTTTATAGAGCTTACGATAACGAGAATACGGTGTCTGTTTGCAAAGATATGATAGGTATTGGACTCCCTTGTCGTCATAAAATGGGTAGGTATGTCGAAGTGATTGACATCAATGATATTCATCCATTTGGAAGCAATTAAATCTCACCCCAAGCACCCCGGTAGTTGAAGGTCCGTTGTGGTATGACTCGGAATTGTGTGCACGAATAGCCGAGCGTTACGCTACAACAAATGGCGCCAAGAAGCAAATATTGATGCACCATTTGGAGGAAGCCCTCCACCCTTATTTAAGGGAGGTTGATGAACCTATTAAGCAAAAGGGGACGGGTAGGCCAAGCACCTAAGTGTCTAGCACCCTCGAAAGAAAAGAGTTGAAGGAGCATTTGTCTAACAAAAGTGACCCGAGTAGGCACATGTATACGGAAGTCGAATTTGAAGATGAGCTGGAACCTAAGAAAAGAGGTCATCCAAGAAATGATCAAAGTGGACCAACCGCACGAAAAGTGAAACCAAAGGTCTCTACGGAGCCTTCTCAAGTAAGTCAATCCGAGGTGGTGGAAGAAGTTGTGTTAGTGGAGACCCAAACTAGCTCTATAGTTGTTGATCAAATGAGCAAATCGCAACCAACGGAAATTGTGACTATCAAATAGAAGAATGGTAGTCTTCGTTGTCCTAGGGATCTTCATGGAACACCAAATCGATCCACGTATACAATATACGAAGAGTATTTGGAACAACTCCCTCCTCTCATTGTTCCTTTTGTTTTGTCCACGGACGAGGTTGATGAGGATGGCAATTGTGGGTTTCACATCGCTACGGAATAAATTGGTTACTTTGGAGAGGCGGTTAAAGAAGATGTCACCCAATGGAAACACTTAAGAACTAAGATGGCGGTACAACTAATAAAGGACAAGGATTTCTATATGGAGATGATGAAGCGAGGAGATAGACACGACAAAGAACTAGAGTTCGAAGACTTAGTTGCGGGTGTAAAGTGCCGAAATGGATTGTAGACAATCGGATCCAAGTATTGGATGACAATGCCTAAATGTGGATATCTCTTAGCGGATGTTTTGAATTGCGTGGTACATTTCTTTGTTCCTCCTAAGTATGGACATTCTTTTACGTTTGCACCTACAAGGATGGTTTGCGATGAATCGGTTAAAGATAGAAGAATTGTTATGGCATTTGTGAATGAGATGCATTTTATTGGTTTAAGAGTTAAGAGAGATTGCCCATTACCTTCATTGGGTGGTTGGACGGATTACTTCCCAACGAATCATTATAAGGATTGGTTGAAACAATATGAGACCAACATGTTGGATTGGGATCGCGTCATGATCGATAACTTTCCGAAAGGCCTAGTCGAATTGGTTCCCTCGGATGATGAAGATGAATGATCGTTATGTTTGAAAGATGTATATTGAACCGCCATATTTGTGCATGTTTTTTTGGAATTTTTTGGAAAATACTGTGAAGTATAAAGCTACATTTGGTAGTTATATTATTAATATATCAACCGATTGTAAAAAGCTTTTGTAAACAGACTCAATCAATGTAATAATCGGTTATTAACTTTTGTATTTAAATTCTGATTGTCGCCTAATTCTGAAAAAAACTGAAAATTTTCCCAGAATCGGTAGACAAGTTAATACATAAACTTTCGATTGTCACCAAACTCTGACAAAAAAACTAAAAAATTTCCCATAATCGGTAGACAAAATAAAACGTAAACTATCGATTGTTACCAAACTCTGACAAAAAAACTGAAAATTTTTCCCATAATCGGTAGACAACATAATACATAAACTTCCGATTGTCACCAAACTCTGACAAAAAATTTAAAATTTTCCCAGAATCGGTAGACAAAATAACATACTAACTGCCGATTATAACAATCAATCAATATTTATACTGTTTCCACGGACTTCAGGAATTCATAACTTCCATCATAAGTGAATTCTTCACCCTTTTTCACTAAGTACTGTCTTTTTGCGAGTGTCTCCTACATAAACAAACACAAAAGAATGCCAAGTTCGTTTTAGTAAGAAAGATTAGACACCCGGTGTTATTTAAAAGAAGTATGCAAATACTTACAAATTGTTGGATCGACAAGCTTAAGTGGCTAGTGTTAAAGATCCTCTTTTGTGTCGTTATGTAATCATTTACCCTTTTTTGGACAAGTCGGGAACGATCATGAACTTTTTGGAGTGATCTTTGCTTTGGATTCCCATACTCTCGCACAAATTGGCTATATACCCTCCCCAAAAGATTTCTGGTGTTAACCTTCCTGCTATAACATCTTCACGTCTTGTTTCATGATACCATGTTTTCACAATGACCAAATCTTCAGCTGCGTCAAACGTTTCCATGCTAGTAAGTTGAGATATAGAATGAATTCACAAGAGTATATGATGGAAAATCTATTTGTAGAATACACGATGCTATATATGTGTTGTTTGGTGCATAAATAAGAAGAGTTTATCCTCCTTATATAGATGAGAGTCCCAACGTCTCATTTTTTTTGAAAATATGGCCGTTGATGCGTACTTTTACAAGACTGTACTGAAATTACGTACAATTATTACATACAATCGGTAGGCGATGGTTGAACCATAACAACCGATTAAGCATAATCGGTAGATATGGATCGTTATATACTACCAATTATATGATGTTTTGTCATCAGAGTTCTCAGTTTCATTAGAGTAGTATAATCAGAGGATTATCAATATGTATTAATAACCGATTGTGTGGGGTTTTCGAGGCACGGCTACATTATTTTGAACGAAATAGCCGTTAGAGTATAACCGGTAGCTATATAGAGAATACAAACCTTCGATTGTCATAAATAATTTGAAATTCGTAACGATATCACCTACACATCATAATAATTTTACAATAATAACTTTTCATTGAATCATAAATTTTCATTGAACTTCCACAATTCTATTACAAGGTATTGTGATTAGCGGCGTGGATGTGTTGGACGAGTCCTAAACGGATTAAATCTTTACATTGCCCTAAGGATTCTAAAATGAGCTACATAACGGAAGCTTGATCTTTTCCATCTCCGCCATTCCCCGAGAGACCGTTCTATAACCTCATCATTGGTTTCACCCCTAAAAAGATATTGATTCACAAGATAAGTTAAATGGACGAATTCTTCGACGTGTCGGTTTATTGATCCAACTCGGCAGAAAAGATCAGCGGAGTGACGGATATTTTGGTTAACGGTGTCGGCGCAGAATTTTTCGTGAATTTTCCCCAAATAACTCATACTCATTATACCTCCTTGCCTACGTTCTTCTCCTCGTCTCGGATAGAATTGAACATAGCGCCTACATAAAGATAAATCTTCTTCAATCGTGAACTCCGTAGGATTAATGAATGGTTGGGTCATTATGTTGAAGATGATGTTGGAGAGAGTTTAAACGTATTTGTGTTCCATAGAGGGTAAAAGGACCATCCTTATATAGAATTTAGAGTTCCAACTGATCTATTTTTTGGGGGCAACTGCACAATCGCTAGTTAAATAAGGTACTTAAACTTCCGATTATACAGTTGCCCCAAATTTCGTTTTGTCAAAATCTCAAATTTTGAGAATTTGGGGAATAATATAATCGGTAGTTAAATAAGGTATTTAAACTTCCGATTATACATTTGCCCCAAATTTCGTTTTTGTCAAAATCTCAAATTTTGAGAATTTGGGGAATAGTATAATCGGTAGTTAAATAAGGTACTTTAACTTCCGATTATACAGTTGCCCCAAATTTCGTTTTTGTCAAAATCTCAAATTTTGAGAATTTGGGGACTAGTATAATCGGTAGTTAAATAAGGTACTTTAACTTCCGATTATACATTTGCCCCAAATTTTGTTTTTGTCAAAATCTCAATTTTTTCGAATTTGAGAACTACAATAATCGGTAGGTTATGAAGTTATTTATGAACGTCACCTATCTACCGATTGCTAACGACCACAACATTGAGAATACTAATAATCGGGAGATAAAACCACTCCCTTAACTACCGATTGTATAAGGGTACTTTGGTAATCTCCGCCAATCTGGACATCCCTTAACCTTGTCTATGGGTTGGGAATAAAAAAGTCGCCCCTAATTCTTTCAGGGTAGCCCCTAACGACGCCAGGTTTTTTTTAATTAAATGTTGAAATGAAGTAAAGTAGTAATATCTTAAGGTAACAAGAAAAGTAAATTACATAGCAGGCAAGCGAGCAACAAGCTGCGCCGCAAGCCCTTTTTGAATTCTAAAGTAGTCATCTTCACATTAAATGTAGATTTTAATTTTAGTAATTTTAAGATTTTATTAAAACTAAAAATGGTTATTTAGTATATTGGAATTTATTTTAGTTAAGTAGAAGCTTACTAGGATAGCTTGACATTGTCAAGTTGAATGTCTAAAACTTGACATTCACCTTGACAATGTCTAACAAATTTTATTTTATTTTTAGAAAAAGAGGTTTCCCTCATACCATTGATAGAGAAGTACTATAAGTCCATGAAAGGAATTACGGTACAATGTTACATCTTTATTCCAAGTTTGAATGTTTAAATAAATTTGCATAGCTCTTAAACTACTGTCTAACCAATTATGAGTGATAGCATATTTGTTAAAAAAAAACAGAAAATCTAGCTGCCCAAATCATTTGGTTCTCCTGATTAAGTTAAATTCTTGAGCTAAAAAGTTTATATGGAACTTTGTGTTGTTTCCAAAATCTTCACTAATCCGGTATCTTTGTTTTCTGGCCTCATCATACATTCGAACCAACAGCAGCAGAGTAGGTTCGGAGTTGCTCCTGAAAGAGATAAAATGGCCACTCAATTCCGTCGCCCATTAGAAAGCTGCATCTGCTCCCATTTTCTCTAATTCTTCTATGGTAGTACAATCTACATGCAAACCTCTAGCTTCTCTTATTGTTCCTATAAAGTCACACAAAGTTAAACCAATTCCTGCTTTTGATGTAGAGTTAATAAAAGTAAAAACAATATTTAGTTTCATTGTCATATTTGGTGTTGGTCCTTCCATTGGTTGAGAAGTAATCTGAAGAGTCTCATCACTGTGAGGATTATAGTAAAGTTGTTGCATTATGTTAAAACCTGCTTTGTTAACATTGTTATAGATATTGATAAACTTTAAAATGTTGTTATTTTGGATCGCGCTATTCTGGCTTTCCTTTTTAAACACTACGTTGCACCTTGATTTCCAAATGTACCATATTATTATGCTACAAAGCACATTCCAATCTATTCCAAAATTTCCTCTTTCTGGGTTTTCAAAGCAATCACTTAGCCAAGCATGAAAATTAGAAGTTCCATTAAGAATAAACTGCATAGAAAAGTTAAGATGCAACCATACTTGAGTAGCATAATTGCATTGAAGAAAAATATGTGTTAAAGATTCTTGTCCTTCGTTACAAAGTTTACAAGTAGTATTTATGTCTGGAATTATAGCCGCTACTCTCATACTATTAGGGAGAATAGCGTGAGCTTCTTTCCAGATAAATTGTTTTACAGAAGGAGTAGTATTCATACTCCATATCATGTTCCATTTTTTATGAGCATTACCATTAGTCTTTATTTGGTCGTATAAAGATTTCACCAAAAGCATACCTTTGTGGTTTAGGGTCCAATGAGGAGTATCATCCTTATCAGCAACATGAATTGAAATAATCTTTATTTTCTCTATAGTCTCATCATCAAAACATTTAGACAGTTTAAGTAAATCCCAAGTATGGTGCATGGTTATAAGATCACTGACTTTAATGAAATTATCAGTTCCGATTAGAGGTTTTTGCAAGGGAGGAATCCTTTCTAGAATCCAGAAATCATCCCAAATGTTAATGTTGGTTCCATTACCTAATTCCCAAAAACAATACTTTTTTATCTGTTGAATGCCAGTTAGCATTCCTTTCCAGATCCAACTATCATTCTTATTAGGAACAGTATTTATGTGCAATATATCACAATTGGGATAGTACTTGACTTTGAGGATGGAGGCACAAAGAGAATCTGGATGTTCTTTTAACCTCCAACCCATCTTAGCTATCATAGCTAGGTTAAAAAAATTAACATTCTTAATTCTCAATCCTCCTTCTTCAAGGGATTGACATAACGAGTCCCAATTCTTCAAACAGACCCCTTTTTTACCTCTTTCATTAAGACCTTTCTCATTTTTTCCCCACCAGTAATTTCTTTGGAGTTTTGTGATACTATTACATATTTTAACCGAAATCTTAAAACAGATCATTTGATACACATAAAGGGAGGAAGTGACATTTTTAATCATAACTGTTTTCCCTACATTGTTTAGATTAGTTCCATTCCAACTATGTATCCTAAGTTTCATTTTATGCACCAAAGGTTCAAAACACTGAATTTTTGATCTATTTGTTAATAACGGCGAACCTAAGTATTTATCTTGTAGTGGTATAGCAGTGACTCCTAATATTTCCTTTACTCTATGTTTAATACTAGTTTCAATTTTGGGACTAAAAAAGACACCTGACTTACTTAGATTGATTAGTTGGCCAGAATCTAATCTGAAATCTTTAAACATTTTAACAAGATTATGACAAGATTTTTCGTTGATCTTACAAAATAAAAAACAGTCATCCGCAAACAGTAAATGACTTATAGGAGGAGCTTTGTGAACAATTTTTATACCTTTCAACAAACCTGAAAATTCCACATGGAGTATTGTGCGATAAAGAGCTTCCATAACAAACAGGAAAAGATAAGGAGAGATTGGGTCTCCTTGTCTCAATCCTCTAGTAGGCTTAAAGAATTTAGTAGGAGACCCATTGAGTAAAACAGATAAAGTAGTTGTCGAAATGCATTGGTGAACTAAGTTACACCATTTACTGTTAAAGCCCATTTTTGCCATTATCATGGATCAAGAAATCCCATTCGACTCTGTCGAATGCTTTAGACATGTCGATTTTTAATCCCATAAATCCTTTCTTAGATTTGGAATTTTTCATTTTATGAATAATTTCATGTGCCAAAGTAATGTTCTCAGAGATCTACCTTCCAGGAATGAAGGCAGATTGGTAAGGAGAAATTATTTTCCCTAACAAGCCTTTCATTCTGCCAGCCATTAGTTTAGAAATAATTTTGTAAGAAGTATTAGCAAGAGCTATGGGTCTGAATTCAGAGGGAGTAGTGGGGTTAAGAGTCTTAGGGATTAAGTAAATGAATAAGGAATTCATTTCCTTAGAGATGTTACCAGTTATAAAGAAAGTTTGAACCTAGTTTATAAGGTCAGTACCTATGGTTTCACGGTTTTGTTAAAAAAAATTGGGAGGAAAACCATCTGATCCTGGACTTTTATCAGGTTCCATGGAAAAGAGAGTTTTCTTTATTTCATCTTCCGTAGGAGTACCGCAAAGCATATCATTATCAGTCTGTGTTATACTAGTAGGTATACAGTTTAGCATTTCGTGGTCCAGTTCAGGGTTCACAGTTGAGGCTATTGAATGAAAATGATTTGTTATGCAATCAGATATATCCTTTCTAGTGTTGAGCCATTCATTTTGGTCATTTTTTAGAATTTCAATTATATTTCTTCGAAATCTTTGTTTAGCTTTGTTATGAAAGTATCTCGTATTTCTGTCTCCTAAAGCTAAATTTTGGTCTCTACTTTTATCTTTCCAGAATTTCTCCTTTATAGCATACCACTTAGCCAATTCTTTTCTAAGTTTAGTTAGGCCACTCGTTTTACTTGGGTAACTTGCCATTCTGTTGGTCCTATCAAGGTCTTTCTTAATATTATCAATGTTACTATGTATATTGTTAAGTGCATATTTTGCATATATTTAGTGTTGAATCCATGCTAGTATTTGCTATATTTTCTTGCGAATTATTGTATATTACTCTTGTTTTCTCTTATTTATGTTTTGCTAGGTGAATCGTCCAAAAGAAGTGAATTTGCACGTAATTGTGCAATAAAAGAAGTTAGCTACACTTGGAGAAGGTCCAAAGACCAAGTAGAGCTCGTTCATATCTAGGAGTCCTTGATATCATCTTTAAAAGGACGAAAAGATTTAAGCGATAGGCGAAAGAACGAGTTCATTCCGACGTCGTATGAGAAAGTTATGGGCGAAACGAAGTTAATCTTAACGGTTATCCGTAACCGACAGTCTAACAAGAATGTTGCAGATTGTTAAAGGCATCCGTTTACTTGCTAAGGGCAGATACTCGGCTGGTTATGAGGACTCGCCAATTTCACTAAGGGAACGTCATCTCTTCATCTCGAGTTCTGACTCGATGATTGTCGACGATGGAATATGGAACCAGGGAGTGTTGGCTGATGGTTTGTCGAGGTGGACAACGCTGTAATGATGAAGAAGGGAGTTTGGCAGTGAGAGAATGATGGCATGGCAGCGATGATGGAGTGGAGCTGGTTGTTTCTGTTTGTTTGAGACAGAGCTTGAAATGGTGGTGATCGGCAGTAGATGATGGCAGTAATGAACATAACAGAAAAGGATGGGTCTCTGTCTTTGTGGTTATCACTTGGCAAAGATTGGTGATCGACGGGAAGAAGACCGATTTGATGGCGTGACGGCGAGAAGGTGGATTTGTTGGTTTTAGAACCGGTCTTTGTAGATACTGCCGTTGGCAGTGACGTGAATAATAAGGAGATGGAGAGTTCGCTGATTGCAGGTCAGCTCAGCTCGAGTGATGGCAGCGGATAATGGCAGTGAGTGCCGAAATCGATGGAGTCGTTGTTGCCATTGTTAGAGAAGTATATATGGGCTTAGCTCGAGTATTTGCTGTTGTTAATGAGATGGCAGGTGATGAAGCTTAACATAGACGATGGCAGTGAGAAGATGAGCTTCCATTGTTGATGGTAAAGTCTGCTCGGGATGGATGGTTTTTTGAGGTGATAAATCTTTGGCTTGACGGAAGAATGGAGAGCAAGTGGTGATGGGTGCTGTTGTGATTCGACGGTGGTCTGTGGTTGGTTTTTAATGGTTCGGTGACAAGATAGGTTGAGCAAGAAGAGTTATCGAGTTGAGTCTCATTGGAGTTCGACCGTGATGATGTTGATCGTGATGAAGTTGCATATCGCAAAGAAGTAGATGATGCGACCAATGATCGGTGATAGAAGAGCATGGCAGAGAGTACGAAAGATGGCTGTGACAATTGGATCTGGAGTTCGAGTTAGAGCATGGAACTCGAGAGAAGACATGGATAATGTTGATGGCAGAGTTGGTGGAGCTCGATAATGTGTTAAGTAGAGATAGAACGAGATGGAGAATACAAGGCAGAGATGACAGTTATAGCATGGAGCTCGAGCTAGGCGTCGGGGAAGGTACGTCGGCAGAGAAGATGGGGACCGATAACGATGAAGTTCGATCATGACAAAAGTCCAAGGAATGGGGGACTGAGAAGTATGAATAGTCTGATCAGCTCGAGGTTGCAAAGCAAAGCAGAGTTTGCTGCTGATCAGCTGATATCGGGATGATGAAGTTTGTGAGTCCGTGGAAGCATTGGTTAGAATTTGAAAACTCGGATGATTGTAAAACTCACGGAGGAGAAGTATTCGCGGAAGTTTTGGTCGAGAAACCGAAATCCCGTAACTTTCAATCTTCAAGGACAGAGGAGTAGCCGAGAATTGTGGCGGAGGAATGTAAAAATCCAGGGAAAAATATATCCCGCGATCACCAGACTGTCCGCGGATTGGAAGAGGACATAAGGACAGTTGAACTAATAAGCTTCATTATAATTGGGTCGGGCCTTTGCAATCCGGGCAAGCTCACTTGGCTGTTTCAGCCATTTTATGCACGACTAAAGCTTGGGTCGTGACTTGCTTTTGGAAGTTGCGAGTTTTGGCAATTGCTTTGGCATGGGATTTGATGCACGGGACTTTCTCTCTTGGAGACATATAAAAGAAGACTTCTTAACCTATCATATACATCTTACATCTCATAATACACTTTTGTTCTTCATAAAATATTTTAGGGTTTACCCCTTTTGGGGGAAACGGAGAAACGGTGTAAACATGAGAGGATAAACTTTATTGATTAAGGATGAATTCAATGTTCTAGCGTGAAGCTTATTATTATACAAGTTTGTTCAGAGTTTTAATCACATCATCGTTTGTTTTCACTATTTGATCTTTATAAGTAATTATTGGATTGATTTGGAGTGCACGCTAGATTGATTTACTAATTGTTCTATTGCTAGTATTGGGTTAGGAGATAAGTAATCGTCGAATAATTCGTACACAAGTAGAAATCGCAAGACCTTGCAGAGGTATTCTGTGGAGCAATTGCGGGTGAATACAACACCAGCAAGTGGACCTTGAGCTAAGAGTTTAACTACTGGGATCAACCTAATTCACAAAGCCTAAGCGTTCGATCGGATTACACCTTGAGTGAGCTACTACTTGGTGGTTCGGTTGGATAGAATCGATATTGGAGAGCTTTCGTATCCGTGGTAAAAGGAGTTTTGAGGATAGCAGAGCTAGCTGCTTTCCTACGGTTGGTGATGAATGGTTCTAACGAAGATAGATAAGTATACTAATCCAGTTATCGCTTGGTAACGGCGAAGGATTCCTTGATCATATCTTTCTTTTATTTGTTATTCTTTTTATTTCACTTTAAAACTATCCCCTTTGTGTTTTATTTTATTTCTTTGAACTAAATAACATATCAATTACACAGCTCTCTGTGGGAACGATCCTTACTACCGCTATATTGCTAGTTAATTAGTGGGAAATATATTAATTAATTTGTTGTGGTTACGACACGCATCAAATTTTGGCGCCGCTATGGGGGAGCGGTTGTTAATTGATTTGTTATTTGTTTAGCTTGTTTTTGTTTTTAAATTTCTTCTTGTGATCTTGTGAGTCGTCATGTTTCCTTACGGACATAACATGTACGGAGCACAAGACCAATCATCATATTATTGTGGTAATCAATTTGGATTTCAACCTCATTCATATAACAACTACCAACCATACCCTACGGAGCCTTATGGATACTCTCATACATATCAACAACCTTATGACGGTATGTAAGTGAGCAATCAAAGGGATGGGAGGATAGTTATGCTTCGATCGATTGTTTTGTAGTAATGTGCGAGATGACAGAGAGTGTGGAAAGACCTACTCCTCTTTATCATGTTCTTTCGTCATTTATGTCAAAACAAGAGGTACAATCGAAAATTTCGTCGTGAATAATGGCGGAAAACGTATTAATATCGTAAAAACTTTCTAAGCAATATGATCAATTAGAAGAAGCTGGAGCATCAGAAAAGACTCTCGAAGAAATTAACAAGGTAATACGAACAGAACTTCAACGTCGTTGGGATATTGAAGATTATGAGGTTGATGAAGACTCGGATGAAGACGAACAACCTTTGGAAAATCCTTGCAATAATGGTAATGTTATTTCAACTCCGGATCATAATAACGATCACTCGCCTATTCAAAAGGAGGAGAATGAATATGACATAACCGTTGTTATAAATAGTGTAACGTACTCAAACAATGATTTTAGGATTTGCACCAATGAACTAGAATTTCTAGGAGATGATTTCGATTCCGATGAAGAGTTTGTTGAAGAAATAGAGATTGAGAATGAAACCAAATTGGTTGAAGTTGTGGAAGACCCAATTGAACTTGCCAAGGATTATATTGATGCTGAGATTACGGTTGAAGCAGACGAAGAATGGCTAAATAGTTTGATAGAGGACCACGATACAGACGAGGTAAATAATTCATTGCAATTCTTTAAGAATGATGAGGATCCTGTAATACAAGAGATTGTGGAAGGTTTGTCTAATCCTTTGCATATTTCTAAATCTTTTGATCTACATCACTTAGGATTGGAGTTGTGTGCTTCCAAAGTTTTAACGGATTATTTTGCTTCTAAGTATCTACCACTTGATGTGTTTGATTCTAGCATTGTGCAGGTTCACCGAGAGGAACTTAAAGAAGTTCCCTTATTTTATGTTCTTTATCCACTTTCGAGTGTAGAAAGGACTAAGTGTGGGGGAAACTTTCAAGCTATAACAATTTCATTATTCATATATTATGCTAATCATTGTGTGAAGTTGTTACTAGAATTGCAGATTGTTTTTCGGGAAGACTGCAGTTTTCGGATTGTTAGTATATGGACGATAACAAAAGAGTCGGGCTGACGACTTTAAACCAAGCGCTAAATGGGAGGCAACCCATAGGTTTTGTATCTTAATCCCGTTTATTTTTTGTTTTTATTGTTTTCATATCATATTTGCATCCCCATGTTTAATTTCATTGAGTCCGGAATCTATCTTAGAAGAGAATTATGACGAATACCTTTCCGTCAGAAAAATTCAGACTGCGCGTAGTTCAGTCCAGAGACCATAACTGTCAGACAGTTTATCGAAACATTGTGCCCTTTTGACAGTGTGTAGAAAACACGTATATGAACAACTTTTGTGAAATGGAGTTTTTCCAAATTCCTAACCAATTTGTACAGTTTTTGCGTTTTATCTGCTGTTACGTCAGAATTCAGAATTTTCGATTTTACACATTGAGGACAATGTGAAGTTTAAGTGTGGGGGAGTCTTTTGCATATAGAGTTTTTAGCCTTTTTGAGTCAACTTTTTAAATTTCTTTGTATATATTTGAATAAAACCTCCAACTTGTAGAGATTTTAGAGTCACTAGCATACTTCTAGGTATGTTTACATAGAGATTTCGACCGACATAATCGAACTTGGAAGTGTTAGGGAACTACGTTCGGATTTCTTGCTTGTTAGAGTGTTAAATAATGGATTTAATCATGCCGGTGATGCAAATTAGGAGCAGGAGAAATGCATTATTAGAGTTGCTGATCAATCATTAGTGGAGACTACCTATTTTCAAATCAACATGAGGCACCAAACCAAATTTCTTTCAGACGACTAAAGAGCTTTCTTTTGAGTGTGTGTCACCGTACGTTAATTCCGGGTAGAATGGTGAGCTACCCAACTTCACACCAATAGAAGCACTATTTTTGATCTCTTGAGTGCTAATTTTGTCAATCATGAGGGTGACGTCTATAGATGAAAACCACCTTCTTGTAGTTTGATTTGCGTTAGCACCATTCTCTCTCTCTCTCTCAACAACAGATCCATAGAAACAACATCATCATCAACAAGTGGAGCGACATCAAAATTTACAAGGAAAGTTGAAGACGTTTGAGGTTTACAAGCAACAATACGAGTAAGAGCAAATTTCATATCCAAGTAAGCAACATACAATGAGCAGATTTTATATATACATGTTGGAGACTTACACATAAGGAGCGGAATTCTATATCTAAGTATGAAGACTTATTTACAAGAGCGAAGAAAATTAAAAGGTGAGAGTTATTGAAGTTTATGATACAAAGACAATACAAGTTGTGAAGATCAGAGTGGTAAAGTACTTCTTTCAGAGTCCATCTATGTGCACCCCCACTTAACTAGGGGTGCACATTCCTCCCTTTACTATTGGCTACAAGTAACCCTGGGTGTTGGTACTTTCGGCACACGGATTTTGGAGAATCAATTTTTTTGGGAAACAAAATTTATGTTATGATATCGATATCTCTCTCTTCTTTTGACCTCTCTGTCTCTAATAACTCCATTTTTATCTCTTATCTCTCTATATATTCTATCTTATATATAAAGCATGGACAACACCATGATCAACTAGCATTTCTATTTAATGGTATAACTCCATGAAACGAGAATACAAGCAAGAAAAAGGGGAGTGTTAACATAACGGATATCGTTACATGAGTTGGTGCTCACTTCTGACGGTTGTATAGGATTTTGCATACAAAGAGAATCTAGAAAAGCTTCCATGGCGAATATATAGATGTAATCGGTAATATGTGTCTTTATCGTTTCTTGTCACATGAATGAGGTGGTATAAAAGCATGTTAATAGTTCAATTATAAGAGCCACGTGATGTACCATAAAGAATGCAAACGACCTCTGAAAATCACCCATTTCAACTACAAGAAAAGGAACTGGTGGAATCATACATATGCAAGATTTAATATGGTATAATCTTCCCTATGGCAAAAAGAAAAAGACAAAGGAGATCTTTGTTAATTAATTGGCAACCAAAACTCAAGTGGTAAACAAATTCATTTTAGACATACAATCTTTATAAAATCCATGACCAAGTGGTAAAAATACGGTACTTCCATCTTCAATTGAGATTTCACGAAATAAAATTTTGAAAAGAAAGATATATATATCGATATGTCTTTAGGGTCCAAGAAGAAAAGTCAAAATACAATTATGGAATGAAATGAAAGAGTTCGTTAAATGAAATGAAAATTTAAGATTGTATTAGCACAGTGAGACTAGAGAAGAAGGAAGAAGATGATACAAAGAACAGACAGAGTAAACCGGAGATAGAAAGAGTCAAAGAGACATTAATAACATCAATTATGTTTCCTAATACTCTAATTTGCCGGCGGTGGGCCCTATTAATTGATGTATAAGGTAACTAAGGTTAGTTATAGCCAGTAGAGAGGGGAGGAATATGCACCCTTGGTTAAGTGGGGGTGCACATAGATGGACTCCTTCTTTCATGGCCATGTTATTTTAATTTCGTTAATATTTTTGTAGTTGCAATCTTTTTGTTAAAAAAAGAAAATAAAAACAATAAATAAAATACAAAAATTAAAAAGAAAATATAGAAAAAGAAAAATAGAAAAAAAGAGAAAATACAAAAAGATTTGCATTAGGTTGTTATTTGTTCAATAAGGCCATGGGGAAGAAAAATATATAAAGAAGTTTCAAGCAACAAGGAAATTGAAGAGAAAGAGTTACAAATTGTCAGAGTTCTACGAAGTTCAAGATTTTATTATCAGCAGTTGAAGACCGAAGACGAACACCAAGAAGATGAAGAAGACGAGCCGATCGAAGACGTTTCTATTGGATGTCTTGAGAGTGGTGTTATCATCATTGCAATCAGATGTGAAGGTGGTAAGCATTCTCACCCTTGCTATAATGGTTGATTTCCTTTCTTAGAGATCATCAGAAAAAGTCTTTTATTTCCCACGATTTTGTGGGGTCTCCATAAATATTTCGGAAGGTTTTCTTCCCACCATTCAACGTGTGTAGGATTTCTATCTTCATTCCTACCTGCACACATGTGAGACCCATAAAAAAGCCGTCTTATTGAGTGCAATTATCATAAAATCCTTTTAAGTGAGTGCGTAAGTCGAGGCGAAATGCTTATTGATCGCTCTCAAACACGCGTTCTCTCATTATGGTGTGGTTATTTCTCACTCAACATTTAAGAATGAGAATATGTTCTTTGGTATTTCTAACTTCTTATTACTAGCATGCAGAAACTCTATGTCCTCATAGCTCTTTGGATGCTTGGGAAGTCGGAACGCTTTGAAGTTGGAGCAGTTTTGTGGGTATATCTCGGTAAACCCTCACGAGACTATAACTCGTCCACTAGGGACACCTAGGGGTTTAAAGGCCTGTTGCACATGCTAAGTGAAACCGTATCCTCGACGACATGGAGTTGTTGTATTTTAGATAGTTTGCTCGAGGACTAGCAAAAGCCAAGTGTGGGGGAATTTGTTAAGTGCATATTTTGCATATATTTAGTGTCGAATCCATGCTAGTATTTGCTATATTTTCTTGCGAATTATTGTATATTACTCTTGTTTTCTCTTATTTATGTTTTGCTAGGTGAATCGTCCAAAAGAAGTGAATTTGCACGTAATTGTGCAATAAAAGAAGTTAGCTACACTTGGAGAAGGGCCAAAGACCAAGTAGAGCTCGTTCATATCTAGGAGTCCTTGATATCATCTTTAAAAGGACGAAAAGACGAAGCGATAGGCGAAAGAACGAGTTCATTCCGACGTCATATGAGAAAGTTATGGGCAAAACGAGAAGTTAATCTTAACGGTTATCCAGAACCTGATACCTAACGAGAATGTTGCAGATTGTTAAAGGCATCCGTTTACTTGCTAAGGGCAGATACTCACTTTGGTTATGAGGACTCGCCAATTTCACTAAGGGAATGTCATCTCTTCATCTCGGAGTTGACCTACGATGATTGCCGACGATGGAATATGGAACCAGTGGAGTGTTGGCGATGGTTTGTCGAGGTGGACAACGCTCGTAATGATGAAGAAGGGAGTTTGGCGATGAGAGAATGATGGCATGGCAATGACGATGGAGTGGAGCCGGTTGTTTCGTTTGTTTGAGACAGAGCTTGAAATGGTGGTGATCGGCAGAGATGATGGCAAGAATGAATGTAACGAGAAAAGGATGGGTCCATTCTTTGTGGTTATTGGCGGCAAAGATTGGTGATCGCAGGGAAGAAGACCGATTTGATGGCAGCGACAGGGCGTAAGGTGACCGTTGGTTTTAGAAACTGGTGTTGTAGATACGCCGTTGGCGTGGCGTGAATAATAAGGAGATGGAGAGTTCGCTGATTGCAGTCAGCTCACTCGAGTGATGGCGGTGGATAATGGCGGTGAGTGCCGAAATCGATGGAGTCGTTGTTGCCATTGTTAGAGAAGTATATATGGGCTTAGCTCGAGTATTTGTGTTGTTAATGAGATGGCAGGTGATGAAGCTTAACAGAGACGATGGCAGTGAGAAGATGAGCTTCTATTGTTGATGGTAAAGTCTCGCTTTCGGGATGGATGGTTTTTTTGAGGTGATAATGTTGCTGACGGAAGAATGGAGAGTAAGTGGTGATGGGTGCAGCTGTGATTCGACGGTGGTCTGTGGTTGGTTTTTAATGGTTCAGGTGACAAGATAGGTTGAGCAGTAAGAGTTATCGAGTTGAGTCTGCTGGAGTTCGACTGTGATGATGTTGATCAGTGACGAAGTTGCATATCGCAGTAAGTAGATGATGCAGCCAATGATCGGTGATAGAAGAGCATGGCAGAGAGTACGAAAGATGGCTGTGACAATTGGATCTGGAGTTCGAGTTAGAGCATGGAACTCGAGAGAAGACATGGATAATGTTGATGGAAGAGTTGGTGGAGCTCGATAATGTGTTAAGTAGAGATAGAACGAGATGGAGAATACAATGCAGAGATGACAGTTATAGCATGGAGCTCGAGCTAGGCAGATTCAGGGAAGGTACGTCGAGCAGAGAAGATGGGGACCGATAACGATGAAGTTCGATCATGACAAAAGTCCAAGGAACGGGGGACTGAGAAGTATGGATAGTCTGATCAGCTCGAGGTTGCAAAGCAAAGCAGAGTTTGCTGCTGATCAGCTGATGTCGGGATGATGAAGTTGTGAGTCCTTGGAAGCATTGGTTAGAATTTGAAAACTCAGATGATTGTAAAACTCACGGAGGGAGAAGTGTTCGCGGAAGTTTTGGTCGAGAAACTGAAATCCCGTAACTTTCAATCTTCACGGACGGAGAGGAGTAGCCTTAGAATTGTAGGCGGAGGAATGTAAAAATCCAGGGAAAAATATTTCCCGCGATCACCAGATTGTCCGCGGATTGGAAGAGGACATAAGGACAGTTGAACTAATAAGCTTCATTATAATTGGGTCGGGCCTTTGCAATCGGGCAAGCTCACTTGGTCAAGTTTCCAGCCATTTTATGCACGACTAAAGCTTGGGTCGTGACTTGCTTTTGGAAGTTGCGAGTTTTGGCAATTGCTTTGGCATGGGATTTGATGCACGGGACTTTCTCTCTTGGAGGCATATAAAAGAAGACTTCTTAACCTATCATATACATCTTACATCTCATAATACACTTTTGTTCTTCATAAAATATTTTAGGGTTTACCCCTTTTGGGGGAAACGGAGAAACGGTGTAAACATGAGAGGCTAAACTTTATTGATTAAGGATGAATTCAATGTTCTAGCATGAAGCTTATTATTATACAAGTTTGTTCGGAGTTTTAATCACATCATCGTTTGTTTTCACTATTTGATCTTTATGAGTAATTATTGGATTGATTTGGAGTGCACGCTAGATTGATTTACTAATTGTTCTATTGCTAGTATTGGGTTAGGAGATAAGTAATCGTCGAATAATTCGTACACAAGTAGAAATCGCAAGACCTTGCAGAGGGATTCTCGTGGAGCAATTGCGGGTGAATACAACACCGACAAGTGGACCTTGAGCTAAGAGTTTAACTCACGGGATCAACCTAATTCACAAAGCCTAAGCGTTCGATCGGATTACACCTTGAGTGAGCTACTACTTGGTGGTTCGGTTGGATAGAATCGATATTGGAGAGCTTTCGTATCCGTGGTAAAAGGAGTTTTGAGGATAGCACCGAGCTAGTTGCTTTCCTACGGTTGGTGATGAATGGTTCTAACGAAGATAGATAAGTATACTAATCTAGTTATCGCTTGGTAACAATGAAGGATTCCTTGATCATATCTTTCTTTTATTTGTTATTCTTTTTATTTCACTTTAAAACAATCCCCCTTTGTGTTTTATTTTATTTTCTGAACTAAATAACCTATCAATTACACAGCTCTCTGTGGGAACGATCCTTACTACCGCTATATTGCTAGTTAATTAGTGGGAAATATATTAATTAATTTGTTGTGGTTACGACACGCATCATATATTTCCAAAACTTTTTCTATTCCATAATTTCAATATGTTTACGATGGTAGCTAGTTTTTTGTTGAGTTGATGGGCAGGAGATCCCCTAACATTAGTTTTCCAAGTCTCTTGAATTAATGGTTTGCATTCATCATGTTTTATCCACTCCCCAAAATACTTAAATGGGTAGCACCATCATTCCAATGGTTATATGTGTTTAGTCTTATTGGAACATGGCCAGAGGCAAGAGGCCCTAGATGGTTTACACTAGAATTAAGAAATTTTCTATTCCATTTAGAGTTAACTAAAGCTCTATCTAACCTCTGTTCTATGTTTTCAGTGTCAGCTCTGTGATTATTCCAAGTAAAGGTGTAGCCCGTAAAACCCAAGTCCATTAGATCACATTTATTTATTAGATTTTTAAAAACTCTTGCCTCATTTTTTTTTGAAAGGAAATCTATTGTTTTTTTTCTTTTTCATGAAGAACTACATTTAGGTCCCCAATTACTATCCAAGGTTTATCCATTGTGGCTGCCATATCTTTAATGATTTTCCAAGATTTCAGTTTCAAAGGTCTGTAGGGACTCCCATAGAAGCAGGTAAGAATCCAACTACTATCATTTAAATGATTTGTGACGGTTGCATTAATGTGATTATGAGCAAAGTCATTTATCTTAATATTAACATTGTTTTTCCAGATGAGACACAATCCTCACGCACTTCCTCGTGGAGGTACAAGATGATAGTTATATACATTTACTTGTCTTAGAATGTTATGCATTGCTCTGTTCTTTTGTTTCGTTTATGATAAAAATAGAATGTCAGGGTTCTCCTTATTGAGAGTGTCTAGCAGACTATTTCTATTTTCCAATCTTCCTAAACCCTGACAGTTCCATGCTATCACATTTATAAACTCCCAAAAGTAGGAGATCACAGGGTATCTAAATTCAACTAGCACAATATGTGTATAAGTTCCACATTGCAATCTTAACGTATCTGCTAGTTTTCTATCATGATAATAAGTAAGGATAAGACAGTATTTGAGATGTTACACATTATTGCATTCAACAGTAAAAACACAATAGTCAAAAACTATATGAAGGTAGCAATATGGTTTGTGCAGTTCCTTGAATCCCAGGTTTTCTCAACAGTTTTCTTTTTTTTCCAATTGTAGCAAAGTGTACCTGCGATCAGACGAGAATGCATTAGCCTTGAGATAAATTTTAATTGTCCTTTGCACAATTTTAAGAACTTCATAGATCTGTTAAGAGATATAAAGAATATGAATAAAAACAACTTTCAAAGGATGTTAGCTTTTGACAGCTAGAAAAAGTTCAACTCAATCAAAAATTGGAATCCAACAATAAACCAACAATGACGAAGGTTAACAATTAAAATGAAAGTTGTACTGCCAGTTTCAATTTCCAAAAGATTTCCAAAAACTTAGTAGGAATAAGTTTTCCAAAAACTTTTCACTTTCTCTTTCCAAAACTTTCTCTCAACGAAACCACCGACTGCCTGATCCTTTTCTGCTCAGATCCGCTCCTTTGGAGCTGATCTGAGCAGGTCAATCCTCACCAATCGCTCTACTTTCTCTTGATCTATCTACTGTGCTTTGTCAATTTGGTTTTTGTTATCATCTCGTTTTTAATTTTGGACCTGGTTCTATTGATTGTTTTCATTTTTCCTTTTGGATTTGCATCTACTGGAACAATGGGTTGTGAACAATCACAACAAAAAACTTGGAAAATGTCATCTTCACTTACAGAGAAAATCCGCGAACAAATGGAAGCAACAACGAACACAGTGCTATCTTCGGCATCTCTCAAACTAAGGTCTGCAGCTTGGGTTTATTTTTCTCTTAGGGATGTTGATCGGAGTTTAGATTGTAATACTACTGTTTTAAGTTTAAGTGATTTAGAATTTATAGTTTGTTTTGGTGAAATAGGGAAGTTTAGATCCGGACTGTTTTCGGATGTTAGATTTAGGTTAATGCTAATTTTCAAATTATCTCTTTTAGTTCCGTAAGTTGTGAGCTTGGGGTCCTTTTGGATGCTACTCTCCAAATTTTAGGTTTACCTGTTTTAGGCTTAGCAATGAAAACTAAGACAGCATATAATTGCTCAGGATCATCATCAAGTTCGTCGGTCACTACAAATGTTACAATACCTCCAACGCCGAGTCAGCCCGATTTATTCCGATACAAACAGTTAAAGACCGATTCAGATTACTACCGTTACTTGAGACACTTTGGTTACTATTTGGTCACCGTTACTACTAGTTGGGTCATTGTTACCTTGATTGCATTAGGAAATCTAAACTTAAAAAACTCCAGTTCATGTTATTTGCATGCTCGATGAACATCAAGTTGGATTCGCTCAGTCATTGCCTGGTGCTTTGACACAAATTGGTTTTGTTTTCAAAATCATTTTGGCCCTAGTTGTTTGGTCCTCTCCGCAACGAGAGAGAAGAAGGTCCTCTGAATTTGTTCTTATGTCTGAACGGATATTGATAGGCAAGAATTGGTGGAGACATGGTAATTTGATTGACTTTTGTATGATCTTGAAAAAATTCTGTAAGGTTCTCGATTTCCTAAATCGACATTATCAATATATATCATGAGGCATGCCTCTTTTCCGAAAAAAAAAAAAAAAAAAAAATTCCAAAAGATTTTAAACAATGAAAAAAACTAAATTAAGTTCTAGTTTAAAATCAACAGGGACATATGCAAAATTAAGTAAAAGCAAGAGAATAAGCTTCAATTAAATAATATCAACTAGGAATTAATCAAATTAAAATAAATATTATGGATTAGAAGGAGTCTAATTGAGTCTTGAGAGTCCCGTCTATATGTTTCATCCCATGGTTGCTGATGATTAGGAGGTCACAAGGATCTTAGAAAACTTAGATTCAAAGATAAAGAGCCTTGAAATCTAGGAATATTTGAAAACGGGTTTCTGAATTTTAGAGAATTTAGTATTTATGGAATTAGATGACTTGTGTCTTAAGAACTTGAAAGGGTGTCTGTAACTTGATGTCTTTGAAGAGTATGTAACTAGGTGTCTTTGAAGTGTCTGTAACTTGGTGTCTTCGGATCTTGAAAAGAGTCTTTGAATCTTGGTGATAATAAACTTGATGATTAACTTGTGGTTCTAGATTTGATGAGATATTGGATCAGTAACCATGTGAGGTATTAATGGTGGTTAACCACAGTCATCTCCGTCGCCGACGGTGATTACTGGCTAGATTTCGGTGGTTAACGGCAAAAGGACGGTGGTTTTAGGGGCGGCGTGAAAACCTCCCAGTGAGAGAAAGAAAGAAAGAGAGAGAGTGTAGCCTTTACTTTGTAGAAACTGTCTAACAAACATTAAGCCATGTCATCTTCACATTAGTTTAAGAAATTGGGTTGGAGAAGAATTGTATAGAAAATGAATGTCTATCCTATGTGGACTTAGACATTTATCTTCACATACATCCCATTGAAGAAGCTATTAGGATCATAAAGGACTGGATCTGATGAAATGTTTTTGTAAATTGTTGATCCGACCATTTGGAGGATACAAATAGGATAATTGCCATTAACGCCTCTACACCAGTGTGGTTGTAATTGTACTATGAAATGGATTGAACATAAGGAACAATTTAACAGATTTCATACAGAGCCTTCGTTCCAAATGACCATTTTGTTTTGTAATAGGTTATCAAATGATATTAAAGTAGTACATAGAAATAGTAAATTAACCTTGCTAAACAGAAACAAAAACAAAAGAAACCTATTATTGGGGCGTCACATTCCAATAGAGGGGCTTCACTAATAGGACAAAAACGGATCACCCGTTAGTAATTTCAACAACCCCTTATCTAAAATATTTTTATAATGGCTAAATATCCCTTATTTAATTAGTGTTGATTATTTAATTAGGTTAACTAATTTAATATTAATGATTTGATCAGATCACGATTTATATTTAGAGATTAAAAAAATTACAATTATTGTTATCTGTTTTTGTAGGGAAGGAAAAAAGAAAAGAAGAAAAAAATCTAGCTTTTTGGACTGTTTTACGGTTGGGTTTTTCTTTTTGCTAGCCGTAAAGATAAACTTACGGTTAGATAATAATAAACTCCTAACCGTAAACTAAAAAACCAAACTAAAAAAACGGTTACAGATGGGTGGAAAAACAACCCAACCATAGATTTGCTTACGGTCGGATTTGGTTGTTAGTTACCAACAGTAAATTAAACTACTGATTTTTTGGTAACGTGTATAGTAACTAAAATCTGTGAATTTTTAGTTTGGTAATTCAAGGATATATGCATATTTAGTTTATTTAGGGAAAATCAGTTTTTCTTTGGTCCCGTGTTTATGAGTAAGTCTCTATGCAATCATTCTTCCTCAAATATGTCAACTTATCCCTTTTGTTCGTGAATACCTTTCCTTACTTATCTCCACAAAACTAAAAAATCTCCACAAGACTAATTTCTTTCCTTATTTCTAGATTTTATTACCATATAGTATTTTCTGTTACCTAAACTCCCGTGAATAAAGATTAATACACATGTTAATACACAAAAAATCCAACCGTAAATCTTTTTTTTTCTAAATCACATTTCATTAATAATAAAAGGAGATATTACAAGAATGTAAAATTACCACCATACAAGCATCCCATTCATACAGGCCCAAAAAGAAAAGAGAAAAGAATTGAAACTACAATTACATCTGAGACAACATTCTAGAAAAAATAATTTTCTCATTTTTCAACAGAATCTGTAGTATGCCACTCCTGGTAGTTCAATTCTGGTTAGGAAGGAATGTCTTCCCATGATAACTTGCCTTTCACCAGCAGCTAAGTTAGCACCTCTTTTAGGTGTAGAATCTGCAGAAAAATTTGCTTCTCTGAAGCTGTGCAGATAAATGATAGATGATATTTTACTGGTTGCTTTTATCCATCTCATGTGAAGAAAACAAGGAACATTCCCCTTATCAAAATCCCCACTTACTGATTTTGAATCAGAACATAGAACAATGTTTTTCAGACCCCATTCCACTACTAATTCTGCTGCACACACTACTGCATACACTTCTGCAATGTAGTTAGTGCCAATGCCTATACCCCCAGATAAGACTCCAAGCACTTGACATACATGATCTCTCACCACAACACCAAAACCAGCTGCTCCAGGGTTGCCAAAGGATGAGCCATCACAACAAAACATAGTATAATCCATAGGAGGAGGAATCCAATAACAGGTTTTGATACACTGAAACTTACAGTGTCTTAATCCAAGATTAAATAAAGCTATTATCTGCGGATCATAATTCTGGTTCCACTTATTACTTTTCATTCTATATCCACCTTCGAAAACCATTTTCTGAATTCTGATTTTGAATTGTTGTTCATTTGGTTTTATATCCTCAAATATTCTTTTATTTTTTTGAAACCACAATTCTTTAATGACTGAGCATGCTGCAGTTATCCAAGTCTCTCTAATCAATGGACTACAATTTTTTGCACTATTCCAAATATCTTCAAAAGCAGCAGGCATTCTAAATTTGAAAATAGAGCATATCCATCTCCAGATATTAACACTAAAACTACAATGCCACAAAATATGATTCATGTTGTCTTGTTCTTTCTCACATATACAACATCTAGATGCTAAGCTATACCCTCTGTCAACCATGACTGAATCATCAATAAAAACACCATGAACTATTTTCCAAACATTACTTGAAGTACTTGGATGCATATAAGAATTCCAAATTTTGTTAGAACAAGGCATCTTAGGTTCTTTATGTCTTAAACGAGAGATGGCTAAAGAAGTGGTGAACTTACCATGTAAACTGCCAGTCCAAAAAAGCTTGTCTTGTCCCCCTCCTATGTCAGGTAAGCTGAAAGAGTTAAATAACTGTTGCAGTTCTTGAGGAATTCTCCAACCGCCATCTTGAATAAGATCAACTACCTTTATTTGCATATTATTTCTTATATAATGAGTTAATGCAGCTTGTTCTATCAGTGGAGTTTCATGAATCCAATTATCAAACCAAACATTCACTTTTTGACCATTGCCAATGCACCATTTGATGTTACTTTTTAACATACTCCAAGCCCACTTCAGTCCAAATAGAAGAAAGTTGCCAATTTTCATTCCATTGCCCATTTGCATTTTTAAATTTAGTTTTAATGAATAATGCCCATTCTTCTTCAGAGTTTGTAATTTTCCACATCATCTTCATCAGCAGAGCTTTGTTAATAATTTATAATCTTTGAATACCAAGACCTCCTTCACTAAATGAAGTAAATACTTTCTTCCAAGACAGAGTCTTATATTTCCTTACTTCTCCATCACCAGACCAAAGAAAATTTCTTATGATCTTTTCACAGATTTTTATTGCTGAAGCAGGCCATTTATAAACACCCATATTGTATATTGGAATACTGCACAAAACTGACTTAATAAGCACCAGTATATCATGAAATGACAGTAACTTCCCTTTCCAAACAACAAGTTTCTTATTAAACATTTCTACCATAGGCCATATTGAAGAGATTTTAACTTTTCCAGGAGAAAGAATAACTCCTAAGTATTTATCAGGAAATTCACTCAATGACATTTGCATTAACTCCTTTACTTGAGTTCTTATGTCTTTCAAGTACCATCGATGAAAAGCTTGCTTTTGTCTTTGTTAATAATTTTCCCTGTACCCTTTTGATACTTTTCTAGTAACGTTAGAATATTTGTAACATTTTTCTTTGCTCCATTACAGAAAATGAGCACATCATCAGCAAAAAATAACTGAGTTGGATGAATACCTCTCCTAAACACCATTGGAGCTAATGAACCTTCCTCAACCATTTTATGAATGCATCTACTAAGCACATCCTCCATTATGACAAAAAGAGTTGGAGATAAGGGGTCTCCTTGTCTGAGCCCTCTGCCTACTGAGAAGAAACATTGTGGACCTCCATTAATCATCACTGACATTTTAGCCGACTCAAAGAGAGTTTGCAGCCATTGGCACCATGAGTTTGAAAAACCATATTTATTGAGTACTTGAAAAAGAAAACTCCAACTTACAGAATCATAAGCCTGGGAGATGTCAAGCTTTAGAGCAACATTTCCTCCTCTTCTCTTCTTCTTCATTTCATTAACTAATTATGATGCCAGCAGGATTTGCTCATGTATGCTTCTAGCTTTGATGTAAGCCACTTGTTGAGGTGTGATAAGCTTAGTCATAAGTGAACTTAATCTGGTATTGATGATTTTGGTGAAGATCTTGAAGCTTACATTGCTGAGACCAATAGGTCTAAAGTGATTGGGAGTCTTTGCACCTTCAATCTTAGGAAGTAACACCAAAAAATTTGAATTAAGGCATTTAGGGATGAATCTTCTTTTCCAACAGAACTACACTGCTTGAACCACTTCTTGCTTTATAATGTGCCAGCATACTTTGTAGAAACATCCTGAGAAGCCATCAGGACCAGGTGAGCTGTCTGGGTTCATGTTAAAAATTGTATTTTTTATCTCTTCTTCATCTAGAATAGCATCAAGCATTTTTTGATCATCTTCAGTTATGACTTTTGGAATAACTTCCAGGAGAGAATCAACTTTCTCTACTTCTTTGAACTGAAACTTTTGTTGGAAATGCTGAATTAAAGTGGCTGCAATCTTGGATTGATCAGTTGCAATGTCACCATTTTCATCTTGCAACTCACTTATGAAGTTTCTTGACTGTCTGATTTTCAAGTTTGCATGAAAGAAACCTGTGTTTGCAGATCCTTCCTTGACCCATTTTATTCTAGATTTCTGTTTGAGCATTGTACTTAGATGAACCTCCTTGGAGTTAAAATTATTCTCAGCAGCAACTAGTTTGTCTAGAGCTTCAGTGCCAGCTGGATTTATATCTGATAAAAGCATTGCCTTTTGAACTTCTTCAGCTTCTTTTAATTTAACATGCACATTTCCAAAGACATTCCAATTCCAGTCTTTAAGAATGTTTTTTATTTTTTTTTAACTTTTGCTGGAAAACAAAAGCTGGATCACCAACCACTTCTTCACTCCAACTTTGAGGTACAACTTCCATGAAACTAGAGTGAGATAGCCACATTTTTTGAAATTTTCAAGGAATGTTTTTTGGCTTAGGAATATCCACACTCCCACCCAGCAGGGGAGCATGATCTGAAGCTATTCTCAAACCAACTTTGTAACCCCAATCTTCATATTTTTGAAACCACAAGTGATTGTATACAGCCCGGTCCAGATTACATAGAATTCTCCTATTACCATGCTGATAATTTGACCAGGAATGTTGTAAACCAGTTTTGGGAGATTGCATCAGTTCACAGTTTGCTAAACAAGTATTAAAATCTTGCATTGCTTTTCTATTAACTGCCCTGCCACCTATTATTTCTTCAGAAGAAATGATAGAATTGAAATCACCAATGGCCATCCATGGCTGTTTTAAATCAATTATGAGCTCCATTTCTGTCCATAAAAATCTTCTTTGAACAATACCTACATGAGCATGAATACCAAAAACTAGAACTCCACCCACACTTACTGTAATCATTTGGCTGGACATTGATACCACTGTTGGTTCTGGTAGAGTTTTATTCCAAAAAAGCCATATATTTCCTTTATTGTTTGAGACTGAATTATGAATAACTTTATTCTGCATACCTTGCAAATTTAACTTATTGCAAAAAGAAGAACTACAAAAAAAAATTGGTTCAGCTATAAAAACTAATGCATGCTGAAACTGATTTATTAAGGAGTCGGCCTTAATTTATTTTAAGCCCCAACTCTCTTAAGGCCCCTTATGTTCCAAAAAAGAACTTTCATTGTTGAGATTGGAGGCCTTTAGTGCCTCCCTTGTTCTGATTTTTTTCTGAAATTGTATTTAACGGGATTTTGTTGAGATTGTACCTTTGGAGCTCCAACAGTTTGTGGTTCATTTGAAGAAGAACCCTGTATTGTGGATGAAGACTTTTGAATAATTTTAGACCAAGAAGTAGTTGGAATTTGCTCTTCAAAAATAATACCTTCTTTTCCATTTATGTACTTTATAACACTCTTTTCTGGAACATTGTCTTCAACAATTTGTAATACTTTAGCTGGAGAAATAATATCTCTATCTTCATGCATTTCTATAATGTTTTTATCATAATTTGTATTATGTAAGGAATCAAACATTCCTGTTGTGATATTAACTGGATTCCCTATTTGATGAACTGCTCCAATCGATTGATTGAATTGAGTTATAGGAGTCTCACAATTTGCTTGATTTGACTCCAATCGCTCCAAATTCTCTTTGAAAAGGTTTTTGGAGTAACTTCATTTACTTGACTGCTAGCTCCTTTTGATGGATCACAGATATCAAATTTCTCCCTTCTTGAAGTATTAACTCCTTTTGGTGTATTGCTAGTTGATTGTTGTGTAGCAGAATCCTGTGAAGTTTTCTTTGATATGCGCTCAATTTGCAAATGCCCAACAATTTTACAGTGATCACAAAATTTTGGAGGCTTTGTTAAAATCACACTTTGCATAAATCCTCCAAACTTTGTTTTAATCCATAACTTGTTTGGAATCTTATTTGCTAAATCAATATTCACCAAAACTCTTGCATAATATCCATTATCATAATTAAGAGTAGCTTCATCGACTTTTACTGGAGTTCCTAGAGCTCTGCAAATTGTGAAAAGGGTATTTTCATCCCAATATTCCAAGCTTAATCCTGGAAGATGAACCCAAATCATTGATGATGAGGTTCTATGATTTTCTGGCCTAAAATCTGGAATCCAATTGCGAATCCATAAGATTTGATTCCAAACTTCCCATCTTCCTGCCTTGATAGTCATTCCGTCTCTATCATTATCAAGCTTAATAGTAAAGAAACCTTTTCCTAGCGGAATCATATTACATTGACCTTCAAGTTTCCATTGATTTTCAGATTTAGAACAGCTTCAGAAAATTTCAATCGAGCTAAATCTAAACGACCAATTAATGAGTATTTTCAAGCATCACAACGTTCTTCAGTATTATTTATCAAATCAATAGATGGACTCTCCACTGGAGAGTTAATCAAATCAGTAACTGATGAATCCATTTCTAGATTCAAATTTTTTTCCATGAAAGATTTAGAAGTACCCTAATTAAAACAAGATACAAGAAGAAAGCTAAAGATGATGAAGAATTAAAACGCCAATCATGAGATTCACCTGAAGATCCACCGGAATTTCACCTGAATTAATGCTTTGATCCACCTGAGATAAATTTAGCAACGCTTTTCCCCCACGACCTGTTGCAGGAAAGGGATAATGTGCAACTTCGAGTTGTCAATTATATCCTTTATGTAAATGGAAACTTCGAGTGGATGGAGCTTCGACAACAGCTAGGTCTAGAGGGAAGTTGTGAGGAACTCCAAAGCTTGAAGGAGTTAGTCAGTGATACCAACAAAGTAATTAGTAAGCATCATTTTGCTCTTCTTTCTGATTATTCTCGGATGCTATTTGATCGTGGAAAAGATTTCAAACTCATTAAACATTTTTCTTACTTAGCTGGAATTTATGAATTTGGTTTTGATGCAATTACTTCATGTTCCTTCGCACTATATGTTAGTTCAATTTTAATGGAAGAATGCAATGGAAATTATGTGTCTGAGCTACTCTCTGAGAATGGTACTGGTCAACTTCTTGGTCTGGTGATTCAATCAATTGTATACCAACCAATGAGGGTGTTAATAGTACTACTGGAATTATTTTTGATAAAATGTCCGAGACTACGGCTGTGCAATTGAGTGATATTGGAGTTGATTTCTTGTGGAAGATCAACATGGTTAGAGTTTTTGACCGTGGAAAGAAATTGGACTTCTGCAAAGGTATTCTAAATTTTCTTTTTTTGAGGGTTGAAATTTTTGGATGGCATTTCTAAAAATGAATTTCAGGAGGTGGTTTATAAGAATGGATACTTCCGAGATTTGTTTTGTACTGCTTCAATTCTTTGGAACACCATCTAAGAGTGGGGTTCTTCTTACTGCTAGGAGTTTGCAGGTCACTGTTTATTTCTTTCTTTATTTGATGACACTTGCTCCTTATTTTATCGAGGTAAGTGTACTGTGATCTCACCACTTACTTATGAGACATTACTTCTTCAATTGCTTCTTAGCCTGGGGCATGACTCGGAAATTGCGGTGTATAAATTCATTTATTCATTTATGTGTTACTGATATTGCAACTCTGGGTACGAAGAAGATGTTCAAATGCCTTCACTGAGTAGACTTTTGGCCAATAGTCATATGACTGATCATGGTGTTTCTAGTGCTGCTTGGCAGATGCTTGGTAAAATGTTTCAAGTAGATAGTGTGCGTCTCAAGAGCAAAAATGTTCTTCATCACAAATTTCCCAGTGAGATATCCTTATTTGATGGTAGAGTATTTGATCGCGGAAAAGATTTTGGAACCATTAATGGATACTCTTGTTTTACTGGTGACTATGAGTTCAGTTTGGGTTTAACTGATTCTTGTTTGTTTGTCCTAGATGTTTGTTCAATTGTAAATGATGCAAATAAGGGGAATTTCGTTTATGAGCTATTTTTTAGACATGGGTTCTTATATCTGCAAACGTGTATTCTCCTTTGTTTTGTGTTGTGGTTTCATGCGGATCAAGGTAACTGGGTTGTCCAGATCGTTGATGCTTGGGTTGCCCATATTGCTAGAACTTGTGCATTTATTAGACATGTATCTCCGCAAATAATTCTCATCGTCAGTTAAGCGGGTGATTTTTCTTATGGGAATTTGATTTTTCTGTTGAGCTTTGGATACCACTCAGACTTTTCAGCTATACAGTTGATCGTTCCTTTATATGTTCATGATGCCCCAATTGTTGTTGAGAGGGAACTGACTTCTACAATGGCTATGAGAAATGTAATGGGCCAATTACTTGAGGTTGTAGTGGGGAGATTGAGTAGTGGTGATGCGTCTATTCTCGTAGAAATTCAATATGGTGTACTTACTGCTGCAACATTCATACTTGCTGACTATTTGCAGGTTAGTGCAGGTGCACATGGGCACACGAAAAGGTTTCCACAACCTAGAGAATATACTCTTTTCATCCCTTGCCAGACTTCTGGTTACAACCATGTGGTGGGAATATACTCTTTTCATTCGTCAGACTATTTCCGTCCTTGTTTCTGTTACTTGTGGGGCCTGGATTATCAAGCAAGGGTAGATTATAGTTGGACCAAATCTTTTATACGGAGCATGGGAACTCAGTTTTTGTTCATAGTGTTTCAATTTCGATATGTATGGATGTTGGTGGCTTCTTTCACGTGGGTTACTAAATTGCATCCAACTGATTTCTGGAGTGTGCGACAAATTACTGGGGATGATGTATCTTTTGCTTCAGTTGTGTACCTTGCTACCATCAGATTTTTGCGACGCACAAGATATCAAAATTTCCATGTCAATTATGTATGTATGTTTCTTACACATTCTTCTTCCTACACAATAGATTTCACCAAGGTATACTTCTTCATATACATAATTCTGCTTACTTTTGTATGTGATAGTCTACCCACTGCTGAGTATATTCGCCTCATATTTGATCGTGGTAAAGAGATTGCACATGTTGTGTGGGGGTCCTCTTGTGATAGAAATATTTCCAAATTATACTTTACATGTTGTTTTCTTGTTCGTAATGGGTTGATTTTCACGGATGCTTATGCTGGCAAATCTGCTCATGAGCTGAATTTGGAATTTGACTACCATTTGGTTCTGTGGTTTGGAATCTTTCATGTGTTTGAGTTTGTTATCAATAGAGAAAAGTGTGATGCTAGTTAGATGGTTACCGAAATGCCGCATCAAGATGATATTCTCTGGTTTAATTTGACACTTCAACTTGCAAGGAAAAAGGAGGTTTGCAGTACACCAGCACTGTTTGGTCAGTTTCTTCTCAGGGTTACTAGTCTTGCTCACCTGATGGCACTTTACAAGGACAACTCCTTCAGTGGTTTTCGCACTACAATCTACAATATTCCCTTGTTGCTCTTACCACTGCTACCACAGATGACTCTTCAACGGTCGCAGATTCCATCCAAGAGTTTTACTCCCTGTCATTTTCAGGTAGCTATAGGTGGAGTGGAGAAGCTACACCAGTTAATCTCACCCAAGTCCAACGCTGAGTACTTATCCAGCTAGAGGTGTTGCTGATTATAGGGATACAGTTTACCATGGACAACACCTCACAAACCAGGTTCAGGTCAATGATGGAATTTACCGACATAACTCCTTCCTTGTGGTCATCTCCTTTGATATTTGTTTTGCAGACAATGAACCTCGTTCTCACGACTATTTTCTCCGGTGTACCTGCCTAAGAGAAGAGGGTGTCCTTGCAACTCAGTTCACATCCTTGAGGACAAGGATGTTTCCAAGGGGTGGGGATTGTCATGTACCTGCCTAAGAGAAGAGGGTGTCCCTTATCATAATCCTGGTGTTAGTTAGTCTTTAATATTAATTGTTAATTAGTAGTTTAATCATAGTTAATTAGAAGTGTAATGGACGGTTGAGATGTAACCATCTGTGTGGTTTAGGATCGTCAGATCTAGTTAGGGAAACCTAGCCATATAGAGTAAGAGTCTGTAATGAAACTCTTAATCAATGAATAATCAAAAAGATCGTTTTAACGATTTAGGCTATGTTCCGTGTGAACCAGAAGGCTTGATCCGTGAGGATTGAGAGATTATCAGTGTTTAAGATCCAGTTCTTGTTATTGTAAATCTGGTTATTGTACTACATAACTTATCTACTAGTAGTAGCACTGGGTTCTCTCTTGGTCGGGGCACGGCGGAAGTTATTCAGAATCGTCGGAAGAAAGAGTACAGTTAAGTACGTTAATGGGCAGGTTGAGTATCTTATCGTGAATAACCAACAAAATTTAAAGCAACTTAATCTCTCGAAGTATAATGGCATCTCAGTGGAAGAGAAAGAAATGGTGGTTGACTATTTGCTACCAGCCAATACATTTCAGGAATCCTCAATACGCATTTCTATTGAGGATTGACGCAAATAATATTAATTTTCTGTTGTAATCTTCCCACACCAAGTCGAGCCTCATCAATAACCTAACCGTAAATAAAAAATAAAACCAATTCTGTATGATCCCTGTTCATTATTTACGGTCTTCATCATCTTTCCCCTCTTGCTTTGCTACCCTTTCTCCGACTTTAACAGCATCTGGTACATCGACTTACCTTGTTCTAGGGTTTTCTTTCATAGACTTTCTGAAGCGCTTGCGTAATTATATGGCCAGTCATGATGCTAATGTTCGCGTCGGAGAATTCCTTTTTCATAGGATAGGGGTAGTTGTTCAAAAAGGTGTTGGAGCACAGCTTGTTGCTAGGCTTCCGACCAATTTCTTACCGGATGATTGTCTTTTCGAGTTGTAATTTCCTTTTTATTAATTGTGTTATATAAATAAAATATGTATATAAAAAAATAAATAAATAAATAAATAAATAAATAAAATAATCCAACCGTAAGACTTTAACGGTTAGTTTAAAAAAAAAAAAACAACAACCGTAAATCAAAATTTTTCTGATAGAATTATAATTCAGGATATTTTACGGTTAGATTTTGTGAGAGTCGAACCCAACCATAATAACACATACAGTTATTTATTTATTTACGGTTAGGATTCTTAGTTTCCTAACCGTAACAGCTTCAGAGAATAAACAAATAAGAATACCTAATCGTAAATGGTTCTGCAAACCTTTTTTTCTACTGATTTCAATCAATCTACCATTTCACACGTATTTGGTTTGTTGATTAGGATCAATTTTATCAATTTGTTTTTTTTCCGCATGTTTAATGGAGATTTCAATCAACGATTGTTAGTTTTTTGAGTTGATGAAAGAGATAAACAGAGAAAATAAGGAAGGATTTATGGCTGATAAAATAGAGAAAGTTTAGAAGAAGAGGATTAGATTTTTGAATTAGAATTAGGTTTTGGTTTTAGTTTTTAGGTTTTTATTTTAGATGGAGGGTAACTTAGACATTTACTATTGCATCAAGACATCCCATAGCTAACTTTTTAGTCATTAGGAATCCAAGTGAAGCCCCTCTATTGGAATGTGATGCCCCAATAATAGGTTTCAAACAAAAGGTCAAAAGTTATACATCATGAACCTATACAACTATTATGCATTAGGCCTCTTCCTATGCACATGCCAAAACATGGTATTGGCATATATGCACCCACTATGGGTATGCCAAACTGCCAAACTCATATGCCAATATGTTTTTCCTGGCATATAGGCATACACGACAGAGTTTCCAGCGAGCAATAGAGTCTCGGTCGCTCGATGGTCATTCACTCGACAATGGCGGTCAAGCTTATCGCTCGATACTATGATAATCGGCCGACCGGATCTTCATCTAAGGGCTACAATTTCCCCCTCTATAAATACGATTTCAAACTCATATCAACTCACACCAAAAATTCTAAATCTCTCTAGAATTTCTTAATTTCTCAATCTTTTTCAAATCTAAAACTATCACAACTCCTCTACAATTATATTTTCTTGTAAAATGGATTCACAAGCACAAACTCAAGGCAAAGGTAAGAAGAATCGAGTCTCATTGGTGCAAAATACACCATGATAGAAGATGAATGTATTTGTCGTAATTATGTTTTTTTACCCAAGATTGTATCGGTGGTGCACACCAACATGGTAACACCATGTGGGATAATATGTTTCAAAAATATGAAGAACAAACCGTGAACATCAATGGTCGTGATGCAAAAGGATTGTCGAACACTTCATTGTAATCAATCGGGAAGTAGTCGCTTATGTTGCATTGATAATGCAAGCCAAGAGAAAAGGAAAGGACAAGTGGTCGACCGATGTTGATTTTGAAAGAGAGGTTCGTATGCAGTTGGCAACGAAAACATGGTAAACGGTTTGCTTTCGAAAGTTGTTATCATATTTTGAAGGGTTTGAACAAATATAATCCCGATTACTTAGCAAATAATCAAATAGTAACTCGAAAAGTCACCATATAATTCTTCTCCCTCAACACCAAATTCTTCACCATTTTCACAAGGTCCATCAAATTCTTCACCAGATACCCTACAAGCTCAAATTCCAACGTAGTTTTCAATAATTATGTTGATGGTAATAATAAGGGAAAACTTCCAGTGGAGGAATCGAGCAAATCGGCTAGAAAATTAGCTCAAGAAGGAGGGAGTTCCGTGAGGATTTAACATGGCGGAGTTTATGGATTATCAAAAGACCATCGCGAAGGAAAGATCCATTCAAAGGAAAATTCAAAACTAGGGAGAGTAAGAAAAGTCGTCTTTCTCAAGAAAAATTCCAGTTTGACTATGACAAGCATAACATTCTTCAAGCTAACACCTCAATTATGAACGCCCAACAATCGCATGTATGGCAAATCGAATTTGACAGGATTCAAGCACAGATTGAAAAACAAGCTGGATTTACTAACAACCGTGATGAAGAAGATGATGATGATGGAACTGATGATGAGTTTGATGAAATAATTCCTCTAAATGATTAATGTACTAGTTTAGTACTAGTTTAATGTAGCAGTTTAAGTTTTAATGTTCTAGTTTAAGTTTTAATTTGATATGTTGTTATGCATTCCAATTAATATTAGTTTGAAATGAAATGTTGAAGCTTATTAATTAGAAAAATAACAATACATACATAACATAACTTAAACTGAAGCTAAAACATTAAGAAAAATACATAAAATCATCTTCCATGCTCGCCCAAAGATTCAATCTCGGATCATCTCTTAACTGGTCATACAAATTACGGTTACGAGAATGTAGTTAGTCATTTGACCATAATTCCTTGCGGGGAGGCCTCTTTCGTGTCGAATCTCCGGCCTCAAATCTTCATCATCATAGTTAATCCAATCCGAATCACGTCTGGTTTCCTGAATTATCATGTTATGAAGAATTATTCAAGTGAGCATAGTCTTGTGCATTTCACGAGGACTCAACCCACGATATGGGCCACAAATGATAGCGAACTTCCTCTTCAAAATTCCAAAAGCGCGTTCCACATCCTTCCTCAATGCCATTTGGGCATCGTTAAAATATCGGTATGAACGGCCCAATGCACCAGCAGGAGGCTGACGGTAGCATTGAACCAAGGTGGACCATTTTGGGTAGATACCATCCGCAAGATAATAGCCATGAGTGTGCGATGGCCGTTGATCATGAAACGGACAGATGGAGAAATTCCATACTTCAAATCTTCAAACGAGGCGACTTGTGCAAAACATTAATATCACTTTGTGAACCTAGGAAGACCAAAAAAAAGCGTGCCATATCCAACAATCGTAAGAAGCAAAAGCGGCTTCTAGGATAATCTGTTGGTTTTGGATAATGACCTTTATATTGACCACCCAATAAACAGGGCATCCATGCCATACCCAATGCATACAATCGAGACTACCTAGCATTCCCGGGAATCCCCTTTCCTCATTCTCCCTTAATATTTGTCTAACATCTTCGTCGGTTGGTTTTCGTAAATATGTTGGACCAAAATGATTAATCATTACTTCATAGAACAATGAAAGGTAAGTGTAAGAAGTTGTTTTACCCATACGAAGGTACTCATCATTCGCATCCATTTTGAGTGCCATAACCTAGAATCCTTAAAGCCGAAGTAACTTTTTGTTCGGGACTATGACCTCTAATATTGAGTGCATCAAGCGATAATTGAATTGAGGTTCCACTCGACAAAGCTCTTCAATAATCTTTTTCACCGGATGACGAGGCATGCGGAATCGACCTTGAAAATCTCGATCGGAGTACACAATTTGGAAGAAAATAATCGTGCATGAGCTTCGATGGTAAAATTCCCTCCCCTCGATACGTATATCTTCTTGATAATACTTCTTTGGGCCGGAACTCTTGGTATTTGACCCGTATGTACAAGCATCATAGTTTCGATTAGATTCTCATCTTGACTTCCTCTTCGTCAATTTCTTGCAACCTCATACGATAACTTTCTTGTCATGTAACTTTGAACCTATTCATAATAATATCCCTTTCTTCATTGGATCTCGACATTGTGAAGCTTAAAATTGAGAATAAAGGAGTAATATCTTTAGAAGCGGTGTGAGTTTTAAATCGAGGTAAAATGACGTATATATAGGAACCATAGGGAAGTAGCCGTTGCAGAATAACTACTTGGCGATAACCATTGTATCGCCGGCGTTATTATTATTATCGACGATATTGTCAATATCGCTCGCTAGGGATTCGATCGCTCGGTTTCCCCATAGTGGCGCAAATGGTTTGGCATGCCACCTGGCATGCCAAACACCATTTTTTTGGCATGTGCATAGGAAGAGGCCTTAGAGATTTAAAACTGAGCATTTTAGGCTAGGGAAACAAATGCAAACAACTCTCAAATTTCGTATGTATTCAAGTCACAATACATGATCCCTCCCACTGTAAGCATGGATTTACAATTTCCATCAACTCACTTAAGGACTCAAGCCGACTGTTGATGACGTTTTGCAGACTTTGAGTTCAGCATCATAACCATCTTTGATCAATGTTAGGTTCTTCAAATTACCATTTTACCGATGGGTATAAAACTTCATTATCTTACTTCTTCTCCTTGACACCGCCTAGCTTCCTCAACTTTTTCTTCGTCAAGTTCTTTGCAACCCCCAATTCATTCTCCTCTAGTAGAATCAACAACAATCATTCTAAAAAATAATGTACAAAACAATTTTTAGTTATTGAACATTAGAACAGTTAGGCGGCTCCTTAGTATATCAGTGTACACAAAATTAAACTTAAAGGTATCAAATACCCAAATAAGCTAGACATTTTGATTATGTAAGAGGATCTAGATATACACTTAAGTCAGTCTTGGCCACTTTGACTAAACTACTGGATAATGGAAAGTTTTAACCCCTAAGAAATTCCAACATCTGTGAAAATATATATTAAGGCCAGCTTTTCTTTTCCTATTGTAGATGGTGGATTTTCGACAAAGGCTAAAATCGTAAAACCATAATTGTACATGCTCCCGATGGGGACTGGGCCCACCGGCCGGCCGGTCACGCTGTGGCCAGCCCCACGCCTAATTCTCTATTTTATTATATTTTTATTATTTTTCCTTGATCTCATGAAAATTTCTTCATTTGAAATTCCTTGATTTCATGATATTTCCTTCACATCAAGGAAAAGATGTAAAATTAGGGAAGACTCGTGGGACCGGGCCCTAGCCAACCTAGTCGTGGCCGGTCCCACACGCCCCTTATTTTATTATTATTAATTATTATGGTTTCCTTCATCTCATGGAAACTCCTTCACTTTAAGGAAAACTCCTTTATCTCAACAAACTCCTTGATTTCATGGTATTTCCCTGAAATCATGAAAATAATATAAAATTAGGAAAAGCCATGGGATCGGGCTTATTGGCCGGCCGGCCATGCCTTGGCCATAGTCGGTCCCACACTTTGTGATTCCTTATTTTATTATTATTATTTCCTTCATCTCATGAAGTTTCCTCAGTTTGAGCAAAAACCTTGATTTCTTTATATTTTCTCAAATAATTGCTCAAATGCACGCCAAAAAATATCAAAATTCTCAGGACTGAGACGCGGACACTATGGTGACATGAGCATATTACCTTGACCGACCAAGGTTGGCTCTTTGGCTTGCAAGGAGCCGGTCCCGCACATTTTTACATTTTGACCTAATTTGTTTACATTAGGTTCAAACTCTTCCAAACAACTTGGAATTTCATAAAACGATTGTCAGTCGGTCCCATGACCAACCAGGGCCGGTTTCATGACCCCTTGGTTGGTCCCTCATCTCTTCATAATTAGGTTTTATCACCTAAGGCTCAAACGAGCATTATTTTAATAAATGATTAAACCAGCATTTAATCATCCTTTCACCAACTGGTCTTCAAGAGACTTTGGTATTTGCTCACTCGAGCATCGGGGCGCTACATGGTCGACTCATCATCCCATGTAGTCGATCCCTCCTTCACTCCGTGGTTGATTTTCAATAAATCATCAATTGATCGAAATTAGGGTTTCGAATCCAAAGTTCATAGTTCCATATTCAAACACAAATAATTTTATGTTGATCCCGTAATCAACACTTTAATTGATAATACTCGGTTCAGTTGCCAGTATTTTAATAGATAAATCTGTCTCCCACAGATAAACCTATCAGTTTGCTCCGTCTTTTGATAGAAATCAAGGTGAACATAAACTAATTGATAACCCAGACTTATATTCCCGAAGAACAGCCTAGAATTATCAATCACCTCACAATAATCTTAATTGTATGGTAGCAAAACAAGATATTGCGGAATCACAAACGATGAGACGAAGATGTTTGTGATTTTTTTTTATCATGCCCTATTGGAGATATAATCTCAAGTTAATTATTCAATTGAACTCGTATGATAGAAAATGGCAAGATCAGATCGCTCAACTACAAGAGAAGTAGTTTTGTCTGGCTTCACAATCCCAATGAAGTCTTTCAGTCGTTAACCTACAGGGTCTCGAGAAGAAACCTAAGGTTAAAGGAGAATCGACTCTAGCAAAACCAACTAGTATCACACAAGAGGTGTGGGGATTAGTTTTTCCAGTTTCTAGAGTTTCCCTTATATAGTTTTCAAATCAGGGTTTGCAATCTATGTTAGCTTAATAACAAAGCATTCAATATTCACCGTTAGATGGAAACCTGATTAGATACAAGCTAATATCTTTCAACCGTTAGATCGAAACTTAGCTTGTCACACACAAAATGAAATGTATTTTATTTAGGTTTGAGTAACCGTACCTAAACGTGTACACTTAGTTGGTTCACAAATAGTTAACCAATGGTTATCCATATGAGTACTTCCATATTAACCGTATTCATCTTTCTCATAACTAGTTCAAATGAATCATAAAAACTAGTTAAAGAGTTATTCAATTTCCTAGGTCTTTATACATAGACACAATTGAAACAAAATCAGTTTGATCCATTCGAATCAATTCATGAACAATATAGCCATGGTTTGCAAAGATTTCATTCCTTATAATTTATTGTTTTAAGTTCATGAACTACCGATTTAAGAAATAACCAGCTTGGGTACGCATACGGGTATGCGTACTTTAGCTACCGGATTTGAGTTGGCTTTGGTTTCCAAACTCAGCAGAATTTTTCGGGTAGAAAAGTTCCGCCAGTACGCGTACCTAAGGTGACTGGTTTATGAGTTCGTAAACTCCAAACTCATGCAGAATTTTCGGGAGGATAAGTTCCTCCAAAGACGCGTACCCAACTTTGTCTCCTTCACCAATACCGTATGCACACATATGCACACACTTGGTTTCTGGTACATGGATTTATACACTAATGTGCGAACACACTATATATGCTTATATCCATAGATGGTAATCTCAACTCTACATTTCAATCATTGAAACATTCTTCTATAATGTTATAATAGTCGTTATTCACAACTATCGTCATCAAAGCCATTTTGAAGATTGAAACGTTATCATGACTTTCGTCACGGGTAAAGATGAAAAATGGTTAAAACGAAAGCTTACCAACACATATTTCTAGAAAAAGATAGGCGAGTAAACTCGACTCGAAATAGCAAATGTGCATCTATGAAAACTATCATACTTATACGACTTTTGTCTCAAGAGTAGGACATAGAGTAGACTTTTGAGTGATAGATAAGTTCAAGTCTCCACATACCTTTTATTCGGATGAAGTTCCACTAGTTCCTTGAGTAGTTCTTCACCTTCGTAAGATGATCGCCATGGAGTCTGGAGCTCAACTACACTTAGCTATCCTAGACCGAGACTTAGCCATAAGTAAACTAGAAATCAAGATATATAGTTTTGACAACTAAATTTGACAAACAAGCTTGAGATAGCAACGCTTGCGAGTTCGACCGAGCAATGCTCTAACAATCTCCCCCTTTGTCAATTTTAGTGACAAAACCATCAATACATATGGATTGCAAAATAGATAAAACTTTGTAGATTCTCGTCCACATGCTTGATCTCCTTGGTGCTTCAACATTACTCGAAAACCTCGTCTTTTCCAAGTACTCCCATGATTCCATAGATGTTCAGTTCAGCATCATAGTTGTTGAAGATCCGTAGTCATAACAATGAGAAAACAAAATCTCTCGATCATTGTTATACAATGTCATAGTATTATTACACAGTATCAAAGTTCAATTGTATCACAACTTTGACAACAATAGTATGGTGATATGTATCACTCCCCCTTAGTCAATACTTTCATATCAACATGAAAACCACTCCCCCTTACATAATGATCCGAAAATCATATGTATTTGTAGTGTGAACTACATATTAATTCCCCCCCTTTTTGTCAGTAAAATTGGCAAAGGTACGAAAACGGGATCCTAATGAAATTTTCATGGAGATGCTTCAAGACCAAAGAAAATTACATATCAACTTTGTTTACATGCAATCATAAAGCCGAAGCTAAATGCATTCATCACAGAGTTTATAAAGATACAAGATAACTCCTCAAATATTCCACAGCCGCACTCCCCACAAAGATATGGAAATTAAGCGCAAGTTCAAAAGAACTCTCCCCCATAAAATGTCATTCCTGAAAGAACAACAAGAGTGACCTTACTTTCACAAGAGAATAAGGATTTCTTTGGACATAACAAATCACATACGAATATGAATTTGAATCCAAAAATACTCAATTAAATTAACCATAAGAAAATCCATGACTAATTTAATCGAAAATGCTCAACATAAGAGAACTTACGGAGCTGCACAGTATATACATAAAAATATGGATCAGGGAAGATCAATACTGCAGAATAGACAAGGATTCATTCTATTTTCCATCACTATTTGCACAATGACATATAATAGACATAATTCTTGTAAACAAAAGTTCATCCTATCTTCCATCAATATTTGCATAATGACATACAATAGGCTTAAAACTTTTGTAATGTCAAAAGTTCATTCATTCTTTTATCAATACATGCATATCGACATATGAAAGACTTAACTTTTGACAAGGTGTGGGACAATCATAGTTCACAGACGCAAACACACATATCCCATAACAAATTGCAATATATAAAATCATAAAGATTAATACTGCAAAAATCATCTTTCAAAAATTTTTAGAATTTAAATCAATAAACCTAAAACATTGCAAGATGAAAACGTTTGGAAATAGCTATGTGTAATCACAATAATTGTTATTCCAAACTCTAGTAATACTTCTCAAAAACAAGAATACATTCTCATAAGAAGTTTCCTAGGCATCAAGACAAACTCGTAATGCACATATAAGATGATTTGTCCTTAGAGGTAGAATCAATCTTTTTCGCCCGGATTTACACCAAGAATAGCTACAAAAGGCGTATAAAAAGATTTTATTAACAAAGAAGAGCATACAAAGTCATTAACGACCATGCACCATAGTTCACATAAGATGATTGTGAACATTCAAGAATCCCATAGTAATGCGTATTACTGCCCATTCTTGAACTTCCTTCTTTGTGATTCACCAACAACATTCTTGTATAAGCTACAAATGAGATTAGAATATTAGTGCTCCAAGAATCCAAGTTCCCAAGTCCAAGAGAAGTGGAACAAGTACGACGAAACGGAGCAAAACACTCAAAAACAAGAGACAGGACAAATACCAATCTTAACTCACTCAAATTCAAGGTTTCTCATCTCCATTTTGAAGAGAATCAAAGAGGAAGAGAATGCAAAAAGAATGAGGTCATTCCGAGTTCGGACGAAGAAGTTACGTCCAAAACAAGTTTACCGAAAATCGACTTAAAGTATGTATACTAGTTTGCAAACGAATTTTCATAACCTGGGGGAGTATGCAAACGGGTATGCGTACTTAAACCCCTGGATTTTGATTTTAAATGATGTTATGCATACCTGGTAGGTGTACCATGAAGTCCAAACATCCCGAACAACTATTTTCAAACCTAAACATTTAAGAACCTTAAACATAGATCAAGTTAGGTAGAAATGAACGATAAGCAAGGTACATGGATCTTTACTCTAAGCAAACACAAAACTTGCTCAAGTTTATAGACATACCTTTTTAGAAGAATCCGATCGAATTCTACAGCGTTACCGAACATTCAAAATCATACCCAACTTAATATGTGTGCCCCAGTTCTTGTGCTTCCCTCACCATATACATAACATGGCATTTCTTGGTAAGGACGCACTTTCAACACAATCAAACTGTGTTGAGGTGAACAATGTCTTGCTCACCATGGCACCAAGAAAGAATTTCTTTCCAAAAACTCTTACATCTTGTAGTGTTGAGAAACACCCAAGGAACTGTTTTTATAAGTCTATCAAATAACTTCAAGAGAACCCAAAAAGATTTGTGTTTCGATTTCTTGTTTTCCAACTTATAAAAAACAGTTTATGTATATAGTTTTTAGTATCATGAGGGAAACTCTTTTGATAAAAGAGAAGTCCTAGCTTCTTCATAAAAGAAGATAATACTACTATCTTGATAGTAAGTATCAGGAATTGAGCAATGAATCGATTCATGCTTTGAAGTGATATACTCAGATGACTGAGATTTAAACTCCTTTTGTAATTCGTTTAGTTTGTTACAATTAATTGAGTTACGCAGAGGAGGAGCATTGCTCTCACTGATTAGTAAATCAATGTCGACTTCAACATGAATATTATTCCTCATAAGTTGATTTAGCTTGTCAAGAGATTCTTGTTCTTTCTGGAGGTATAACTCAACATCAAGATATAAGCTTTCAAGTTTCTTTTCAAGCCCTTAAAACACTTCAAGGGATTTTAAACTTGGTGGAGGTTTAGATAGAATTTCTTCTACAGATTTTATTAAATCAGTCATAGAAGAAACTACTACAATCCCTGGATATGGTGGTGCATTTATTGAGATAACACTATTGTCCATATAGTCAGATCGGTACAAACACAGACTTATGAGGTATTTAATGTGTTTGCATGCTCTGATACCAATTGAAATAGCGGGGGTACAACAACCACACCCAATATTTCGATTATCAATCTATATGGACTAACTCCAATATACATTTAAGAGAATCAACTAGACAGATAGACTCAATCTAAATAAAAGTATATCAAAGAGTTATATCTCTCTTTCTCTATTCAATACTTACTCCAGCAAATATAAGTCTGCGAGTATAATTGAATACAAGAGAAAACACTTGAACGGTACCAAAGACCAATGTTCAAGGATCAATCAATTTCAATCAACAACCAAAGGTTAGATTTCCCAATTGATCGATTCAAACGCACAACCTGTGATATTTCAATTATATAACAAAATATAATGCGGAATAGAAATAACACAGACACCATAAGTTTTGTTAACGAGGAAACCACAAATGCATAAAAACCCCGAGACCTAGTCCAGATTGAACACACTGTATTAAGCCGCTACAGACACTAGCCTACTACAAACTAACTTCGGTCTGGACTGTAGTTGAACCCAAATCAATCTCACACTGATCCAAGGTACGGTTGCGCTCCTTACGTCTCCGATCCCAGCAGATACTACGCACTTGATTCCCTTAGGCGATCTCACCCACAACTAAGAGTTGCTACGACCCAAAGTCGAAGACTTTAATAAACGAACGTATCACAGGGGAAAAGTCTAAGATAATAGATAAATCTGTCTCCCAAAGATAAACCTAAGAATTTGTTAGTCTTTTGATAGAAATCAAGGTGAACATGAACTAATTGATAACCGAGACTTATATTCCCAAAGAACAGCCTAGAATTATCAATCACCTCACAATAATCTTAATCGTATGGTAGCGAAACAAGATATTGCGGAATCACAAACGATGAGACGAAGATGTTTGTGATTTTTTTTTATCTTGCCCTATCGGAGATATAATCTCAAGTCAATTATTCAATTGAACTCGTACGATAGAAAATAGCAAGATCAGATCACTCAACTACAAGAGAAGTAGTTTCGCCTGGCTTCACAATCCAAATGAAGTCTTTCATTCGTTAACCTACAGGGTCTCGAGAAGAAACCTAAGGTTAAAGGAGAATCGACTCTAGCAAAACCAACTAGTATCACACAGGAGGTGTGTGGATTAGTTTTTCCAGTTGCTAGAGTTCCCCTTATATAGTTTTGAAATCAGGGTTTGCAATATATGTTAGCTTAGTAACAAAGCATTCAATATTCACCGTTCGATGAAAACCTGATTAGATACAAGCTAATATCTTTCAACCGTTAGATCGAAACTTAGCTTGTCACACACAAATGAAATGTATTTCATTTAGGTTTGAGTAACCGTACCTAAACGTGTACACTTAGTTGGTTCACAAATAGTTAACCAATTGTTAGCCATATGAGTACTTCCATATTAACCGTATTCATCTTTCTCATAACTAGTTCAAATGACTCATAAGAACTAGTTGAAGAGTTGTTCAATTGCTTAGGTATTTATACATAAACATAATTGAAACAAAATCGGTTTGATCCATTCGAATCAATTCATGAACAATATAGCCACGATTTGCAAAGATTGCATTTCTTATAATTTATTGTTTTAAGTTCATGAACTACCGATTTGAGAAATAACCAGCTTGGGTACGCGTACGGGTATGCATACCTTAGCTATCGGATTTGAGTTGGCTTTGGTTTCCAAACTCAGCAGAATTTTTCAGGTAGAAAAGTTTCGCCAGTACGTGTACGTGTACGCGTACCTAAGGTGACTGGTTTATGAGTTCGTAAACTCCAAACTCAGCAAAATTTTCCGGGAGGAAAAGTTCCGCCAGTACGCGTACCCAACCTGTCTCCTTCACCAATACCGTATGCACACATATGCACACACTTGGTTTCCGGTACATGGATTTATACACTAATGTTCGAACACACTATATATGCTTATATCCATAGATGGTAATCTCAACTCTACATTTCAATCATTGAAACATTCTTCTATAATGTTATAATAGTCGTTATTCACAACTATCGTCATCAAAGCCATTTTGAAGATTGAAACGTCATCATGAATTTCGTCACGAGTAAAGATGAAAAATGGTTAAAGCGAAAGCTTACCAACACATATTTCGAGAAAAACATAGGCGAGTAAACTCGGCTCGAAATAACAAATGTGCATCTATGAAAACTATCATACTTATACGACTTTTGTCTCAAGAGTAGGAGATAGAGTATAATTTTGAGTGATAGATAAGTTCAAGTCTCCACATACCTTTTAGTCGGATTAAGTTCTACTAGTTCCTTGAGTAGTTCTTTGTCTTCGTAAGATGATCGCCATAGAGTCTGGAGCTCAACTACACTTAACTATCCTAGACCGAGACTTAGCCATAAGTAAACTAGAAATCAAGACATATAGTTTTGACAACTAAATTTGACAAACAAGCTTGAGATAAGAACGCTTGCGAGTTCGACCGAATAATGCTCTAACAATTTCCATCAAAAATGCATCGATCTTCATCCATCGAAAATGAAAATGAAAGGGTTTCAAAGATTATAAGGGTTTTACAGAAAAGTGTCACAATATATGCAGGTGCAAAACCAATTTCTTGGAATCAACCACAGTTCTGATTGAATTTAGTTCGTCGTTGAAAGTGGGAATAGACAATCACAGTTCATAGGTAGTTATAAATTCATAGCTTGAAGTGTCTATTTTATACCCGGCATAAAATTGGTAGTAGGGGGAATAATTACCTCCTCCTTGATTCATAAACGGGATTTTGATTCTTTAATTTTTCTGAGGTTTGTTATTGCTAGGATCTGAGCCCCTCTTTCTTCGATGCTCGAACAAGAAGAAGCGTTTCAAAACTTTAAAATATTTGGCCATCCAAATAAATTTTCTTTAATAGTTTTCACTTTGGATCAAAACAGCCATATATTTAGCTTTTCTAAAACTAAATCCTCATTGTCCTTTACCTAAGCTAAGTTTTCCATGTTTTGTTTTATATTCTTGAGGTCGGTTCCTATGGGGTGGCTAACCCACCCATTTACCATGCCAGCTGGCCTGGGAAACTGGCCGCGCTACTATGGTAAAAATGTTAAGCGATCGAGTCTCCACCGAACGGTTGAGATTGCACCTCTAGCGGTTGAGACGCCACGCTACTATGGTAAAAATGTTAAGCGATCGAAACCGCTAGCGGTGCAGTATCAACCGTTCGATTAATTTCAAATCTCCAACGGCTCTTTCTCCACCGCTATAAAAATGTGACATTCAAACACAAAAATTACGCCAAATTTTTTACACAAAAAATTTCTATGTTTATCAATCTTATCTTTCAAAATGGCAAAGTTTGAATTCCAACTTGACTTGGCTACCCAACTTGATTTTTCCGGAATGGTGCTTGAAGCCGTCGTTAGTAAGATACGTGAAGGTTATAAAGAAATAGGTAAAAAACAAAGAAGTCTACAAGTTTTGGATATTAACCAAATCAAACCTCCAACCAATGTAGTCAATTTCGGTGATTTCGGCCGAAATTTCGGCGAGATTTCGGATTTCGGCTCAACGAGGGACGATTCTTATAATTTCGTCGGGACAAAATGTTAGCGAAACTCGGCCGAAATCAGTCAAAATCGGTTTATCTCGGCCGGAATTTTTATTTTCATGGACTAACCTCACGGAACATTTTCTTTTGTTGAAAGATTAATTCACTAGTATAAATACTTGTTCTTGGGTTGAATTTCTTGCCAAGTATTATTATTCGCTGCTGATGATGATGAGAAAGGTGATTGTCTGATAGTCCCAGGTTAAGGGAGACTAGGTTTCTCACAGACTTATGCAAAATTTGAATGATTATACAAGTTAAGCATACATGCGGTGTAGGATTAGGTCATGAAAAGAAGAATAATAAGAAAAAGTTTATCTATCTTTCTTCGAATCTTTGTTTTGATCACCTTCATTCTTTCCTTCGTGGAGGGTTTTTGATTACAGAGAAGGAGGCGAGATGAGAAAGAGGGAGGAAGGGGATCGTGTGAAAACTTAATTTTATGCTTTGTTAACTCTTTTTTTTTTTTGTTTTTTTGCTTTAACATATAGATGCATGGCACAAATACGTACGACAGATAGTAAGCAAACAACTATTGCGTGTCAAGTGCAGAATATTTGATTGACACGTTCTTAGTCCTATACACCACTACCAGTCCATTATATTTGATGATACTTGGTGATAATGCATATGAAGCATTCGTTAATTTCTTTTTTTTCTAATTAAGCTTAATTAATATTAATACGTATGCGATGTGAAAGTTAATCGGTAAACATGCGTTATAGCATAAATCTCAAACGAAATGACATGTATTATGCTTTTCTTAATTTATTATCTACACAAGGATATAAAATATGGAACCAAAATTACACCGAAATTTTAAATCGAAATCTCCCCGAGACAACGTTGTACCATTGTTTCGAGCCTGACCGAGACAAACCGGAATCCGAGATCGACTACTTTGCCTCCAACTAAGAAAAGACAAAGAAAAGTTTAAGGCAAGGAAAATTTGAAGGCAAAGAAGAAGATAAACAAAGGAAACTCCATTCATGAGCGCATTGATTGGAAGTTTCGTGAAATGAAGAAGATAAACAAGATGAAGAACATTGTCCCAAATTTTTACTTTTAAAGTCTTTATTGTAAGTTATGTCTATTTTATATTATCTAGATGAATGAAAGAGGCACTAATGTAAATTAAAATTCTAAACTTAATGAAAGATGCACTAGTTTTATATTAATAATATCTTAAAATTAAAATTTGATACAAATGAAAGATGCATCATATTTGGGCTGTTAATCTAAACTCATCATATTTGGGCAACACCCTCAAGATAAGATAACAACCATCGAATTGAAAATCTTTTCCCACTCTGTTGCGCCATTCGAGACGACACATTTGCTCCACATCAAATGCGTTTTGGCCATTTTGTCGGTTTTGATAGCCTTCAGTAAGTGCAGCAACAAACAACTTCACATCATTGCTGATTATTCCGAAACGACACACAACCCATTTGCATCTCGATTATTGAGGTTCAATGTTTCTTCTTGAAATCTCTGAAATATGCGACTCCATACAGTAACTTCTTGTTGTTGTTGTCCATCATTGACCATATCTTGTATAACAAAAACATAATGCTCCAAATGGATTCATCTTGACTATGCTAAATATGCGACCTCGAACTCGAACTCGACATGTTGGATTTGTGGAGTGAAAGAATGGAGATTGAAGAAATGGTGTGAGTTGAAATGAAATTTGATATTGTATTTATAGGATGATGAAATGATGACCGTTAGATGAGATGATATAAGCGGTCGAGTCTAGACCATTGGCGGTGGAAAGAACACCTACCGGTTTTTGCTACACCGAGCGGTCGAGACTCGACCGTTCGGTAGAAACTTGACCTGGCCAGGCTAAGTGGCAAGTTTGCTTGTTTGCCAGCTCCATAGTGGGTGCAAAACTGGCAAACAAGCCAGTTTGCTATGCCCATAGGAACTGGCCTGACAGCGTGCCTTTCGGCCATTTTAACAAGGCACGACCTGAGACGACCTGACTTTGGGCCTAAAGATCGCTGGGCTGTGAGTACATTCATGGACTATGGATAACAAGTGCGATCTAAAAGCCTAAAGTGAAAACTACTATTAGACATATTTAATTCTAACTTTTTTAACCCTCAAACCCGTCATCGGAAAACTTGACTGGCGCACCCATATATTATGACGATTACGCCGAGAAATCCACGTTTTCTAAATATTATTTCTCGTTACAGTTAAAGACTAAACTACCCTTATTTATACGTGGTTGATTTTCTCTCTGAGTTTTTAGTTTCACATCAACAACTTATTTCGAGGGAAACATATAACAAAACCTCAATTCCAAAATTCACTGATCTTAGAAAATTTCACTTCCCAAAATTCATAGATTTAATTTCTCGTATCCATAGATTTCGATTTGATTAGATTTTGTTAGGTTTTGGATGCTGATATTGAAATGTACACATCTTTTCGGAAGTATTAGTGATTTTAGTCTTAGTTTGATCAGATCTGATTGTTTGATTTATAAAAAAGAAATGGATTTTTTTTTTTGTAGTAAGGTGATTTATTTTTGTTAGTTATGAGCTATGAAGATTGCTAGTGGAAGCAAACATTGTTTTTGGATGGAATTTGTGAAATTATGGGTTAGTATGATTGAGAATTGAATAAAGCAAGGGCTACGGGGGTTGAGAGTCTCTTTCAAAACGATAGACTTGATCAAATTTGGTCATATTATTGGTAGAGGGAAACCCCCTTTCACCCCAAACTCAATCACCTTCTCTTTCAGTTGAAGGAGTGATTGAAAGTCTCCACTACACGACAAACAGTTTGCCTCATGAAACTAAAATGAAAAAAATGGCAAACAGTTTGCCTTATGAAAATAAAATGGAAAAAAACGAAAAAGGAAAACAGATTTCCTTGTGTAACTAAAATGAGAAAAAAATGGCAAATAATTTGCCTTATGAAACTAAAATGAGAAAATAAAGGCAAACGTTTTCCTTATGAAACTAAAACGAAAACAAAAGGCAAACACTTTTCCTTATGAAACTAAAATGACAGAAAAAAGGCAAACAGTTTGCCATGTAGTCTATTATCACTTTATCCCGCGGTGGATTTTACACTCTTTCAGCTAGACTGTCTTTCATTTTGAAAGGGATAGATTGTTTTAGAGTCTATCCCATAGTCCTTGCTCTTAGAGACTTCTTCTTTTTTCTTTAGTTTTGATTTTGTAGATGGTGAAATATTGTATTTTGTTGATTCATTTGACCAAGAGAACACCGACACTAGCTAATAAAATCAAAGAAACATTAGAAGGATGCAATGTTATTGGGTTCAAGCACTGGGAAAAAAAGTAATATGAATGTGCAATAGGTCCGCTTGATATATTTTCATTCTTTTTGTTCTAAAAATAAAAATACAAATAGGTTTGCTTGACTTAACTACAAGCAAAAGACGTTAATCAGCAATCATGCTAGTCAAGACTTTATCTAAGAACTTATATCAATGCCACAACTGAGTTATATTCAGACAATAACTAGAATGGTGACTAGATCATTGAGTTATGTTTATTCGGACAATAACTAGAATGATGACTAGATCATTGGGTTATGTTTATTCGGACAATAACTAAAATACATATATAAGAGAAAGCAGTCTTTTCCATGTGCTATCAAACATAAACTTGAGTAGTTACCTTATGAAATCAAAAATAAAACCTCAGACACAAGATTTAGTCTCATAAACATGTTACACATACTTGTTCTAAACATATAACTAAGAGGGGGATCCATGGACACTCTTAGATGGACACTATCATACATGATTTGCGTCATTTTCTCCGTAAAATTCAAATGACAATGAATTCGAATATAATATTTTGATAATACGTTCTTCTTATAAGACTCTACATTCCTACCAAAAATGAGCACAATTCAAGACACCAAACCTCACCATATACCGATCTTAATTTCAACCATTAAATATTAATGGTTGATATTCAAAGGGGTAGATAGTGGTGTTATACGTCTCGTATTATGCTCATTTTTGGTATAAATATAGAGTCTTATAAGAGGAACGTATCATCAAAATATTAGATTTAAATTTATTGTCGTTTGGGTTTTCTGGAGAAAATGACACATATTATGTATCATAGTATCCATATAAGAGTGTCCATGGATCCTCCCCCTATAACTAAATTATAGAAGTCTCTCATGCTCCATACTCTCATCAAAGGAATCCACAAGGAAAATTCAGCATTTGATCTATGCATGACCGGACACATATAGGTTGATTCTCAACCTCAGTCATCTCATGTCTCATACACGACCCATGTTGCTAACACATGATATCTCGTGCTCTCTACATTACTCATTTTTAATCGTAACGCACAAATCAGAGAATATATTTATTTATCTCAGTCAACGTCGAGTATAAGAGTATTGTCACCTTGTCAACACATCACTACGAAGGTTGACTCAGCCACACAAATGAGAGAATGTATAATTTAGCTTTTGGTCTGCCCATCTACGACATGTGTGGGAAATACCCAGTTGTATTTCTCACCGCTAAGAGAACAATTAGTTAAGGAGGTTACGGGAATCAATGGATTAACTCGACTTATCCTTCAATATTCCTCAAATTTCGGATGAGAAGCTAATAACGATTCGGCATTCTAATCTCATTGACTTAAGGTCAGAGTTCAGCTATAAATAGGTTATTAGGAGCAAGCCTAGTGAGACTGGCAAATAAGCAGATTTTCCCATTTACTACTCACGGTGACCGACTGATAGAGACATTTTTGTGTCTAAGTTGTCCTCAATTTTTTGTATTGTTAGTGCTCATTTTTGTACTTATTATGGTGTTTTATGTGTGTGTAGGTATTTTTGGGGAATAAACATTTTTGGAAAAATCGGCTCGAAAATTTGTTTAAAGTAACCAGAGGACATTTTCTATGCGGACTCTCACTTTGGTTAAGGGGCACCTCAATTACTAAGGGGCACCTCAATCACTATTTGCACCCCAGGGCGTCACCTGCTAAACGCACCCCCATCCCTGTTAGAGGGAGGTGATCTTCTTCATTCAAATTCGAAGTTTTGGCGGGAAAGTTTTGCAGCGGAAGAACAATTAGGGTTAGTGATTTGGGCGTGTATTAAGGAGATTCAATGGTCGAAACTATTTGGGATAGCTTGAATCGGATTATCGAGCATGGTATGAGCTTGGAATCAATCGAATTGGGATGATTAGAAGTGTGGAAGCAAAACAGGGAACTTTGAAAACCGAGACTTCGGTTCGGTATTGGAGGAGATTTGGCGGATTCTTCACGTGATATGGATTAGTATAACCCTGTTTCGTCTAAACAGGGTAGGTATATGACTTGGATTAACTTAAAAAGAAGATTTCCACGTAAAATAGAGAAGAAATATTCTCGGGAGTTTCCGAGCCGCTTGTTGTATCTGCGTGTGCCTGAGTATGTTATAATCGATCTGCTACGTGTTTGGATGAAGAATAAATTATATTGGAGTGCCAACTATATCCAGACGCGTGAGAATGGAGAGAAGAAAAATATAAGGGATTAATATCTCGGAAAATTGCAGAGAGTGATTGTGGAAGATTTTGGAGTTATTGTTGATATTTGGAGGATCTGTTGGGTATATATAGAGGTCTGGGACATTGTCGAGAGAGATGGAGAGTCAGGGAGAAGAACCAAAGAGAGAAAATAGAGTTGCAGATCAATTCTTTTGTTGCTACAACAAGATGAACATGAAGAACATAATGCTGTGAAGAACAGTCGTTTTTAGCGTCTTATATTTACGTCTTACGTAGAGTCTATTAGCATCGTTTATCTTCAGTTCGCAACACCTGTTTTGTACATCGAGTCTGTAACGTCCAAAAAGCGTTGCAAACTCGCTGCTTTAATTATTTTCTCCAATTTCATCCTTGTAAGCACCTTTTTGAGCAATGAAATCACACTTTGAGCGTGTTTCCAATATGATGAGCTAGACCCTATCACTGGGACGACGGAGGAAGTTGTTTTTCGTTCATGTGGTAATTAAAATAATTCTTTTATAACTATTTGCATAGAATTTAATTGTTTTATGATTTCTATTAATTATTTGTTATTTTGTTTAATGTCGCATGCTTAGTTTTAATTACTTTTGATGCTTCATGCTCTCAACTTACAACTAATATTTTATGAAATCTACTTTGGCAAAGAATGGAGCTATTATTTGTTTTGTTTGAGCTATAATTGCCTAGGATTAATTTATGAACCCATGAACATGAAAAACAGTATAATCCCGAGACCCAGTAAATTCTTCATCCCGTGACAATATTTTGTATATATATTTTTCTTTTATTTTAGTTTATTAATTCTTAAAATCAATCTCTTCAAGTCCGAGTGAACGACAACCTTTACCACTATATAAAATTCGATCAATTTTTGGCGCCGCCGACGCGGACTTGTGTATAGATTTGTTTTTAGGTTTTTATTTTTATTTTTATTATTTTTGTTCCTAAAAGCAAAACCAAAATAGGAAAGAAAAAAGAGATCCGAACAGAGTGAAGAAGAAAATTTTGTATATAGTGTTATTATTATTTATTTATTTTAGAAACTGTAATTAGGTAATTATTTTTGTAATTTTATTTTTATTTTTGGACTTTTTAATTTTTGGACTTTATTTTTGGACTTTTGGACATTATTATTTTTAAAACCCTAAGGAAGGGTTCGTTTAAATAAAAGCTGTCAGCGGGGAAGGACGGCCGGTTACGATACCGTCTCGGCCCCTCGGGTTCGTACACCGACATCGGAGTCGGTGGCTCGAGTCGACTTCACGGTTCATCCCCATCTGGAACGGGAGGTAAGTTTTTCGAACACTCGCGAATCCCCGTCGGTGGGTTTATTTTGTGTTGAGAATGTCGAACTGGTATTACGATAGCCAATACAACGAATATCCCGATTTTCAAAATGGACATTACTTTGACCATAGTGTGAATAATGGTTGGGAACGCCAACCTTTTGAAGATTATGGCTCATACCATGGTGAGCCCAATTACTATTCACATGAATAAGGTCATACGAGCAAAATTCCTATAATTCCTCTTCTCTAGATGATGTAAGATACTTGAGTCAACGCGTAAGTTACTTGAGTCGACACATAAGTTAGCGGACACGAGATGAATTAGTTATGGACGAAAGAAGCGTAGCGGTGAGTGAAACTTCTTTAGAAGATAACCTCGGGAAGTTAGTTGAGTCAACATGTAAGTTAAGCTGAGTCAACACATGAGTTTCTTTGAGACAACACGTAGGTTAGAGTTAGAGACGGAAGAAAGAATTGCTCGAATTACTCTTGATTGCCAATACATTCTTTCCAATATCACCCGTGAAAATGAGGACAATTTGTATAATCAGGATGACGAGGTCAGAATTGGTAACACTACTTGTTTAAATGAGGTTCGATCATTTTCATGTTATTATAATGATGATTGTGATGAGGATAATATTGATGAAGAATCTGAAATATGTAGGCATAATGATGAGGAATTTGTTACTCCCAACGAGCTTTATAATGATAATGTTAATTCTAGTACAAATCCAAATAATTTTAATAATTATTCACCTATTCAAAAGTACGAGGGTTTGACTAGAAATATCCCTGTTTTAGACAATGTAGTATTTCCTTTTCACGAAGCCAACGAAGGTTTAGAGGAACGGGTTTATTTTGAGTCTAGCGATTTAGAAACAATAGTCTTAGACAAAAAAAGTGAACTCGTAGAGATGTGTGAGGATGAGCCTGACTTAGAAGAATCAATTGACCATTTCCAGGAATCCGATGACCTAGAAATTAGGGAAGTTGTGACTAGTCTTTCTAGAGACACTGAAAACTCTAAGTTTGGGGGTGATTATCATTCTCCATGTGCTTTAACTCTTAGAAAGGTCCCTCACTTGGGACTTGATATATGTGCCTCAACCATTGTGCCATATTACCTTCATACTAGCTCTCCCGAACCTAATAATGTCCATGAAGAAGTTCAGTTGTTAAATACCCATCCTCTGGTTGATGTGGTTTACCTAGGCGATAATACCCAAATTGACTTTGTTTTCCCACCAAATATTTTTCAACCAATTGTGGGAACGTATAAGTTTCATATGTGTCAATTATTAAGTTTTGAGACTAAACCTAATTACTTTAGGATATTAGGGTCGACACATTTGCTTAAGGAAGACCACCAATCTTATTGTGGTCATTTTGTGTAAGTCAAAACTGATTGACTTAGAGGATCCTCAAATTATTCAGGTTATTATTATGTGCTTCTAAGTTTTTATTTGAGTTTTTCCAGACTCTAGAACCTGAACATTCGGATCTAACTTATGAGAAAACACAACCCATGAAAATATTTTATCTAGACCCAGTTATAGAACTCCGAACTCTGAACCACAGCTAGATGTAGTTGTCTTAAACAGGAAACTAGACAAGGGTGTGCTTTATTTGTTAATTTTCTTGGCATGTTGCAGATTCCCTTTACTTGTGATAGCCTTATTTGGTTTTGGTGATCCGCAGTTATTCCGGCTATTACTTTATGATTCTATGAGGTGACTAATTCCTTCTGATGTCTGGCTGAAGACTTTAAACTTATCACTTCTTGGGAGGTAACACATGCTCATGCAACACGGTAATATCTTTCCTTAACTCTTTTGCTTCAAGTGGTAATGATTTCTCCTTGTTCATGCTTTTAATTTTATCTTTAGAACATTGAGGACAATGTTAGATTTAAGCTTGGGGTATGGGAAAAACTTTTTAGTTGCAGTATCAACTCCAGAGTCTAGAAATTTATGTTTATTAAGGTTGGCACTAACCAATCTAAGTGGATGGGAACATCTTGGTTGTAGGAGTTGAGGAACCAATCTGATTAGATGGAAACATCTAAAGAGTCTATTCATAAAAGCACAGAGCTCGAGTGGTAGAATTAAAAAAAAAAACATGATAGTTTCGCCATATCTCATTAAATCCTTTTCACCTTCTGTTTTTATTTTTCTTTTCTTATAAGTGATTGGGTGAAATAGAGTGATTGAGATACCACAACAAAAAAAAAAAAAAAAAAAGACGACCATCGACCAACCGGAATAAATTCAATAAAAGTCGACCTTTGGTACCCTTGTATATGCCGGTTGTGTTGACCTAGAGTTAGGATTATCTGCATTTGGTTCCCTTGTATATGCCAGTGTGTTGATATTAGTCGGGCAGGTGTCTCAATCCATTAGGATAGGTTCACCTTAATCAACATCAAAACCATTTACGTATTTCTACATCCATCTTCTTAATCATTCCATGTGATTGGTTGACTCCGTTTATGATGCATTTAAACTATCCGAGTAGAGCTCTGTCACTTATATATGAATTTAGTATGCTTGAGTGCAAACTGTTGTACAACAATTGGAATTTCGCATCGAGTGGTACTTCCTCCCGTAGTCAATGAGAATATGCCAACCAAGGAGATTCTTTAGTGCCTTTCAAGGTTTCACGTAGATAACTAGGGTATGGAGTAAAGGTTTTTGGGTACACCTCTCAGTAAACCCTCCCGAGACTATAATCGCCACTAGAGCCACCTAGGGGTTCAAAGGCTTGTTGCAAATGCTAAGTGCAATCGTGATGCTCCGCGACGGTGAGTTAGGATTTTATTTTCTAGAATAAATTTGCTCGAGGACTAGCAAATAATAAGTTTGGGGGTATTTGATAGAGACATTTTTGTGTCTAAGTTGTCCTCAATTTTCTATATTGTTAGTGCTCATTTTTGTACTAATTATGGTGTTTTATGTGTGTGTAGGTATTTTTGGGGAAAAAACATTTTTGGAAAAATCGGCTCTAAAAAAGTTGTCTAAAGCACCGGAGGACATTTGCTATGCGGACTCTCACTTTGGTTAAGGGGCACCTTAATCACTATTTGCACCCTGTATGTCACTCCTAAACGCACCCCCATCTATGTTAGGGGGAGGTGATCTTCTTCATTCAAATTCCAAGTTTTGGCGTGAAAGTTTTGTCGCGGAAGAACATAATTAGGGTTAGTGATTTGGGCGTGTATTAAGGAGATTCAATGGTCGAAACTATTTGGGATAGCTTGAATCACATTATCGGGCATGGTATGAGCTTGAGAATCAATGAATTAGAATTTGGTTAGCCATGTGGAAGCAAAAAGGGAACTTTGAAACCCGAGACTTCGGTTCGGAGATTGGAGGAGATTTTTAGGATTCTTCACGTGATATGGATTAGTATAACCCTGTTTCGTCTAAACAGGGTAGGTATATGACTTGGATTAACTTAAAAAGAAGATTTCCACGTAAAACAAAGAAGAAATATTCTCGGGATTTTCCGAGCCGCTTGTTGTATCTGCGTGTGCCTGAGTATGTTATAATCAATCTGCTATGTGTTTGGATGAAGAATAAATTATATTGGAGTGTGCCAACTATATCCAGACGCGTGAGAATGGAGAGAAGAAAAATATAAGGGAATAATATCTCGAGAAAATTGCAGAGAGTGATTGTGGAAAATTTTGGAGTTATTGTTGATTTTGGAGGATCCATTTGGTATATATAGAGGTATGGGACATTGTCGAGAGATGGAGAGTTAGGGAGAAGAACCAGAGCGAGAAAATAGAGATGCAGAGCAATTTTTCTCCTGCTGCAACAAGATGAACATGAAGAACATAATGCTGTGAAGAACAGTCGTTTTTAGTGTCTTATATTTCTATCTTCTTAATGTCTATTAGCATCGTTTATCTTCGATTCGCAACACTGTTTTGTACAAACGATGCAGTAACGTCCAAAACGTTGCAAACTCGCCGCTTTAATTATTTTCTCTAATTTAATCCTTGTAAGCACCTTTTTGAGCAATGAAATCACACTTTGAGCGTGTTTCCAATATGATGAGCTAGACCCTATCTTGGGGCGACGGAGGAAGTTGTTTTTCGTTCATGTGGTAATTAAAATAATTCTTTTATAACTATTTGCATAGAATTTAATTGTTTTATGATTTCTATTAATTATTTGTTATTTTTGTTTGATGTCGCATGCTTAGTTTTAATTACTTTTGATGCGTCATGCTCACAACTTACAACTAATATTTTATGAAATCTACTTTGGCAAAGAATAGAGCTATTGTTTGTTTTGTTTTGAGCTATAATTTCTAGGATTAATTTATGAACCCATGAACATGGCTAAAAGTATAATCCCGAGACCCAGTAAATTCTTCATCCCGTGACAATATTTTGTATATATATTTTTCTTTTATTTTAGTTTATTAATTCTTAAAATCAATCTCTTCAAGTCCGAGTGAACGACAACCTTTACCACTATATAAAATTTGATCACCGACAAACAAGCACAATGAATGGACAAATACTCAAGTAAAAAAATTAGTCCATCGCGTCTCAACGTGATACGAGCGGACCAAATTGGGACGTCGTCTCAATTTGATTCAGGAATATATAATTAGAATGAAAGATAGTTAGTATGTTAGTTGAACTAGCTTTTTGTATCATATTATATTCGGATTTGATATAAATAAATTCGGTCCCACTAAACTGGTCCACAAAATCATAAAAAACATATTAAAAATGGGACCCATGGTTAAATTTGCTCATTCGTTTACCTGTTTACTATCGTGAGAAATCATATTTGCCCGTCCACATAGACGGACAAATGAGCAAAGTAAACCATTCCCACCGGAGTTGGTCTAATTAACCATGCTAAACACATCTCACAAAGCATTCTGCAACTAAGAATTACTCCGATCTATTTTTCTTTCTGCTTCCGTTCATAAGACCAATCCTGATTCATCCATCCCTATGGATAAAGCAATCTTTGAACAACCATAATTGTGTTGGTTTAGGCAAAAATTGTTATGCTCCGCAACTTAACTCAAAACCCTAGAAACTCATATATATCCCTTCATCTATTTTAGGTACGTACAACTGGTTATTAGATTGAGGAGGACTAAAGTAGTGTAAGAGAGTGTAAATTCTCTTTATGTGATCGCTCTTACGGTACATGTCTATTTGTATGTATAGACATATATGTATGGGGAAATAATCAGTTGGTCCTTTTTTAGGTGGTCCCAAGACTATTTGGTCCATCGAGAAAAGTCGTTTCCTATTTGGTCCATAATTATTTAAAAATATTAAGTGGACAAAAATATCCTTCAGTACTGTTTCAGCATTAATTTTCGTACTCTTCTATTCCTATAATTATTTGAGTTCATGCTTTGATGAACTCTGAACTACCTCTTATTTTCGTACAGGAGTTCATTATCTTTGATGAACTGTCAGGCGTTGGTCATGATTATGTAGATCTGAGTTCTTTTTTTTTTGATAAAACAACTTTAAAAAAGGGGAAATAACATAGTTCATTCTTTAAAGTGAACACCCAACAAAACTTCCACTATTTATGAAAGGGATAATTGGTGTTTGGTACTCGGGTTTTGACCAACACTAGGCTTTGGTCTAACATTTGTCCAACGTTAGGGTTTGGTACCTGGACTGGACGTTGACCCGCATTGACTAAGTTAAGTTTTAAGTTCTGTTTAATAATTATTAAAAATTATATAAAATATAATCATTAATGAATTTACTATCATACCCTTCAGTTTTCTCCAAACCTTCCACCACCACCACTTTCTCTGTCTCCACTCTTTATCTCTGCGTCACTACCACTGTAATCACCAGCACTATCACGATTTGGTTTTCTCAGTTTGTTTATTTTTCTTACAATCCATCTTCTTTCCTTCAAAACCTTAACAGATCTTATATAAAATGGAATCGATTGGGTAATATCAACACGAGACTAACTTTTTTCCAATTTGCAACACTGATCCAAAACCAAGCCAATTAAAATAGCAGCAACAAACTAAAACCCTAGCTTTAAACCTAAACCCATTCAGAAGAACCCTAATTCATCATCTTATTATTTCCAATTCTTCCCCAATTCCATGATGATTCTTGACAACAAAATCTCTAATTCCCCAATTTATGCCCTAATTCAGAAGAACCATAAATTCATATCATCTTCTTCTTCTTATCAACTTGATGAACTTCACAAATGACAATTTCGTTCAATTGCAAGATACCCAGTTACAAATATCAAATACAAATCAAAATTTCAATTTTAACTTCAACTAAAATTCAAACAATAGACAGAACCCACGAAACACAAACCCTAAAAATTCATATAAGAAATTTCTTATACATTTTTCATTTTCCAGGAAGCACAAAGAGAAAGCACAAAAACACAAAGAGAAAGCACAAAGAAGCACACCAATTATCGAATTCATTTTTCATTTTCCCGATTCATTCTTATACATTTTTTGGATTTTTTTTATATCAGAATGTCGATAACAATGTCCTAAATTTATTAAGATTTTTTTTAGATTTTTTTTTCATGTCAAAGGTTGATAATTAAACCGAAAACATGAGTTCGTATTAACACAAAGAGAAACACATGCTTCTCAATCCGTATGAGCATCCCAAATACAATCTCAACCGTCAAGATCTTTCTTAATCCGTATGATTGGATTAAACAAAACGTGGTCCGTCGATCATTTACATTCGGATTCACTTTTTTTTTTTTTTTTTTTTGAAGCATTTGGTTGTATCACCGAACCCTTCTCAACCATTCGGTCAATTCTTATACGTTTCTCCCTTTCTTCCTCCATCACTCTTCAACCCTAATCAGCAAACCCAGAAAACCCAGAAAACAAAATCAATTAGTAGAAAATCGACAACATACAAAAACAATATCAATGGAGATATAATCCTTTACCCCTTTCTTTGACTTTTTCAAAATCAAGTAAAGTTCGTTTGACCCTAATGATGACAGGGTATATATTGTCTAAATCTGGATGAAGAAGATGAATAAGAGGTTTCTGCCATTATAGGTTTGTGTTCTTGAGCTCACTTGAAATTGAGAGTTAAAAACATTAGTTGTTGTTATTATTGCTGAGACAGGAAATCAAAGAACATAAAGAAGATCGAGCAGCGGCTGCTGCCATTGAATATGGATCGAGGATATGGCAAGCTTGAGGTTGGATCTGTGATGATTTAAAGGGTTTGATGAATTCGGATGAACAAGAATTGGGTTCTTCTCGACGATATGAATTAGATCGAGAAGCGGTTAGGGTTTCATTGTGAAGATCTCGAGAGAAGATGATGGTGTTGCGGTATGTCGGAACTAGGGTTGGATTGGCCGGTTAGATCGAGAATTGGAGATGAATTTGTTTGCAGTGAAGATAGTCGATTGAATTGAAATGGGACTGATTGTATCATGGTTGTGAACAGTAGGTTTTAAAGAGATATAGGGATTGATTTCGAAATTGAATGGAATATTTTCCAAAACCTTCCATCTGATTCGAATTCAGAGAAGGAGATTTGGTGTTGCTGCATTTTCTTTCACCCAAGCTTGTTTCAGTACTGATAATGGTGGTGCTTCTTCTCTCCAAATCAATGCCTAATGTTGAACGAATCATTTATTCAAAGGTAGAGGAAGCTGTGATGAACGATCTAGGAATGGATGCATCGCTTCTTAGTCTCCATTTCCATGATTGTTTTGTTAATGTAAGTACAATTCATTCACATTTCTAACAGTATCTTGCGTATTTGCTTTATCTGAATATGTAGTCTCACTGGTTTTTAAATTGGTTGTAGAATTGCAAATTGATTTTGTAATGGTTCGATTTTGTTTCAATTTTTTTTGGGGGTTTTCATGAAAATGAATCCCTAGGTTTTATAATTGGGTTTTCATAATATAGATGTTTGATTTGGTGTTTTGATTTAGTATTTGAATGATAGAGTAACAAGTTAAGTTTTGGTGTTGTGATTCGATTTAACATGTTTAGTTCTTGATTCAACAGGTCAATTCTTATTAAGAGATGGGGTTTATTTGAATTCTTATTACATGAGATTTTATGTACGGGTTTGATTGAATTGAGTCCTTACATAAGGGTTTGAGATATTAATTGACATGGGTTTGTGGTTGTCGTGTTCGAATCGAGAAGATGCGATAAATGAAATACACACACCTACATGGAAGAAATGATTGAGTTGAATCAAGTTGCGAGTGGTTTGAGCGGTGATGGCCTTGAAAAGTTGGTTTCGAGTAGGTTAAAGCGGTCTTTGAAGAATGAATTTGGCTAAAGGCGATGTTGATTGGTTACAATGAAACTGCATGTGCGTTGCGAGTGAGCTTGATGGAGATTGCAAGGGGCCGAGATGTTGCTACGACATCTTGCGATAATTGCGTGCTAGGCTAAAGGCGAGCTTGAGTGGTGATTGAAGAGAGAAAGGTTGCTATCTGCATTTTGATGATGTTGTGAAGCAGTGTCACGAAGATGCTCTCAAGTAAGCACCATATGATAAGGTTCAATGATGACACAGATATTATGATACTTATCTTCCGTTCCTATTGGAGGCTTGCAATGATGAGAATTCAGATGTTCGCCAGGTTCCTTCTTTACTGAGTCATGTTGCAGTTTCTATCTCTTCTTTGTATATGGATCTCATATAATATGAAATACTATTTTCAGGGTGCTGTATATGGAGTTGGTGTTTGCGCAGAGATTGGTGGAGCAGCGTTCAAACCTCTAGTAGGAGGTAACTTATTTTTACTGCGCAATCTATGAACTATTGGATGTGGGTTCTTGATATGAACAATAATAATTGTTGGTATAAAGATAAATAAAATCGTACTGACTTGTATTCATAATTTTCATTTCAGAGGCCCTTTCCAGGCTAAATGTTGTGATCAGGCATCCAAATGCGCTATCTACGGACAATATTATGGCGTATGACAATGCTGTTTCAGTTGTTGGGAAAATATGCCGGTACCATCGAGATGATATTGATTCATATCAGTGTATTAGTTGCACTTAAAGCTCATATTCTTGATGTAGGCAGCTCACTATTATGTTGTTATCGAATATATAATCATTGTAACTCTCTCTGACAGAGCAATGAAAGATATAGCGCGTCTGCTAAAGCGAACTAATTGGTTTTATTTGTTTGTCTCTCTATGAATTTACAGGTAATAAGATCTGATCTCTGGAGCTTGTGTAGGTTATGTTTGTGTGACTTCATTTTGGGGCTAGTGTTGTGACTTCATTTTGGTTTGGACACTATTTCTCAAAAAGCTGAACCTTAAATTGGATTCTTTGTTGCGCTTTGTGCGTGGAGCTGGTTTCTGATGTTGCTCAGGGTTCAGGTGCTGATTATTAGATGGTAATGTGGTTGTATTAGTTGATGGCGGCTGGTTGGTATTCTTATTTGTGATCAGGTGATTTGTTGGTGGGAATTTGTGGTGGAATGGTAATGGATATTTCAAGTTTGAACAAGTTGCTAGAAGAAGGGTTTGATTAGGTTTGTATTTTAGAACTCTTGTTGTAAGATTCAAGGTACTTCGTTCACTCCAGTGTTTAATTAAAATTTATTTTTAGATAGTAATTGAATTTGTTTAACTATTAGGTGCAACAACTACAATTAGCTCTCTCAAGTGTTGGTCCGGGTTCAGTGGATGGTGATGCTGATCAGAACCAAAGATATCAATCAACGTCGTGATTTCTCGCCAACCTTGTTCTTCAGATACATCAAAGAAAGAACAGGAAACTCTCAGTCGCACAAGGACTCGACAATCATCAATGAGAACCGCTAGGGTGAGTTATTCTTGCATGATTTTATACGTAATTGTTAGTGTTGATACACATGGAATCACCTAGCAAACAGTTATTTTGGTTCATTTTTTTTTTCTACAGTTTGTTAAGTTCATAGTATCAATCTCATCTCTTTAAGTTTCTCGTGAAAATTAACTTGTTTTAATCTCTTGGCAATTCCACAGGTGTTAATACCAAGTAACCTCCAACTGACATCTATCCAATCTGGGCAAAAAGCAGACTACAACTTGTGGAGATTTAGGATTTGCTGGTTTGCTTTACACTTGTATCTAAGACACATTAGAACCTATTAGCTAGGACTTGTAGACTTGGATATTTTTTTTTTGAAGTTAAGTGCTAATTGATGAATTGAGTTATGAATTGTACAATGAATATTGATTTTAAAATAAATGGTCATTTGGATTTAAGAATGCAGGTTTCGTTTCATTATAATTTAAATAAATGGTCATTTGACAATTCGGTTTGACTCAAATTTTTTTTTCAAAATAATTTTATGTACAACTCGTAAAAAATGTTGTAGTTACACATTCATCTACTAAAAACGAAGTTGTTACTTCAAATATTACAACCTTTAAGGATGTTGTGTTAGAGATTATGACTACACTAAACAAAGGTTGTGAAAAATATATATTTTTCATGTAGTGATGACTTACAACTCAAAAAAAAGTTATCAAAGAAATGACATACAACTATAAGCATAGTTGTCAAATAATTCGCATACAACTCTAACCATAGTTGTAAACTAGTTTTCTACAATCCCAACAAGTGTAGTGTAGGAGTTATTTTCACAACCAAAGTAAGAGTTGTGTTAGGCATAAAGAAGAAATTTCAAAAGACATTGACAATCGAGCCAAAAGTGGTACAAAATGGAGCAGCGGTAGTGTTTACGACTATTATTGAAGAGTTGCAAAAGAATTGAGGACCTTCTACAACCCCCTTGTGCAACCTATAGATAAACGTCGTCGTATATTATACGACAACTGTTTTCCGGGGTAGTTAATCGCTATTTTTCCCGTAGTGAAAATAAGTTCGACACTGATGATTCTGATTTACCTAATCTATCATTCACGAAGGAAAAAAAATAAAAAAAAAATGTCGTGAGGCAGGGAAGAAGATGGTGGCTGGTTATTTTATGTGGGAGAAGGAAGAAAATGAAAAGAGAAAGAAGAGATTTAGGTTAATTTATTGTGAAATCTTATGCAAACTTCGATCAAATCCACAACCTCAGCATCCTGTTTTCTTCAAATTTTTCATTGAAGTAACCACAATTCCTAATCTATTACAGCACCACCTTCAAAAACCTAGCAGTTGACTTCCAATTTCAAATTCAACCCAAACCCAATCTGACAAAATCATTCAATTTCAAAACTCAATGGCAGTGGTCATGTTTTTTTTTCACATCTGTTTCAAGATATAGAGAAAGTGAGAAGGTGGTTGTGATTGTGTTGCAGTGGTAGAAATAGAGAGACGGAGAAAGTGATGGTGGTGGCGTCAATGGTTTGGAGAAATAAAGATTTAGTTTTGTTGTTCTTTAGGGTTACTGAATGACTATTATGTAAATATTAATAAATTGAAGGGTATGAAAGTAAACTTGTTTAGTAAATATATTTATATAAATTTTTTAATTTTTCTTAACAGAAGTCAAGATTTAAGGCAGTCAACGTCCGGTCCAAGTACCAAGCACTAACGTTGGACAAATGTTAGACCAAAGCCTAGTATTGTTCTAAACCTGAGTACTAAGCACCAATTATCCCTTTATGAAAAATAACATAGTTCATTCTTTAAAGTGAACACCCAACAAAACTTCCACTATTTATGACAAAAAACAAAGTTCATTCTTTCTAATGAACACACAACAAAACAAACCAAAGATCAAACTAGAACATGGTTCATTCTTTAAAATGAACACCCAACAAAGCTTCCATTATTATGAACAAAAAACAGAGTTCATTCTTTCAAATGAACACCTATGAAAACCAAAATTAAAACAAATTTCATTCTTTCAAATGAACACCTAATCAAAGTTCATTATTATGAACAAAAAACAGAGTTTATTCTTTCAAAGGAACACCTAATCAAAACAAACTAAATCAAGACTAAAATAGAGTTCATTCTTATAAATGAATACACAACAAAAAACAGAGTTCATTTTTTCGAAGGAACACATTACAAAACTTTCATCATTATGAAGAAAAAAGCAGAGTTCATTTTTCGAATGAACACCTAATCAAAAACACAGATCTACAAAAATCAAAGAACAAAAAGATGATTTACAAAGATTAAATGAAACTCACCAGAAAATCAAATTAATATCTATAAATCAAATCTTCATAATCAATGAAACAGAGCAAAGAAAAAGAAACAGAGTTCATTCTAATCAATGAACTTCATCATCTTCATCGTCTTCCTCATCTTCAACAACAACAACAGTGAAGAAGAAAACACAAAATCATCGTCGTCTTCACCGTATTCAACAACAGCAACATCAACAAAACAATGACGAAAAAACACAAAATCTTCGTCGTCTTCATCATCATCTTCAACAGAAGCAGCAACAACATAGAAGAAAAAACCAAAAACCTTCGCCGTTCATCATCTTCATCGTTTTCATCATCAACATCAGAAAAATAAAAATGGAGAGAAGAGAGAAACTAGATTTAAACCTAAAGAAGAGAGAGAAAGTGAATCTGGAAATAAGATATTTTCTACTGATTTTTTATATATATATGGTCCCAAATTAAAGGGTATTTCTGCCACTATAAAAAGAAAATTACAACATCCATCCCGTCATCCCGCATGAGTATTGTCCACCCAAGGGCCAAACAATAATATCTATGACCAAACAACAATATATATTTTAAAAAGGACCAAACAGACAGTTGGCTGGGTCAACTGGACCAAACCAACTCTAATATATTATTATTAGAACTAATCGGTATTTCCTACTTGTAGATCTTCTTTCTTTAAGATCTCATAACATAGTTTCTTGATTTCTCTCAACAATTATTATCAAATCTCACGTAAATGTTTCAGGTAATTTGGCTATTTGCAGTTGGACAAGGGTTTCGTGTGACACTACATGGAAGGGAGTTTTGTGCATGCATTCAAAATAAACCAGACAATTACAAAATTAAGATGTGCATGATTGTTGAAATTCAAAATGTTGAAACTCAAAATAAGTGCCTAAATGAAAATTAGTGGTCGTAGATGTATTATTTTCTTTTGGAGATGAGTGGAATGATGCGCTTTGTCGTGGATTTATCTTTTGTTGAAAATGAGTGGGATTTGAGTCATTTGACAAAGATATTTGCATACAAATCCCAGTCCACATCTAAGCAATTCAACAAGGCTTCGCAATCCAAATAACTCAAGAAAATCAAAACTATTTCCGCAATTAATCAAACCTTATATAAACATTATACAGAAAATAACCACATTTTATGAAAACTTGGAAGTATGTTAGAAAATGAACTTGCAAAGCTAATTTGGTTTGAAAGCCGACTAACACGAAATAGATAGTTTAAGACTCCACGGCGTATGTATATACGTTACGCAAATCCAGGTCTAGATATCAACTCCAGGACATTGTCAAGACTCCAACTATATTGCACAAATCCAAGTTGTGGGGATTCTAATATTTAGTCTTGTCATTTAAGTATTTTTTTAATCACAGATTCACAGTACATAAAATAAAAATTACAATATTCTTTAGTCATGCTTTAATTAACTGTGTGTGAGGAGCAACCCGACATGAACAAATACACAATGCTCCTATACTTGTAATTTCTAGTTTATTTTGGAAAACAGTATACCAACAAACATATATATGCAGAGGTTAAATACATGAATGTACAATGGTAGAGTGCTTTATTTCGAAGTTAATCACATTCATAAAGGTTCACTATCAATCCACCTCCTGAACATTGCAAGGGCTTCCTTAGGTTTATACTCTGGAGCTGTATGACCTCCTCCCTGCATACACAAAAGCATTATTTAGATAGAGATGGGAAAAAAAAAAAAAAAAAAAACAATTTATTCAAAAGGAAACAAATTCCTAATGCTTCTTGCTAATTAATCTCAAAACCAGCTAGATAGGAGGATTGGCAGTAAATCTGAAACTTGCCTTCACAGTCGCGAATGTCATTTCATTTGAGTACTTCCTTGTATATCTATATCACAACAAACAATAAAACCCATTAACGTTCAGGGGCCGAATTGAAGGCGGAGGGCGGACTCTATATATGGTGATTTGTGTCAATGTGAAGCGTGACATTTTTTTCAATTATACAAAAAAGATTGAATTTTGGTACGGACACCTGGAAAAGACTAAGATATCCCTCTAAATCAAATTTTACCTTTTTTCCTTTAGATATTTTCGTAAATAAACCAAAGAGGAAGGGAATAAGGTATTAGACATTTTCGTAAATAAACCAAAAAGAAAGGGCACAACAAGAAATGTATTTTTTATATATTTAAAAACCTCGTATATTTCAATTCAAGTCGTATTTTTATAAATTTTATATATTTGGAAAGCCCTTTAAATTAGCTACGCAATGAAAGACAAACAATGATATCAAATTTTGTTTTTCAATTTTTAATATTATTCTCCAAATTTTGTATCTTTTCTCCTTAAAAATTAGCGTAAACTTAAAATTGCACATATCTTAAAAAATTTTGAAAAAACTACAAGAAAAATAAAATGATTGACTAAGTATAAAAATAACTAATTTTAAAATGAAAAGCACAACATATGGTGTTGAATCACCACCAAATTATTTGCAAAGTAAAAATATACCATGGCCTACCTGTAGGAAAAATGATACTTTCGTGTCGTGTTTAGAAAAATTATACGCTTCGATGCCGTCTCAAGAAAAATAATATTTTCACCTACGGCGGAACTAAATTGTGAACAAAAATTTAGTTTTATGTCAATTTTTGATTTACCATCCCAACCGTGGTAGCGGTCATCTAGTTAGAATCAAATGGTGCTAAATATATTTGTCATTTAACTTGTGGAGTTAAAAATCGTGTGGAAGTAATTTAACAATGAAAAAAATAAGTTTTGTTTGAACTTTGAACCCTACCCTGCAACTTCGCCATCGACCCACCATGATCTCCATTCGTCAACAATGGTATAATTTAGTAGCCGTATCCATGCTTGAGTACCCAAGTGTGGGACTACCATATCGTGATCTCCACTGTTGTTATATTCATTCTTAGACGTTATATGAGTTAAATCTTGATGAAAAAAGAAAGAAGGAGCTTAATCATGTGTGCATAAAAGTCTAACCTGTAGATTAAAGATCGAGAACCTCTCTTGCTGAGATTTACGTGATAGCTAAAGCTGCTTCCTAGATTGGGTTCGTATTGTAATCCATAGTTGCACCTTTGCCAATTATCTACTGTTCCCTGCAATATGACATTTAAAATAATGGATCCTTTTTACCTTCCTTTAGGGAAAGTTATGACTAACTAATTTTAGAGTCAGACTCACATTGCGGATATGTAGAGCTTCCCGTACAGTGTGGTTGTTAATCCAGTAAGACGAGAGCAAATAACCATAGCTCTGATAATTTTTATACTTAAGAGAAAATTATACACATAATCAAGGCAATTTAACTGAATTAATATGTTTCTGTTGATTCCATACCCGACATGCTAATACAGGAGATTGAGGATCTTGATCCATTTGAATTGGCCACTTCGAATATTTTGGTTGTTTTGGATCCTCGCTCATAGATCTTCGATATGTTGTTATTTTCTCGGAATTTGCAGGCCCAATAATAGAATAGCATGCAGGTTCCAAAACTTGGACGGTATTAATTCCTAAAATACTCTGAAATTTACAAAAGAAGTCGATCATTCTAATTCTGAACATTATGCGAGCAATAAGAGCATGTCTCAGTCAGTAGTTTTCTTGTTGGCAGTGCCGCAGTAGTACCTGATAGTAAGAGTTAAGATCTCGTTGACATAATGTGTTGGCAGGGCTTACATTTGTATACTCTCCTTCACAAGTTTTTTTAAGCGACTGAAAAAGAAAAAATACATCGGGTCCTAAAACTCATAATGCAAACTACATCAATAATTTGTTCCCACCGTTGTAAATTTACCTCGTAAAGTTCTTTAGATATTAGACCCATCCCATGAACAAATGGGATTTTTGAATTCCCCTCCAGAGTTGGTTCCGTCACAGCATTGCCAAGAACGATTCCCTAAAACGGGTGATAATAAACTACTTCAAACACTACTAGTGAAACTGGAAAAATATTTATAGCATTTATATTTTTGAATCCAAATGGATGAGTATATGTTACTGGCCAGGAGTCAGGACTACATACTTTAACGTTGATGAATGGTTTGTGCCCCGCTTCATTTCCTGTAAAGATTCATGGTTAAAGAATTTAGTAGCTATGTCACAAATGCCTGCATGCATTCATAATTTGAGAATTTAGGATTACCATCTAGAATGTCTTGGACTATGACAGGAACAGGTAAGCCAGAATACGAGTCACCGCTGATATACATGGGATTGGAGTTGAACTCCGGGTGAATTATCAGCCACTACAAAAACAAACATATAAGTAAGATTGATTAAATTATTTCGAACCAAGTAAGATTAAGTTGATCTGGAAGTCGTGATCACATTTGTATATCTATGCTTGCAAGTCACCACATGAATCTGCTAGGATATTACCTTCTTGAGAAACTGGTAAGCTTGGTTAGCAGACTTTAGGTCACTTGTCATCCAACCTTGTTGGCTTCTTGAATATGAGAACCCAGTACCCACGGGTGAATCTAAAAAGATAATGCTTGCAACCTGAGAAAGAGTTACACATATCTTCAATCTCAGCCTCAGAAGTTTATATCCACTGAAACATCAATATAGTTACAGTCTGAATCAAATTGCCTTAGCCTGAGCATTTCATTAATTGGACTCGAGTGGTCCACAGGAATCATTTCTACTGATGACGTATATTTTGTCTAATCTAGTAAAAGTTGGGTTCCAAACTGAAAAAAGATAAAAAAAAAAGTACTCATCTTTGTCCATGAATACGGGTTTTGCACCAGAGTGGGTAAACTCCCGTTATATTCCACGACGTCGAACTTCAGAGGACCTTACACAAAGTAAAGAAAATTAGCATATGAAATCCTGTCTAATGCGTGTTAAGAATCTCATAAGTAATCCGTATTATATAATTCCCAAAATTTAAGGATGAAATTGACATATTTTCATATTTTTTGAAATACAAGATTGAAATATCACTAGCACAGAAAGTGTGCACAAAATTGGAATTAAGTTGTGGTGGGCTTCTCACTGTACGGCTGGTGTAACTTAAGTATTCAAATGAGTCAAATTGGTAACAAAAGTGAAAAACATTTCTGCCCCACCGACGCCCAGTACAAATCAATGGAACATACAGTATTTAGGAATTAGGATGGCTACCTCTCGGTTGTCCCATATCCCATATTCCCTTCTCATATTCCTTGGCAGACAGGTATGTCTAAAAGTTTCTAAGAAGAGTATTGAAAGACTCATTTTTCAGTGCCAAGAAAGATTTTAGACTTCTAATTTGCAAAATTCCATCTCAAATAAGAGGATCCTATATAGATATCAAGTGTGATTACATGGACAATAAAAGACCTCCAAAAGTTTCCATGCAAACAGCAAGGTTCTTTATGCATAAGCAATCCATTACTACTCTCTAGAACATGGCGATATTCTCAAAAACAAAGTTCCAAGGGATGCAAAGACAGCACAAATGGTCCCGGAACAAGGTGAAGGGGACCTGACAGCAGGCATGCATGAATAACGGAACAATAAGAATAATCACCGATTTCATAAACAAGACCACTGAAAGCAGAGCAACCAGGGCCTCCGGTTAGCCACAGCATTACGGGGTCCTTCATGGGATTTCTCCCTGACTTGACAAAATAGTAAAATAACTGAACATCTTCTTTCTCATCCACTCCTATGTACCTGAAAACAAGTCTTTCTAAGTGATCACGACAACAAAATTTGCATGACGTAGAGTTGGCATAACACAACCCACTCACCCTGTTTCAAAGTAGAACGGTAGAGGTCCGGAAAAACCAGGAAGATATTTAATGACGGCAGTAGAATTAGAAACTTCCTGACTACTAGCTGATACTGAGATGATGACGATGATGATGAAAACTAACCTTAACAAATTCGGATACAAAGAATAAGAACTGTACACTGACTTGTTTTTACTACCTGCCATTGTTTTTGTCTGTGACTGTAGATAAAATCAGATTTCCCTTGAAGGTTTAAAAGATTGTTCAAAAGTAAAGCATATTACGTTTCTTATATATAGAAGGAATCATGGTAAAGATAAGAAAAGAGAGGGAAGAATGGTAATCGGTGGTTGTGTTATTTGGTTGACACGTGGTTTTACATAGGTAATGGATTAGTTGCCGTCTTTTCGGATGTAAGCACTGATGGGAATTTAAGATTAAGTTTACGAAGTTTGTAGAACTGTATTTTGAGGTTGACGCTCAATTTACTTGTGGATTTGATTCATTTGGGTGCATGTAACTATTTTTATTACGTGCAAGAATCACCAACTTGGACCACCAGATTTCGACTGTTCTAAAATTTTAGCCAATGAATCTGTTGGCTTTTTAATAGAAGCCTAGTAGGCTAGTGTTTACCCCCTATCACTTGGCCTAGAAAAGATGCATCGTTGAAGTAAGAATAAAGCATGATGGTACAAGGGAGATGTGTACTCCTTACCAATTGGTGGGTTGCGTCGCTAACGGCCGGTGTAAAAAAATTTGTCGCAATTTTGGAGATAAGATTGTTATGCGGTTTATCTCTGCTCTACCCGGCACTTGTTACTGGAAAAAGAGCTTTGGTCTTGGTCTTGGTCCTGGTACAAGGGAGATGTGATATTACGTGCGCAATATCTAGGTCCAAATGCAAGGCCTAGGTGCATGGACAGTTTGAGCATCGTCATAATGGGTCATGACACATCCAAAGTACGTACGCCTTAAGTCAATGATATACGAGACTATGAGCAAATTGCTATGAATTTAGATATTTAGCGAAATGCACAGAACATGCTCCATAAAGCTCTTTGTTGTCATTTCGATTCCAAATATATTCAATTTGGGCCAATTTCCTTAACTCTAGTGTATTAATCTTCAATATACATTCTTAAACACTTGTAAAGGCCTTTATTAGTTGTTAATTTCAATTATTTGTGGTGGTTCTGACGTTTTTTTTATCAGTTTTCTTGGCAAAGCTCTTTGTTGTTACTTCGATTCAACATCTATTCAATTTGAGCTAATTTCCTTCATTTTAGTGTATTAATCTTCAATATACATTGTTAGAGACTTGTTAAGGCTTGTAATAGTTGTTATGTGGTAGTAGTGTATTAATCTTCAATATACATTGTTAGAGACTTGTTAAGGCTTGTAATAGTTGTTATGTGGTAGTTATAATGTTTTTTTTGATCAATTTGCTCCATAAAGCTGTTTTATATCATCTATCTAACTCCTTTGAAATCCTAAGTCATATGAACCCCCACGTTGCACGGTGAGCGTCACCTCCCCTCTCCATATTGTTTCTCTCTCCTCACCATTGTGCTATATTTTGCTCCAAAAATTTTTCTCTCTCCTCTTGATTTTGTTCCAAAAACCAATCCCTCAAAGGAGAATAAATCCTTTTTTTTCTCACAAAATTATAGGGGAGAATTTACAATACCGGAAATCTACTTTTCCTCAAAATCTAGAAAAAATCGGTTTTTTTATGAAAAAAAAAACAAACAACAGATTTCCCGGAAACAAAAATAAAAACAAGAAAAGTTTTTTTCTTATGAAACGAAAAAGAAAAAATACAGGAAAGCCAAAACCCTAAAACCAAAAAAATTTTGCAAGAAGTCTTAGACTTTCTCTTTTACTAAACAAGAGATTCTATGTGTAAATGAGATGTTACAGGCTTCACACAAGCAATGATAATTTTTTCATTCTATGTTCTATAAGAACTCTAACCCTAGGATGTGTTGATTTGCTTTTGATTTGTTTTTGTTCGATATCTCCCTCATCCTCTTATCTTATTAATCGCAGGAATTGACGAGACGTTCTCTCTTTACCACTAACCATTTTTTTTTTTCGTTTACTGCTGATGTTTATTTGTTCTTTATTTGCTGATTTCAGTTTATCTTATTCGTTTCATAGCCCTAATCTTCAAACGGTGTTCACAAATCAAGATGTGCAAGAGCATCATCCTTGAATGACCTCAGATACATTTTCTTACTCCCTCATTGTGAGATTTTCGATCGATTTAATTTCCTGTTGATTTCTTTTTTCTTCATCACTCTCACAAAAATTAAGCATTCACCATGTTTAACTTTGGTCGTGTTTGAGAGCCTTGATATCCTAACCTAGGTTGGGTTATCCCTTAAATAACCGTATATTGTGTATGTGTGGGTGCTTATTACATGCCAAGATAAGAATTGTGTATCCTACTTATATTTTAGGAGGCTAAAAAGGTGGGGTTTTGGAATTCCATGTAAAACCTGGAATACCTTAATCCTTTCCTGGGTTTGACGGTTACTTTTCCTAAATTTGATAACTAATTTTTTTATTTTAATTTTTCTTATGCCCAAAACCATAAAATTTTTATTTTTATTTCTTTTTTAATTAATTAATTTGGCTTGTTGTTGATGGTGGTTTTTAGCCTAGGGTTAAAATCGTAAAACCCCACATCTGGCATGACGTCATTATAATCATTAGCACATTTATCGAATCAATCAGCATGCTTACGTAAGAATTACCAGGGTACTTTTTTTTATTTTACATGCGTCATGTTCCACTAAGCAGAACCCCTAGCATTGATTGTCATCACCGTACAAAACCCTAAAATTCTCATGCTACCACGCTAAGGCATGCCGACCATACCCGCCCGCACCACTGTGCCAGTGGAAAACCGTCATTACACCATTTTAAGGGATTTGCAACGACACTAGGTCCGTTGCGAAATAACTGTTGCTAATCCTGGTTGCTAATTTTTCGCAACGGCTAGAATCGGTTGCGAATTTTGCAACCTCGCAGGTAAGGTTGCGAATTGCAACTGTGCTTTGTTTAAGCGTGTGAAGCGCAAGTGCGGTCGGAACACTAGAGAGCTGATAAACACGCCCAAGTCAAAGTTTGGTAAGTCCTCTTCTTTTTTTCCACCCTTGACCTTATCCTCCTTATCTTTCCATCCTCAGTATTCTCGGCCATTTTTTTTCATTCTCTTTCTTCTTCGAGCCGACTCTGAAGAACCCTAGTTCAAGAACAACTCCAAACGGATCAAACCCTTTAACCAGATCGATCACGGGACCACCATGGTCTCTTCACTTCTCAAGACCCATCTCGATTCAAAAGCAAACCCTAGTCTCTTCTTCAACGACTTCTTCTTAATCAAGAGCATAAAGTCATCGAATCGGCTTGAGATCCCCTTTCACAAAATCGATTGAACCACGAAACCCTAGTTCGACCAAAAGGTAACATGGAAGCACCTTATTACAAGGTATTCTCATGTTTGATTACATGGCTCAATCCTCGCTAAAATCATCCATTTTTCTTTTGGTGTCTTGATTAAGTTGTTTATTTTGTATTTTCTACAAGGTATTTTGGGGATTTTGTGTGAAAAATGGTTTATTGTGAAACCTACAGACGTCGTCAAGATGGTAAGTCGAATATTTTCTCTTAAATCATCAATTTCTTATACATCCAGCTTATTTCTTAAATCATCAATTTCATATATTTACATTTCTAGGGTTTTCTATTATAGTTTTTAATAATTTAGTTTTTTTTCTTCCTTGAAAACATTGCGTTCTCCTTTTTAGTAATCAAATCTATAATATTTGCAATATAGGTGAGCCTTTATTTGGGATTTCAACTTTGTATCAGTTGTTGAGATTTCTTTGGAAGAACCAAAAATTGGATTAGTTTAGTTAACACTTGTTTTTGTAGACAGATGGGGTATCAACTATAACAATGAATGATGAATTAAAATTCTAGTTTAAGAGTGTTGAACTGCTGCTACCATTTGTTATGCTTGAGATATGGAGAAAATATCATAATTCGTTTTGTGCGATTAGTTATGTTTAACATAAGCAGATGGATAATTAATATGGATTTCTAACTAAATTTATACTGTTCTTGTTTTGGGGTTGTTTGCGGTGTCTATTTTTATTCCCGCTACTTAACCCATTATCCGCTTGGAAATTTCAATTCCCGCCCACTAATTTTCCTCCAACCTCTTCCAATCCTATCTCTGATTTCACATATGGTGGGATTGTGATGAACATCGATAACGGATTCACTTAGATCTTTGTTTTAAAGGTGGAGACCCTTAAGGTATGAACTGAACTTCCTCTTGACCATACTTTTTTCATCTTCCTCCTGGGTGATTATTGGACTTTGATTAAAATAATTTGATTTGTTGCCAATGATAAAGGAATGATTTGACTACATTGCTTGTTATTTTGATTAAAATTAGTAGACGAATGATTCGGATGCTAGATGCTATTAATTTGATTTGTATTCTTGAACTTTATCTGTTTGTAAATTTGCTTGAGTCCAATTGCTATTTTAATTCGGTCATTAGATTAGTCATTTGCATTTAGTTGATCGAAAGAATGAATTTTGATGGAGTTAATTGGGTGTGTGTTTAGGTGAATTTTGAATACAATGAAGTTCACATGTGGTAGATTATGCTCTGGACCTAACATGGTGATTCGGGAGGCATGTAGTGAGGTAAGGACATGGCATTATCCAAGGATGAGTCAAGTACTTTATAAGCGTAATTTGTAGCAACTTTTCAAGAAGGTATATGGTTAATGATGAAATCAAGTATGTGATTGATTAAGATTCTTGAGAACGACATTTATAATAAGAAAAATGATCACACATGTTTATGTTAAACAAGTTAGGTGTGTCCAAGGAAACTCTAAGCTCTAAATTGTCGCAAACTTAACAACTTCCTTTATAGCTCTTACATTTTGCGTATATATAAACTAAGCCTATTTAAATGTGGTTGGGAATATTTTTGCGCAGAGGTTGTCAAATCAATGCTCCATTTGTGTTCCGTTCTTCACAAAAACTTTGTTGCATCTTGAGATTCAAGTCGCTGCTAGAAAACAGCTAGGTGAAGAAAGGAGGCAGTTTCACTTTTGTTCAAGGGTCTAAGATGCATTCAAAGTTGACCTTTCACTGCCCATTCCTGCTTTCACTACGAGGTAAAAATAAAGTTACATATGGTAAGTTACGGCATATCTAGCCATCTAATATAACGCTGTTTAGGCAATTGCAATGTCAATGATTGAGGCCTTCCTCCCTGTTGAAAAATTATTTATAGAAACTGTTAGAAAATAGGGTTAGCTTTTTGATTGCAAGTTCAGCTGTTGGACAACCATTTTCAAAAAATCTACGAGTTTATAGTTGTTGCATGTTCTTATTTTTCATTTTCTCTTACGGTGTATGGATTGGTCTTTAGACATAGGTATTTTAATAATACCGGACCTTATAAATGTTATAAAAGTAGGAATTGTTGTATGTAAATATGGGATTTTATTTGAACACAGAGTACAAATGGATGCTTCTAGCTTCAGACCCCGTAGAAGCCCAAGGCTCATCGAGCAGGCTAAACGTCAAGAGCTGGAACATCCAGAAGGCAAGAGAAAAAGACAGGGAAGAGGATCGTAATGTTTACAAGAGAATAAAACAGGACTTTGCGTCACCAAATAATAGGGCATCTATATTAGAACAACAGTCGATACGTGATAGAGAGAGGAAGAAAGTCATTGTCAGAAGATGAAATAGAAAGAGATCGTGAACGTCGTCGTATCGCCTACCATAAGCGGCGGAAACAAACAATTGGTGGTCACACTAACGAACAAACAAGCACCTCGCTTCGACATCTACAACTTCTACTTCGACGTTGGAGAGGTATAATGGACTAAATGTGTTAGTTTACTGTTGGCATATGATGAATCCAGAAAGTTATTTATAAGTTGATCGTATGTATACCTTAAGTATATTTAGTTGATCAACAATAGTATATCAATAATTCCTTTGTTTCAATTTTTTGTAGGAATTGAGCGGAACCTGTCGACCAGGTTCAAAAATCTTTGCCAAAGCCACAGGTCTGTTAACCAAGATAGAGTGGATGAACCAGGACCGAGTACTACCGGTGCTTGGACATCTAAACCTTCCACTTCTCACATTCACACTGGGTATAAGCGGTCAACAAATCTTCGCAGAAGCCCTAGGTTCCTCAACCAAGATAGAAAGGATGAACCGGGGACGCCGGTGCTATCCTTGAAAACGCCATAACGAACACCATTCTCGGTCATCGCAACATCGACATGAAAATAATGATGGGCACGCAAGCAGGAACGAGTTGTGGTAAGATATAATCATGTCCATTGTCGATATTTACCTCTTGTATTAATTTGTATCAACATAAATAAATGACTAATGATGAGTCCGTTGTTTATCAATATTGGAAATTGGAAGTTGTTGCAACCGACAGTGAACGAAACAAGAAACGACCACTTGCAACGTATGAATTACTAGAGCATTGTATTAAGGACAGGGGAAAAAGAGTGAAAATTGGAAGCAAAAATTACCGGAGCGAGAGCAAGTATTGGTAAGCCAAAAAAAAGTATATTAGATGTGTGTGAAACTTTTCAATATTTATTATGCCGCCTTTTTCTTCTTTCGAGATCAATTACACCTTCTCACCTGTACTAAAATGCTAAAAGTATAATTAGGAAGATCCCACAAATATACTTATTTTAGATAGACTAGAACTGATATCTTATAGCTGACAATTTATTATTAATACATGCAGTTCACCAAGTTCCTCCCGAGATCAATTTTGCGGGAAAATCCATGTCTTTGGAGCCATAGTTTCAACTCAAAAGTCCGGTCTATGTCGGGTTACGGAAAAACGTACAACAAGCCCATGAAAGATTTCAAGTGAAATCAACGTAAGTATAACACCTACTTACGTTTCTCACTAACTAAGATTTTAGTAATACTATAAAAGCTGATTAAAGAGGGATGAGAGCAATAACGTGCAGGGAGCAGAAACGAGTACTTTTGTGTCGCAGAATGATAGGGAATTAATGTTGGAAAAACGCCATATGCGTGATATAGAGAGAATAAGTGCATTGAATGAAGAGGAAATTGAAAGAGATCGTGAACGTCGTCGTATTGCCACTCAGTAAGCGCCGCAACAAAAAGTTGGTGGTGAGATTAATGATTTGAACCAACAAACAAGTCACTACTAGGTGCTTGGCATCTCGGCTTTTACTTCGACATTCATGAGAGGTATAATCAACTAAACTGTTAGTTTCTTGTTGATATCTTTGTTCTCTTTTTGTTTGAATCAATTGTCGGTTTGAATTCAATGATGAAGGAACCAATTAAGGTCATGTTCCTCCACAAAATTCAGTTCATTCTAAGTATGTTAGACTCATGTAGAGTTGCGCTTACTCGGTGAACTAATAACATCAATGATATAATTCTTTCTTTGATGCGACAAATCAACCAATTCCTATAACAAGTCAATCTTTAAAACCTCGCCGTAGCCCAAGGTTTTTAGAACAAGGAGCGTGTACGAGTAGTGGTAAGAAATATGTACATATTCTTTTGCTTAATTCTAAATTCACATAGTAAGATATATATATATATATAGATGGATAGATGCATATATACCATTAGTAGATTTAGTTGATCAACACCAGTAAACGAACATATATGCCAATAATTCCTTTGTTTCAATTTTTTATAGGAATTGAGGGGAACATGCCCACCAGGTTCAGCCACCTTCGCTCGAAGCCCCAGGTTTCTCAACCAACATAGAATGGATGAACCCAGACCAAGTACTAACAGAGGTACCCTTGAAAAATATGCAACCAACAGTGCACTTGGTCATCACAACATCAACATGAAAATAAAAGAAGGGCACGCAGGGGGTACAATTTGTGGTAAGATAGAATAATGTTCATTGTAAACTCTTTTTTTTTTTTATCGTGAACTTCTTCAAGCGGTGGTAGTGGTGATTATGTACGTGGTGAAGGCGATGGTGTAGACGGTGGTAGTGAGAAGATGGGTCGGTCTAATGAGATTGAAAGAGCATTTTCCTTCGGGTTAGGCTTTTCTATAATCCAACTCAAACCTTCTCCTTAAGCTGTGAAGTATATGGGTTATTTTGATTTGATTATATAGCCTATTAGTCTTAGACTCAATATTTATAAGCATACTGGATATCTGATTAGAAGAATTTGTGATGCTTTGTTTGCGGAGTTGGTTGAATGATGCTCATGAGATCGTAGAAAGGTTGGAGAACAATGCGGAAAGCGTGACCATTAGGTCCCTTAGCGGTACCCAAGATTTGTAAGTTTATGTAGTATCTCCTTATAGTGATTTAAGTTAGAAGAACTTAGGAATTTCGTAACTTTACATGAACTGAACTTAGGAACCAGGTATGTTTCTAATGTGTACACTAGTTTGTTGTGATACTTAGAACACATTTGTATCAAATTTACTTTTTGTTAAAATCAATTGAAGAATCCATTTTCATAATTTGATACAGTTTTGTATGTTGAATGAATGTATATCTGTGGAAATGATGAATGTGGGGAACTGGGTAACTGCAGGGGGGAAATGTGGGGGGAAATGGATTTTGACCAGGTCAATGAAAACTTGACTTTTTTATTTTATGTTGCAAAATATTAGCAACGTCTTAAATCTGTTGCTAAGTTAGAGCCCGGAACAGGTAAATTAGAACCGAACCAATAACATTTTAGTTAGGGTAGGGGGTATTCTGTAATTAGAAATGTACTTAGCAACTGCCGGACCTTGGTTGCGAATAAACGAGTGGTCACAACAAGACAAGATGGGTTGCGAATCTCCGTTGCTGACAGAGAGTCTCAACGGAGCTTATGCCGTTGCGAAAAAATGCAACACCGTGTTTTGAAACGTCAACCTGTCGTTGCGACCCTAGTCAGCAACGTCCAGGCTCCGTTGCTAATCCCTAAAAATGGTGTAGTGCGTGCCAGCCACGTCTCCGCGCCAAGGCATGCCAGCCATGCAGCCGCACCACCGCACCATGTGCCAAACGGCATGCCAAGCCATTGGCCTCATATGCCAGGCCAAGCCTCACCTTGCCTTGGCCCTAGATATGCTAGCCGCACCATGTGCCAAACGGCATGCCAAGCCATTGGCCCCACATGCCAAACCACGCCAATGCATGCCATGCCAATGGCATGGCAACCTAGTTGTGCCACCATGCTGGCCTTCCCTATGCGGCTACTAAAACGAAGGCGTGCGACAATCAACGGTCGCCCTTCAATCCCAGGATCGAATCCTAGCCATCCAAGGTTACCAGCCAACGCGTGGTAACCTTTGGCCCGAAACCCTAGTTTGTCCACGCCCAAACCGCGCCAAGGCATGCAATGCAATGGCATGCCAACCTAGCCGCGCCACCATGCTGGCCTTCCCTATACGTCTAATAAAACGAAGGCGTGCGACAATCAACGGTCGCCCTTCATCCCGTGATCGAATCCTAGCCATCCAAGGTTACCGGACAACGCGTGGTAACCTTTGGCTCAAACCCTAGTTTGGCCACGCCCAAACCGCGCCAAGGCATGCCAACCTAGTCGCGCAACCATGCTGGCCTTCCCTATGCGGCTACTAAAACGAAGGCGTGCGACAATCAACGGTCGCCCTTCAATCCCAAGATCGAATCCTAGCCATCTAAGGTTATCAGACAACGCATGGTAACCTTTGCGCCCGAAACCCTAGTTTGGCCGCGCCAAGGCATGCCATGCCAATGACATGCCAACCTAGCCGCGCCACCATGCTGGCCTTCCCTATACGGCTACTAAAACGAAGGCGTGCGACAATCAACGTACGCCCTTCAATCCTGTGATCGAATCCTAGCTATCCAAGGTTACCAGACAACGCATGGTAACCTTTGGCCCGAAACCCTAGTTTGGCCGCGCCCAAACCGCGCCAAGGCATGCCAACCTAGACGCGCCACCATGTTGGCCTTCCCAATACGGCTACTAAAACGAAGGCGTGCGACAATCAACGGTCGCCCTTCAATCCCAGGATCGAATCCTAACCATCCACGGTTACCAGACATCGCATGGTAGCCTTTGGCCCGGAACCCTAGTTTGGTCGCGCCCAAACCGCGCCATGGCATGCCAACCTAACCGCGCCACCATCTTGGCCTTCCCTATGCGGCTACTAAAACGAAGGCCTGCGACAATCGACGGTCGCTTTTCAATCCCATGATCGAATCCTAGCCATCCAAGGTTACCAGAAAACGCATGGTAACCTTTGGCCCGAAACCCTAGTTTGGCCACGCCCAAACCGCGCCAAGGCATACCAACCTAGCCGCGCCACCATGCTGGCCTTCCCTATACGGCTACTAAAACGAAGGCGTGCGACAATCAACGGTCGCCCTTCAATCCCAGGATCGAATCCTAGCCATCCAAGGTTACCAGACAACGCATGGTAACCTTTGGGCCGAAACCTTAGTTTGGCCGTGCCCAAACCACGTGAAGTCATGCCATGCCAATGGCATGCGAACCTAGCCGCGCCACTATGCTGGCCTTCCCTATGTGGCTACTAAAACGAAGGCGTGCAACAATCAACGGTCCCCCTTCAATCCTAGGATCAAATCTTATCCATCCAAGGTTACCAGACAACGCATGGTAACCTTTGGCCCAAAAACCTAAGTTTGGCCACGCCAAACCGCGCCAAGGCGCGCCATGCCCATGGCATGCAAACCTAGCCGCGCCACCATGCTAGCCTTCCCTATGCGGCTACTAAAATGAAGGCGTGCGACAATCAACGGTCGCCCTTCAATCCCAGGATCGAATCCTATCCATCCAAGGTTACCAGACAACGAATGGTAACCTTTGGCCCGAAACCCTAGTTTGGCCGCGCCCAAACCGCGCCAAGGCATGCCATGCCAATGCCATGCCAACCTAGCCGCGCCACCATGCGGCCTTCCCTATACGGCTATTAAAACGAAGGCGTGCGACAATCAACGGTCGCCCTTCAATCCCAGGATCGAATCCTAGCCGTCCAAGGTTACCAGACAACGCATGCTAACCTTTGGCCCGAAACCCTAGTTTGGCCGCGCCCAAACCGCGCGAAGGCATGCCATGCCAATGGCATGCCAACCTAGCCGCGCCACCATGCTGGCCTTCCCTATGCGGCTACTAAAACGAAGGCGTGCAACAATCAACGGCCCCCCTTCAATCCAAGGATCATATCCTAGCCATCCAAGGTTACCAGACAACGCATGGTAACCTTTGGCACAAAAACCTAAGTTTGGCCACGCCAAACCGCGCCAAGGTGTGCCATGCCCATGGCATGCCAACCTAGCCGTGCCACCATGCTGGCCTTCCCTATGCGGCTACTAAAACGAAGGCGTGCGACAATCAACGATCCCCCTTCAATCCTAGGATCAAATCCTAGCCATCCAAGGTTACCAGACAACACGTGGTAACCTTTGGCCTAAAAACCTAAGTTTGGCCACGCCAAACCGCGCCAAGGCGTGCCATTCCCATGACATGCCAACCTATCCGCACCACCATACTGGCCTTCCTACACGGTTATCAAAAAAGAAAGCGTGCAACGATCAACAGCTACCTTTCCGCTTAAGATGCAAAATCTCGACCGTCGAAGGTCACCAAGCTAGCGAGTTTCCCAAGCTCGACTTTCCAGGCAACAACCATGTTACATGTTTTCACGAAAATGTTCGAGACATCAAATCACAAACTGGGGGATCTTCTTTGGGTTTTGGTTTGGCGGTTTACAGCGTGCGGCGTACACTACGCCCGTAATAAGAAAGTGTAATAAGGATGAAGAGGTTAAGTAAATAGGGAAGTAATGGTGAAACGCTTTTCTTTTATGGAACATCAATTCCATGTGTTAACGGTTACCACCTCCTCCCATTTACTCACCCATTATTCCATTCCTTAATGAGACCAGAGTACGTTTCACCCCGACTTGTATAAATAGGTCTTACCTATTTCCACCAAAGGAGAAGTTCGGTTAGGAGCATACAACACTCAGAAAATATTTGCTAGCCTTCCATTTGTTAGCTTCCCACTTTCTGATACAAGTCGTAGAAAATAACTACTCTTCCAGAAATCAACTATTCTGGTCTCATCACTTTCCTTGCTTCCCTCCCCAAAACTAACCCATTCTCCTTCACTTTGTGACTGAAGCAAGTCTGGAACGGCCATTTCTTGGTTTAAGCCGGATTTTTACAGATTGATCTCTCGAATCTAAAGTACTCAAGTGCAGTACATTGTTTAGAGTTTAAATTCATTTCTCACCCACACACCCGAAATTACCGAAATCAGCAGAAACCATTTTCACTCTCAAACAATTGGCGACCACAGTGGGAGATTGATCTTTCGGTTATAATGTCAATTTTCGACTGTTGATTTCATGCTTCGACCCAGACATCAAGACGGTAGAGGCAGGCGATCCGTTCAGGAAACTACCAATCAGTTACCAGGCGTCTCAATTACCAGTCGTTACACCGCAAAGGACGACTGGGGACTTCCGAGGGTATTAGGAGCGAACGATCCACCCAGGGATCAGCAACACGGCAAAGAATGACTGGGGACTTTACACAGTCATGGCGACATTTCCCACAAAACTCGGTCTAACACCCGCAGGAATCCTTCCCATCAGGAAGATCTGAAAAACCGAGTAAGTCTTACCTAGACGAAATACATGGTTTGCTATTTCAAGTTTTACGAAACCGATAGTCATGTTATGTTTCATCCCATATCATCTACCAACACGCGGTTCCTTGGTTTTCCTGGGATGTTTGCGTCGCTTGCAATCGTAACCAAAACAATTCATTCCAAACGAATAACTCAAAACCATCAAGGTAGCATTTGTCTATCAACCCAAAAATCCAGAAAATCAAAACCATAAACTAGGCGTTTCATTTTCCTTTCAAAAAAAAAACCAGAAATGTGTTCAAGGAAAGTTTTCCCACAACGGCTTGCTCTTTTTGGCGAGGGCCTCCTTTGCGCTTTGAAGAGCCGCCCTCTTCAACTTTAGTTTCCTAGATAGCTTTTCGACTTCCACTTCTTGATTCTTCACCATATCCGCAGAAGGACCTTCGACTGTTTCAGCCAGCATCTTTTCAACCTCAGAAAAACCTTTAACAAACCAAGGAGCGTTGAACTCGAACTTCACGCACAAGTCACGATGGAACCTCCAACTTGTGACTACATCCCCAGAAACGGTATGACCTGTCACGTTACACATGTCGTCGATCGAAGACATAATTTCCTCCACACGTTTAACCAACGCGTACGGACTAGTAATTTGCTTGGTCGTGGCAATATAACCATAGTTTTCCCAGATCTTAGTGTACAGTTCCGCATGTATGGCTGGCACGCTAAATCCTTCAATCAGCACGTGATCCCGATGAGGAACCAGGTATGGAGGATTGAAAAGGGCGCCCGCGACTACATCAGAGACCGGCAAAGGACTCCTAACAACAATTGCGCTTGCGGCTACTGGGGTACTTTTCATTGTCTGAACAGCAGCGACGTTTTCATCTTGGTCCACATCCATTTCAAGATCGCCCGGTGCGGATGCCGCGATTGGAGACAAAGCTGCATCTCCACCAGTCTCCGTCTCAGGGTCATTCTCAGAATCGGCTTCCTCCTGCAATATCACGGATTAGACACTTCCTAAAAAAAAAAAAACGCATGGAAGACTCACCGATGAGGATTCAGCACTACTATCGGAAGAACTACTCTCGCCATCACTGGACCCTGAGCTTTCATCCTTCTCAGCTTCCCCATCGCCACGAACAGGCTCAGCACCACCACCCTCCGTCGCATGAAGGGGCGTTTTCTGACTATTGGCAAGCTTGGTGAAAGCGTTCACACTACTGAGACCCTGGGCGAGATGCAAAGACAGATACTCAGAATAGAAACGAGGATATGCACGATCTAACTAAAGTCAAAAGGAAAATCATACATACCCGCATGTTGGATGAACTAAAAGTCGGGAGAGTGTGGAATCGACCGGAAACCACCGCACGATTTTTAGACCTTCTTTCCCTTCGCTTGGGGACTATCTACACTCGGAGAATATATGATTTTCGCTTGGGCAAAGAAGGATCTCTCGGAAGTGGATACTCGCCAAAACCGCGGAGAAGGCTTACCATGACGGTTTTCTACCACGCCATTCACGAACCCGTGAAAAACGAGAAACTCATCTTACCAGAATATATTATACTTAGAGGTTGTAGATGGACTTCGTTCCGCAAGCAGGAAAGGGAGACTTTTTCCCGACTCAAGAATAGTAACATCGAGAACAGTTATCCACGAAACTTCTGGAACAGCAGGCTGACGAACAAGTGGGACCCCTTGGTCAAAACCCATATGCCGAGCCGCTCTATCAATGTTGTAAGAGACCACTTTGCAAGATCCTCGAAACAAAGATGGCACGGAACCGGGGGAGCAACTTCGCATAAACACCATCTCTCCAACACTCGTATCCTCTTTATCGAGAAGTCAAAGACATGCCGGAGCGGAGAGCGAAGGTGCGATCCGAGTTATCGACTCATGCGGTGGAACCCATGGACGAAAATGGACCATGTGCGAATTGTCAAGGAATCTAACTTGATTTCGAACCAACCCTTGGACGCCTATTCGACCAATGCAGTATCCTAGAGCCACCCCAAGACTCGGGGAATACTGCCAACAGTTTTGGAGCATATTTTTCGAAATGCTCCCACAACCACGCTTGGATAAAGGCGGCGCGAACATACGAATCCACTTTCATGTAACCATTTGAAGCACGCATGTCCGCAACCAGCCGATCCAAGTGTCTCGTACGAGAACCGAGAAACAGGCAGCCAACATGGAGAACGACACCTTTTGCTAGTTTCACGGCAAATTTGATAAGTTCTGTCTTATCTCCTTCTTACCCGAGTCGTCATCGAAAATATCTCGGATAACCAAAGGACCAAAAACGCATGCAACATGGAGAGGTGTTCTTCCGATTCGGCTCCAACTCATCCGAAACCATGGGATACCCACCAACCATAGAAGCACCTCGTATCGTTTCCTTTCCGAACGAATCCTTTTGATTTCGCAACCTGAGCAATAGCGCATTTCCTCTTCATCTCGCATACAACTTGATATCGAGACTACCAATATGGGAAGGCTCAAACCCAAGACGACCCACGCTTTCCAAGGAAATAGTCATTTCACCCCACCTGCATATAGCCGTGTGAGTGTCTGGACACCATTTCGGAAATAAAATCAACCAAGCTCGGAATATCTTTCCTAATCTTAAGAAGCTGAAAGCCCGCGATGACCGCGACAAAGATCAATAATCCGCGCCTTGGCCAACCGGGCCTTCTACGCATTCTGGCTCATCATGAAGTGCATCCATTTCTCGAAGGGACGTAACGGGTTTACACTGATCTTAAAGTCAACGGGATAAGTATGGTACTATTTTCTCTCGAAGACAAAACCGTATTACACCCCGGCCGAACCGTAGGGCCTCTCCTTCGCTTTCCGGACCGGTCAAGTTAAGCACATACTTGGGATGATTTTTCCTAATTGTGGTGGATGTTGTGAAGAACTCATCATCTATACTCGGCTTGGAATTGCCAATATCCTTCGGTACGGTAGAAACTGTTGACATCCTAACGAAAATTCTCTTACGCTGCTTTCACCTCCGAGATAACTGCAATGGAACAATACGAAAGAAATATTATTACGGAAAGTGCATATAAATTATTTCATTAGACACAGGAGAGCCATCCTGGACACAAGCCAATTGGTGTCAAAGTCATTTTGCACATATGCGAAGGAATGGGGACTGACAGACTCTGCATCACCGCTTCACGCAGCAGGAAATTTGCGCCCAGCCAAATAGGCACGCCCCACCAAGGTAACCATGCACACGGCCACACCAGGAAAAAAAGGAAACCCTAAAGGCTAGTTTTTCACGGGAAGAGAATGACGATGCTTGTGCACACCTACTTCGCACAATAACTGAGGCGGCCAACATCACTACAGCATTCACGCCTAAATTCTATTACAAGTTCGTGCAAAGCATACCTACGGCTAGGATTCATGCCAACTCAGAATAACAATATTTCTACAAGTTCATGAAAAAATACGCCTACAGCTAGGGTTTGCATCTACACAAAAAAAAAGAGAGAGAGAGAGAGAGAGAGAGAAAAAACAAGGCAAAGAGGAAGTGTTGGAAGACATACCAGGGATTCGCTTGTACGCTTTGCTTCAATTACCACACTACCGAAATAAATAACTAGGTGTGAAATAAAAGGAGAGGTGACCCTCCTTTTATACACGTGATACTTGGGAGTTTGAACAAGGAAAGGATTTCCTATTTTGAGACAAGTAAGGAAAAGAGGCAACCGGTCCCGCAAAGGCCAATTACCTCACCAAAACTGATCCGCGTCATTGCCTTGGCCCACATGCTGGCCGTCCGCACGCTTTGCCTCTCAAGTCCAGCGCCATGCCTTGGCCCCACATGCCAAAGTCGTCACCACGCTTTGCCTCTCAAGTCCGCGCCATGCCTTGGCCCCACATGCCAAAGCCGTCCGCACGCTTTGCCTCTCAAGTCCGCGCCATGCCTTGGCCCCACGTGCCAAAGCCGTCGCACGCTTTTGCCTCTCAAGTCCGCGCCATGCCTTGGCCCCCATGCCAAAGCCGTCCGCGCATGCTTTGCCTCTCCAGTGTCCCGCGCCAACACCAACAAATTCGCTGGACCCAAGCATCATGATGTTCCCTAACCCGGTCGAAGTGACGTATGGCAGACTGGGGGTAATTTTCGTCTCGCCACTCCACGGTCTGCGTCCCAAAGACAATTTGTGCAAGGCCGCCAACACGGGGGAAGCACAAACCCTCTTTACCTCTCAAAAAGGTTAGTCGGATTTTCTGACCATCTTATCACGACTTGTTTTGATTCCTTGTCCTAGCTGGCACCATTTTATGCTTACCTCGCAACGATGCTCCCATTCCGAGCTAAGCATAGGACTTAATGTTGATGGTGGTTTTTAGCCTAGGGTTAAAATCGTAAAACCGCACAACTGGCATGACGTCATTATAATCATTAGCACATTTATCGAATCAATCAGCATGCTTACGTAAGAATTACCAGGGTACCTTTTTTTTATTTATATGCGTCATGTTCCACTAGAACCCAGCATTGATTGTCATCACTGTACAAAAACCTAAAATTCTCATGCTACCACGCCCAAAGGCATGCCGACCATGCCAAACCGCACTTGCGTGCCGGTGGCAAACCGTGCCAGCCACATCTCCGCGCCAAGGCATGCCCATGCCATGCCGCACCCACCGCACCATGTGCCAGACAGCATGCCAAGCCATTAGCCTCATATGCCAAGCCAAGCGCGCACCTTGCCTTGGCCCTAGCCATGCTAAGCGGCACCATGTGCCAAACGTCATGCCAAGCCATTGGCCCCACATGCCAAACCACGCCAATGGCATGGCAACCTAAGCGCGCCACCATGTTGGCCTTCCCCTATGCGGCTACTAAAACGAAGAAGCGTGCGACAATCAACGGCCGCCCTTCAATCCCGTGGATCGAATCCTAGCCATCCAAGGTTACCGGACAACGCGTGGTAACCTTTGGCCCGAAACCCCTAGTTTGGCCACGCCCAAACCGCGCCAAGGCATGGCATGCCAACCTAGCCGCGCCACCATGCTGGCCTTCCCTATACGGCTACTAAAACGAATGCGTGCGACAATCAACGGTCGCCCTTCAATCCCAGGATCGAATCCTAGCCATCCAAGGTTACCAGACAACGCATGGTAACCTTTGGCCCGAAACCCTAGATTGGTCGCGCCCAAACCGCGCCAAGGCATGCCATGCCAATGGCATGCAAGCCTAGCCTCCTTCAATCCCGCGCCACCATGTTGGCCTTCCCCATGCGGAAAGTAAAATGAAGGCGTGCGACAATCAACATGGATAATCCAGTCGCCCTTCAATCCCAGGATCGAATCCTAGCCATCCAAGGTTACCAGACAACGCATGGTAACCTTTGGCCCGAAACCCTAGTTTTGTCGCGCCCAAACCGCGTCAAGGCATGCCATGCCAATGGCATGCCAACCTAGACGCGCCACCATGCTGGCCTGCCCTATGCGGCTACTAAAATGAAGGAGTGCGACAATCAACGGTCACCCTTTAATCCCAGGATCGAATCCTAGCCATACAAGGTTACCGGACAACGCATGGTAACCTTTGGCTCCGAAACCCTAGTTTGCCCGCGCCCAAACCGCTCCAAGGCATGCCATGCCAACCTAAGCCGCGCCACCATGCGGCCTTCCCCTATGCGGCTACTAAAACGAAGGCGTGCGACAATCAACGGTCGCCCTTCAATCCCATGATCGAATCCTAGCCATCCAAGGTTACCAGGCAAAACCCTAGTTTGGCCGCGCCAAAACCGCGCCAAGGCATGCCAACCTAGCCGCGCCACCATGCTGGCCTTCCCTATGCGGCTACTAAAACGAAGGCGTGCGACAATCAACGGTCGCCTTCAATCCCAGGATCGAATCCCTAGCCATCCAAGGTTACCGGACAACGCATGGTAACCTTTGGCCCAAAACCTAAGTTTGGCCCGCCAAACCGTGCCAAGGCGTGGCATGCCAACCTAGCCGCGCCACCATGCTGGCCTTCCCTATGCGGCTACTAAAATGAAGGTGTGCGACAATCAACGGTCCCCTTTAAATCCTAGGATCAAATCCTAGCCATCCAAGGTTACCAGACAACACGTGGTAACCTTTGGCCCAAAAACCTAAGTTTGGCCACGCCAAACCGCGCCAAGGCGTGCCATGCCCATGGCATGCCAACCTAGCCGCACTACCATACTGGCCTTCCTTACACGGTTATCAAAAACGGAAGCGTGCAACGATCAACAGCTACCGTTCCGCTTAAAATGCAAAATCTCGACCGTCGAAGGTCACCAAGCTAGCGAGTCTCCCAAGCTCTACTTGCCAGGCAACAACCATGTTACATGTTTTCACGAAAACGTTCGAGGCATCAAATCACAAACTGGGGGATCTTCTTTGGGTTTTGGTTTGGCGGTTTACAGCGTGCGGCGTACACTACGCCCGTAATAAGAAAGTGTAATAAGGATGAAGCGGTTAAGTAAATAGGGAAGTAATGGTGAAACTCTTTTCTTTTATGGAACATCAATTCCATGCGTTAACGGTTACCACCTCCTCCTATTTACTCACATATTATTCCATTACTTAATGAGACCAGAGTACGTTTCACTCCGACTTGTATAAATAGGTCTTACATATTTCCACCATAGGAAAAGTTCGGTCAGGAGCATACAACACTCAGAAAATATTTGCTAGCCTTCCATCTGTACAAGTCGTAGAAAACAACTACTCTTCCAGAAATCAACTATTCTGGTCTCATTACTTTCCTTGCTTCCCTCCCCAAAACCAACCCATTCTCCTTCACTTTGTGACAGAAGCAAGTCTGGAACAGCCATTTCTCTGTTTAGGCCGGATTTGTACAGATTGATCTCTCGAATATAAAGTACTCACGTACATTCTATTGTTTAGGGTTTAAATTCGTTTCTCACCCACACACCCGAAATTACCGAAATCAGCAAAAACCATTTTCACTCTCAAACACTTGTATACAAGTTTTTTTTTGACAAACAACATACTAAGTTAACCCACAATGAAAAACAAACACCATTTAAAATAACAATTGCCATGATTCTTGGATAAACCAAGGAATACCCTAACCTGGACAACATATTTCATATCCCAGCTGCCAAACAGACCCAAAATTAATCTGTACCGATGTAAGGTTTTGATTTGAATTTTGTTTAATCTTTGGTTATCTGTCTATTTTTGTAGGTTTAAATTTTTTGATTTTTGGTTAATCTTCTTTGTTGCATTTTGATTATATCTTGCTGGGTTATATTTTTGAATCCAAAATCGAACGGGTAGTTGTTTTTGTTTCTCATCATAATATATTGCGATTTTAATTCACTGTTCAATTAACATATATTTTGGAAACATTTATGCTCAAATATTATTACGATTTTTAAGAGATTTTCCTATGTCACATCTTTTCTCTTGATTATACTATTTGAAACCTTCTATTTTCCGTTTCGTATGTTAGGGTTTATATGGTTATCAGTACAATCACCATCTTTGTTTTTTTTCACATTCTTATTTGATTCAATAAAACCGTAATCCTTTTTTTTTTTTTTTTCTCAGCCAGATTAATCAGATAACTCTGATACATGACAAGGCTCCATTAGCAGTAAGCAGCAACGTCATTAGTTTGTACTTTAAATAACTGGAAATGGTCGGTTTTCTATTCATTGGATGATGAATAGCATTCTCTATGGAATTTAAAACTTTCATCGATCTTGATTCATTGTGGGCATGTTTGTATTTATTCAATTCTTGCAATCATTATTGGAATAACAATTATTGTTAGAGCATAGCTCGGTTGAACCCACCAAGCGTTGGTATGTCAAGTTTGGTTGTCATATTTTAGTGTGTCGAAACTCATCTAAGAGTCGCTTGATTATGTACTAGAGACGACTTCATTTAGGTTAGACTAGAAAGTCTAGGAATGTTGAGATATACAAGTATTACTCGAAGACCTGAAGAACGTGAAGAAGTAACGAACTACAACGACGGCATCATCCTTCCTCTTGAGGTTAGTAATATTGACTTGAACTATTCCATTCCTAACGCATCTTTCAAGTCATGCTATATTGAAAACATAACTGCGAAGCTGTGTATTGGATATGTTACTCTAGTAGTGAGACATGATCATAGTATTAGGGAATTAGACTATGAAGTATAACGCTTATCTTTTGAACTTCGTAGATATGACATCGACATAATGTTATAAATGATGTTATGATTATGTGAATGGGTTATGGTGAAGATTTCATCCTAGGAAACAATGTTTTACATTTTTTCAAATGAAGTACATTTATAAACTTGTTTTGTGAATCGAAAGGGAAATCGCTAGGCTTATTGGTACAGCTATTAATTGCAAATCTATGGATTACCAATATGTGCGAGATGGTAGAACCGATCGTAACTTTGTTATGTATCTTGGTATAACTAATCACAATGCCTGAATTATGATTTGGTATGACTAGTTTTTATTAATTAGTGTAATCGATCCTAAGTAATCACCATGAGATGGTATGATCGATATTTGTAATTGGTGTGACCGATCCTAGTAATTGGTGTGACCGATCACAAAGTGTTGTGTAATCGATCCTTGTAATTGGTATAACCGGTCCTAGTAATTGGCGTAACCGATCCTGGTAAATGGTGTGACCGATCAAGCGATACCATGAGTATATGATGTAGCAAGGTCCGGTACTTGATGTAACCGGTCCTGGTAACTTGTGTGACCGATCATAAGTGTTTCCATATTAGGGTATAACCGATCCTAGTGATTGGTAGAACCGATTGAACCCATGTATGTGATTCGATATATGATCAATCACGTAGTAGTATTGGAATACATGTGAACCAATTCTAAACTTGTTTGGAAGTGTGGTATAACCGATTCCAAGAATGTAAATATGAAAGATGATTTACAGAGAAAAGATGTCAACATACTTTAAACACGTACAATAACTCTTATCTTTTATTGTTCAAAGATATTCCTTAGTACTCAAAGAGATCACATGCGAAATTAATTGAGAATCTTTTAATTAAGGTTTTTGGTTATATATGCTTTTAATTACCAGCAATTAAATACATATCTCTAGAAAATAAAAATTAGTAATGTGCATTTACTAATTGGAGATTTTCTATTGAGAGATTTCGAAAATTTTGGACAAGCATTTATTGGAATTAGGAAAACCGAATTTTGCCATTCATTGCATATCTTGAGAATATTTTCGGTTTTGGAAATTCCTTGGTGTCCAAACATCCTTGTTCTATAAATACCTAAGTTTGCATTTCTAGCAAACCATCCTAAGAGCCAGGCAAACTTCATCTTTTTGTTGTTTATGGTGGAGCCGTCTATCCGGAGAGGAAAGTACCCTAATTAGGCGAAATCTCTTACGACCGCTCGTTTAAATACTTTTGTGGGATCAAGAAGCTCTACGAGTACCGTTGGTGGGAAACTAGATAATTGCAGTGTTATTAGTTTTCGATTGATTTGATTGACCAACGGTTGTTTAAACTTTGATTGCACTTAGTTTTTTTTATGCTTGAGAACCTTCTCTTCTGATATAGATTCACTCAAACTAGATCGAAGTATCGAAGGGATCTTTAGAACTGTTTGTAGATCTAAAGACATCTAGTGATAATCCATTTTTAACAGACTCCGTTTTTGTACGTGATTGATCACAAGAGATTCAAGTGGTGTTGTGCGGGTTTTAATTGAAGATTAAAGAAGATTTGAAGACGAAGAAGATTTCTTATTGTTTCTCATATCTTTGTGTATTACCCAAACCTTGATCGGCTGGGATCTTACTAGAATCGGATTTATTTGATTGATAGTTGCGTGAGATCGGTAACGCCTAATAGTTCTCTTGAGATCTATTTTGATTGTTACAAATCCGAATCTTATTACTTCGGTAATAGAGATTGGATTGATCTAACTAGGAAAAGGAGTTTATTAGATTAAACGGAAGAGACTTTGCGTATGATTTGAGATATCTTATCTTAAAGAATTAATAGAGTTGTTACCAAACAGATTTGTTGTTCCTTTACTTGTTTGGAATATGATCCAAAGGAATTGTTCCAGTGCGTGCACTCATCGAAGTCGGAAGCGCAGGGATACTGAGGAAACTGAGTGAACTAGGGGTAGTTGCTTGGTCTCAAGTATACGAAGTTGGTATTTTGTATAATGGCTTAATTCTTAGAATATTCAATTACGGACTTGGTCCCGAGATTTTTCTGCATTTGCAGTTTTCTTCGTTAATAAAATCTTATTGTGTGATTTAATTTTCATTTCCCTATAAACAGACGAATATCATTGCTAGTTGAAAGTTGAAATGATTTCAAATCTCAAAATCAGAGAGAATAAATAAGTATATAAGAGAAATTATATGGTAGGAAGAGAATCTTCGAATGAATCTATAAAACGAATTGCACCATTGACTTCATTTTCATCATTACCTTCATTATGTGGTGAAGGATTTGACCAAAGATGATAGAGAGCAGCAGCATTATCTCCCACCTGTTTCTTGCTACTTCTATCATACACCATCGTCTTCCTACCCTACATTTCTATTTGTCTCTCAAACCTCATGCTAAAGGTATCTTCCAGAGCTTTTTCAATTTCAATTCAAAATCCAATCTCACCATTATAACTTCACACCATAAATTAACCCTTTAATTTCTGGAATTCTTGTTACTGAAGATCATTTTTGATCATTACACCTTTAATTGTATTTTGAGGGGCTATTTTGAGCCTAAACTTTTTGATTTTTTAATCAATTGAAGATTTTAGGTTATTTGGAAAGTGGATGTAACCACATGTGCTTCATGTTTAAATTTTTCTAAGTAAGATGGATTTAATAAGATATGAAGGAAGATATCAGTCAATGGGTTTTTGGGATTATCACCATCTGACGGAAATAAAGAAATAGCAAGTGTAGATGATTAAATCTAGGTGTTTGAGACTAAATGAGAATTTGGGGTCAAAGGAAAATGGTTGGATTTGAGCTTTCTTGTTCTAATCAACCAAAACCAGACACACATATAATGATCTCTTCTTCTACGATTCCATTAACACATACAGGGGAGGATCAAATTGGTGAAGATAAGGTTTTATTTAGGGGTATATTTGTAAAGTTAATTATATTTTTAATAAATATAGTTAGTAAAGACGCTAGCTAGTAGGGGGTTTGGTAGTTTTATTTTTCATAGACTAGGCATTGCTATTCAAAAAGGTGTTGGAGCCCAGCTTGTTGCCAGGCTACCAACCAAAAGCTTTGTGTGATTGTTTTAATAAATATTAAATTAAATAAAAATAAAGAGAAGTCAAACGGAGACTTAGACAGTCAACGCCCATTCAGGTACCAACCCTTAATATTCTAAATATTGGGTACCAAAGCAATGTATTGGACATTTGTTGGGTACCAAACATTAAATAGCCCTTTAGTTAACACCGTTAACATGGCCGTTAGCAGTTTAATAAAAAAAACTAATTGATGTTCTTCCCTAAATTGAAACTATAACAACCCAGATATATCACAAGATTTAATAGAACCTCTTTGAATGCAAACCTCTTTACACCAGCCACCCACCATTGGAGTCAAAAAAATAGGAAAAACATGGTCAATTTTTGGTTACAAAAATGATCAATCATCATCACAATTTAGATTGAAACTACAGAAATCATCAACCGATGGGCATTACCAGTCTACTAACACCATACTACCAACACCATCACCATATTACCAATACCATCACCACTTGATATTGTTCATCATTCAAAACACCAACCAAGAACCCCTATCACCCTCACTCAATACAGTTCGTCATCATTCAAAAAATCGAAGTTGAGGAAACATATGTAAACTCTATGATTGCAATTAAGAATGAAAATTCAATACAATTTGGGTAATTACGTAAAACCCTAGCTAACACAAATCACAAACCACAAGAACAAGATTCAACAGAAACCCAATTTGAGGTACTTGATTGAAACCCTAATTGAACCCTTATTGAATTGAACCGATTCTACTATGAACCCAAATTGAAACCCTAACAAGATTCATCAAAATCGACTATTGAAATACTAATAAAATCCCAACTGAAACCCTTATTAATTGAATCAATTCTATTATGAATCCAAATTAAAACCCAAAGAAAAATCAAAACCCTAACTGAAGCAAATTATACCATAATTAAATTTTAATCATCTCTGCAACAAAAATCTAATAACCTCTGTTTGGCTTATATTTTCATCAAAATCTCCAAAATCAAACCCTAGTTTCTAAATCTCTGCAAAAAGAAAGAAAAAAAGTTTACATGGGAGAAGAAAAAGAACAGAGAGGTGGTAGCAAAAACGACAACTACAAATAGAATAAAGAAGAGTTCAGGACTCGTTAGTTTTGACCGGTGGGACTGGGGTTGGACCGGTGTGATTGGTTACAATAGGTTAAGGACTTGGTTAATCATTGTTACTATAGTCAAAGATATTTTAGTATTTACATATTTAATTAAATGAAAATTTGGCTCAACAGAGTCAACAAGGGTCAACATGAAGTCCAGGTACCAAACGCAAAGTAGGACAAATGTTAGACAAAACCCGAGTACCAAAAACAAAATAACCCTTAACTTTTTCTTCAACATTTGCAACATCTCATTTAAAACAATAACCGCATTACCAGAGAAAGTGAAACAATTCACCAAGTTTGGACCTTAGAAATAATCCAAAAAGAAGGGATGACTAGTGTACCTTGAAGTCGAATAGGCCAGGGCCTCTTGCAACTCAAGCACACAACAAAATAATAAGATAATTACATGAGCAAGGTCTAGCTAATGAAGATTGTGTAATAGTTGAAACATATCTCCCCATTCGGGAGAAATCAATAAACTATCAATTTTAATTCTAATGATATTCCTTTGGTTATTATTCCTGGTGTAAGTGGCTCCCATCAAAGGAAATTTTATGAGCTCACGAGAAAATATGAATTTATCGAACCTAGCCATGCCAGAAGAATCTTCAGCGTAGACGCTATTAGATCTTTCATGAGAGAATATATCTCATTAAAGTCTCCACCCACAATCTAATGAATTTTCCATATTCATCTAGCTCATTCTTATACCCTTCAAAAATTATTCCAATACCCTCCAAAAATATTTCCTGCTAGAAGGATTAGCTGGAACATAATACCAATGATCATCCACTCAAAATTACTACCAATCAGGTTGCAGTGAAGAGAGATAGAAAGAAAACCAAATACAATACCAATAACATTTACTTTATTAGAATCCCATATATGCATACAAAACCAACAGAACGACCAGTAGAAGGAGCATGAGTCTATTGCACATTGTTATTACCCCAAAGCTGCGAGATGATTAAATCAATGCACAATAATAGAATGTTTGTAGTCTTTGATTTTTCTTTTAACGAAATCCCTTCTATTCAAATCATTTAAGGCCCTTACATTCCAATAAATGAACTTCTAATACATAAAAAGCTGAAAAATAACTCAAAAATCAGAGAAACTTTTGTAGGGCCTACGGCCCATAGATGTGTGGCCCAACTAGATACCTAGAGTTTACCTTTACATGTATATAAAGGATATTATATCCATGTAACCCTATTATCCTGATCAATAGAAACCTCTCTTCGCCTCTTTACTTTCTCTATATTTTCTACTGCAATAGATACTTGATTCTTCTTTTCAGCTTCAAACACACCTAAATATCAATTAACTGAATTCATCATAAATTTTCTTATTTCAATTGTATTACCCTTGAGTTAATGCCCGGAATAGGACCACTCGCCACCACTTTTTGCAAAATTGCATTATACATTGTTTGAACCTCTGGCTCCTCTTGATGCTTGATAATACTCTATTGTTGAGTTATAGACGGAGTGACAGACTGACACGCTGTGCAGCATTGGATCTTGAGGAGAATTGTTCTCTAGATGTTGACATGAGTTATTTAATTGATTTGCTTCTTCCACTAGCGCCTACATCCTTTCCAAGTTTTCGGTAGACGCTACAACTGATAAAAACTTGTTTGCGTCCTCTTCGTATGTAAAGTTTATCCCGATGCTTTGTATCCAAAACCCAGTAAACTTAAACAAATTTTGAATAAGATTTTTCCTCTTAATCCGCATAATTTTTATCCTGAAACCTAGAAGTAAAACCAGAAAAATAAGAATTGGTTTTAGGCAGAGTGACCTGGAATTATTAAATTTTAAAACATGGGATGGTACATAATAGAGGCGGTATGTTGCAATTCAATTTGATTCGGGTAGAAAGTGCCAACCATGCACCTGAGTTAGGCAAATATTTGTACACTAAAATTTTAGGGATTGAATTCAAACCAAAAAGTTTTCTTCGCCAGCCAGCCATTAGATGTTGACTTTTATTCAAAGTTTTCGTCGTCAAGTATCGCCATTAGATATTGACTCGTTCATTTAAATCTGTGGGTCAGAATCTAACGGCTTACGACCGTGACATGATCCGGTCGATGGTAGATTCCTGTATTCCAGCAAAGACTCCAAAGTCTTTGTCCACCTGCCAAAATAGACCTCTTTCAATTTGCAAAGTTAACAACAACAAGAAAAATAAAAGCAGCTTACCTGAATACATCTAAGAACTACCAAACAATTCTACCAACACCATACAGGGGATATCAAAATTTTACAAATCATCATTTAATCATCAAATTCCAATTCTTTACAGGTACAGATAATATACACTCCAATTCACTTTATGAACATATACACTAAAAAAAAAGAAAAAAAGAGATTTTCAAAGATTTAATCTTCAAAATCTCTGTTTTTCTAAAAAAGAAGAAGAGTTTATAGTATTAGCCTCCTAATTAGCATACAAATTAGTTCTTCTCTTGGATGAAACTGCATAACTTCTACTTCTTGGGTAAAAAGAATCATTCTTCATCTTAATATCATCATCAAAATCAAGAGCTTTATCTTCATCAATTCTTCCAAATCCAACTGTAAAACTTCTTGGTAAATTATTGTTAGTACTGCTATGCACGTTCTTTCTGGTTGGAAAGTCAGATTGATTAAACTCAGCAATATTGATCTTAGTTTTCAAACCTCTCTGAGAAGCAGCTCTAACTAACTCTTTATAAATCCTCATCATTTGATTCACTCATTCTTGACGAACTTGTACTATAACTTCTTGGTACAGCACATGGACCTGGATAACCCATTGCACCAAAAGAACCTGCAGATCCTCCTGCACAACCGTTCATACTCCTTACATATACATCCCTTGCTTTGCATAAGAATCTGTATGGCGATTTGATGCACTTTATTAACATGTTTTCATTGCTATGCTTCTTCCCTTTTGTTCCCATCTTCTTGTTTTATCCGTAAAAGTTTCCGTAAAGTTGCTGATTATGAGATATCGTAGATAGGGTAGATGTGAATTTTAAGACTCTGTGTATCTTGAGAGACAAAATAGGAGAGATGAGAATGAAATTTTGATAGGAAGGAAAGGTATAAATAGCTAGATTTTTGTTGCAGGAAAGGTGTGGGAAACGGCAAATAAAAGTTAAACATGAGACTGTTGAATGCAAGTGTGGACTTTTCAAGCAAACGTAATTAAGGTCAAACAAATCGAGTCAGTCTTCCCCTCACTTGGATCAGAACCCCGTTTTTTCCCCCTCCTAATTCAGTCAGATAAGTCTGTGGGTAAAGCATTAGGAAATATTATAATCAGATTTTTTTTATTTTTTTTTAATTACAAACTGTCAATTTGGGATTTAAAGTTTTAAACTACCTTTCGCCTTACCCTGCCATGTGCACACTAACTCTGGTCTCTAGTGTATTTGTAAATGTAATGGAGTTATTTTTTTAGATATTTAGAAGCATTATCCACCATTTGCTAGCAATAATGATGATATACTCCCTCCGTCCCTAATTAGATGAGTTATTTGGTTTTTAGTTTTGTCCACAAATAGATGAGTTATTTCACTAACCAAGGGGATATTTTTAAAACTATCCTTTTAATTGATTATTTTTTCTATAAGAAATATGTATAATTTGATAGTCATGTTTATATTCGTTGCGTAGGTGTAGGAAATTTGTCAATGGAATACCGATTTTCGGATACCGTAACCGATAATCCGAGTTCCTATAGGAAATTTTCCGACATAACGGTAATCGGAAATCGGTAATGGAAAATTATCGGAAATTTTTGCCTTACGGAGCGGTATTGGTTTAGGCACTTACTTAGTTTCGTTAATTACGTCTGTGCAGAGTATCTATTGTCACAACGTGTATATTGTACGTGTTAGTATTACCTATGTCTCTTATCTTCCCTATTCTTCTAATCTTCTTCTATTCGAAACAAAAGGAAAAAAAACTAAAAAAACGATTCGAGAGTCGAGAAAGAGATCGATACTCGGTTCAGCGATAAACCCGAGAGGCAGAGAGAGATCGAGGGAAAGAGATCGAGAGATCATGGTAGTGAATCAAGAGTTAGAATCTTAACTAGTTTTCATTCGGAGAGAAGATTTCCCTAGTTTTCATTCAACTAACAAGTAAGATTTCCCTAATTTGTTTATTTTTGTTAAAATCCATTCACTTGATAAGTTTGTTGTTCATCATAATCGAATGTGACATGGTTGCTATGATTCATTCATTATACTAATGTTTTGGAACTTTGTGTTTTGCATGGATTTGGAACTTTGTGTTTTGCATGGATTTGGAACCTAAAGCTTCTTATTTTGAACTGATTTTAGGTATGAGAAATAGGTTATGTATAATGTTGTCACATGGTATTTATCGGTAAAATTACCGATATCCGGTAACTTAATCTTGCAGTAGCGGTTTAGATTTTTAAAATTCCTTTAGGAAATTATCGGTATCGGAATTCCGGTAGGAAATATCGGTAACACTAATGGATGAGCTAGTTACCGTTTCGATAGGTTCCATTGACAGCCCTACGTAGGTGTTTTAAAATGTTTTTCAACGGTATAAAGTTTATACAAAACCGTGGTATAGTTTAAGAGATAAATCGTTTCTAAATTTTACTAATTATTGCCCTTACGAGTATAATTGTAAAAAATACTTAAATATACTCCACTTTCCTCCTTGCTTTAAAATTTGTGCAAATTACAAGTAGCTCATCTAATTAGGGAAGGAGGGAGTATTTTCACACTCAAAGAAAGTAAGGAAACATTATGCAATAAATAAATGAATTTTTAAGCATGTTGATCTCATTCTAGTCGAGTATCAATCTGAGTCAACCAACACGTAGGCGAATTATCATTATCTTGGAAAACATGGCTTGATTAAGTTGAATTAGTCAGTTAGTTGGTTAACAAGTTATTGTCTACCTTGTTTTCATTTTTCTTTGATTTTATTTCAATAATACACATTGCTCTAATCAATCGTCTAACTGGATAGATTATCTCAATAATATATATACGTACATGCTATGTTGCATGGACACGGACACGGGCAAGGTAGTTAATATCGTGTATCGGTATCATATCGGTCGGGTCCTATACACCTATACAAATGATAATATCTGTTTTTATAGGCGATACATCATTAGGATTTTTTTAATATTTATTATTTATCAAACAAAAAAATATATTGATATAACCATAATAGAAAATAATAATTGTAGTAAACATATTTCAATCTTACAAAATAAAAAGGTGGTTGATTAGAGCCTTATACTATCAACAACGAAACCAAACATTGAATGTTTGTTAGCCCATCAACATCACATTTCGATAATTACATCCACCATAATCAAATATGAAGTTACCAAAATTAGTGGGGTTACTTTCTTAAACTAAAATTTTAAGAAATCATAATCAAAGACAAAATACATTAGTGATATATCAATGTACAAGTGAAACCTATATTATCGGTGTATAAGTGAAAGCGATATATCGGTCCGTACGGAGGCGATACACGCGTTTTATCGTTTCTCCTTCGTATCGCCGATATTTTCAATATCGTAAAGATTTTTTCCTATATCCTATAAAAACCTTTAATATCGGCCTATACAACCGATATTGACTACCTTGGACACGGGACACAGTTACGACACGACACGGTTACGGGGACACGTCAAATCTCAAAAAAAAAAAAACGGGTTGCGGGGACACGTTATGTATATTACTCACATCATTAAAATGAAATATTACTACAATCTACACAACAAAATAATTACTCTTATTTTTAAAATATTTGATTACTAATTATAATAAATTAATAATAATGTAATAATGGTAAAGTTTTTCATGAATAATGCTTGGAGTTGACTAAAATAAGAATAAATTAGCGTCACATTTAATTTATTTTGATTTTCCAAACCAAAATAAATCATTTATGACGTGTCCGAAAGTGTCCAATTGGTGTCCGCAAAGTGTCAAATATCAATTTTTACGCGACACGTGATGTGGCGTGTCAATCGAGTGTCGGGAAGTGTCGTGTCCGACACGGTTACGACATCTTTCTTGGAGTGTCCGTGCAACATAGCGTACATGATTAGGGAATATATATATAATAAAAATGAAAGGAGTTAATATTTGATCAAAGGCAAAGAAAACGAAGTCTTGAGCTTTGTATTAGTAAACCACGAAATTAATCTACTTCTTTGCTTACCATTGATGGAACCACCATATGAATCCATGATCCTCAGTCAAACACTACTAAGTCCGCAATAATGTGTATATGGGACTGATTCATGAGAATGCCTTCTTAGTTTTAGCTGATATAATTTCATATTGTTGATTGTTTAAACTAGCCAATCTTTTAATAAACATTTTAGAGTTTATGACTAGAACAATAGATCATTCTTATAATGAAATGACAAAAATTACACTACAACAAAAAATCCATGGATCATTCCTAAAAACTGTGATCTAAGTACTAGCTATCTGTGAAAAGTGTGATCCTACCCTATGCAAAGAACTCAAACTTTTGAAAAGTTGAGATCTAAAGACAAGGTTTTAAAAGACAAGGTTCGGTGATCTTCTAAACAAATCTCGCTCCAGGGTTTAGATCGCATCGCTGTGACGACATTGAAATCAAAATCAAAACAACTAAAAAATCAACCCTAATTTCAAATCTCAACTTCAATTTTGAATCAAACTCCATATATAATCCAAACAAGAGAAGAAACCGTTGAATCCTATACGAATCAAATGAAATTAGCGATTTGAGCGAAAACTCGAGAGATGGAGGGATAGACAGAGAGAGTTTTCGGAGAATGAAAATGAAATTAGAGTTAGAATGAGAATTCGAGGAGTTGAGGTTGGTTTTGCTACTCGACCCCCAAAAATTAAGTGGGCTTTCTTTTCTTCCCCTAATGGAAAACGTAAAAAACTGGAGGTCGCGTGTTCGAGCCACGCTCAATGCAATAGGTTTTTAAAATGGACCGATTTTTATCATAAAATAATGTTGAAAGTGGTCAAATGGCCGGTTGTAAGATCACACTTTTTAAAATGTATGAGATGTATAGGAATGTCTCTATATCTAAGATCACAAACACTATAATATCAATGGTCTTTAAGTTTTAGCTCTAAAAAGACCGCAAGTGTCCATAAATTGTGATCTTTAGTGTGTGATCTATAGCACTTTTTTGTTTTGGTGAAAGGATTGAAAATGCACTATTGGAAGTTTTAGTATTGGACGATGTTTTATTATTGAGTGTCATGTCAATTGGTTCTACATAATATTTTTTTAAGAGAATCATCAGTTTGTCATCTAAAAAGGACTAACGATGCAGTTTGTTACTTGTTTATATTCTCTACTTATTTTTATTATTTTTGTATTTGTTATTAAGTTTTCATATAGTGACTACTTATCTATTTGATCACGAAAAATCATACTTTGACCTTGAAAATTATAATTTTATGAGTTTATATTTGGGCATGATAGCTTTCTTTGTAACTGTAGTAAAAAAAAAAAACGGATTTGTCATTTATGTATTTGTTATCGAGTTTCCGGGTAGTGAATCGTTATCCATTTGATCACTAAAAATCACACATTGACCCGGACACTATAATTTCATGAATTTATATTTGGTCATGATAGCTTTATTTGTCAGTGTAGTAACAATTTTTCTAACTCCATATCTCATATCATTCAAACTAAAATAATTATACAATAACAAGGAACAAAACTAATTATTAAACCATAAAGAGGTAAAAAATACAAGGTATTATATGGTTCGTTATTGATACCATATCCACAGGGGAAGAAGTGCTTGTTCTTTATTAAACGAAGGGTTACAAACTAAAATAATTATATCTACCGGGGAAGAAGAGCTAAGCTTTTCAAGATTGCTAATGGGGGTGCCAGGATTGGTGGGGGTGTACCAAGCCAAGGAAATTTTTTTTTTGTCATATATGAAAACTGTTTTGTCTTATTGTACACCCCACTAATCCTGGCACCCCCATTAGCAGCCTTGAAGCTTTTCCTCTCTAAGATCAAGAACATATTCAATCATTTTGTTTACTCTTGTTCACTCAAAAAATATTAACCCCATTTTAATAGTTTAACCCTGAATTTATAGACACAAGTGTTGATACAACTAAAGTTACAATGTAATGCACATACATCTTAAATTGTTATATCTTTATCAGAGATTCCATCCCGATCTTCGTTGTTACATCCCCGATATACTCTTTATTATCCCCTCGATCTAATCTTGCCTTGCTAGTGTTTAATTACTCAGGTCCCACAATGCTCTGACTCTTCTGCTCTTATTCCTTGTCCTTCATTAGTTGCATTAAATGATTTGTCTCCACTTTCAAACTCGGTCGGTCATCTTTACATCTGTTTCCTACGTTTTTGCATCTCACATCTGGTGGTAGATATCTTAGGTGAAGCACAGGACTTGAGGCTTCGATCCGTTGTTTTTCATTGATTCCCCTTTTTTTTTTAGCCCTTGTTCTAATATGCTTTCGCGTGGTGTCCATTGAGATTAATAGAAAACAAAATTTATCTACTTCTTTGATCACCATTGTTAGAGCACTGCTCGGTCGAACTCGCAAGCGTTGTTATCTCAAGCTTGTTTGTCAAGTTTATTTGATCAAAAGTATATCTTGATTTCTAGTCTACTTATAGTTATATCTCGAATTAGGATAAAAGTGTGTAGTTGAGATTTAGACTTCACGGCGTTCACCAATTAAAGAAGAAGATCTACTGAAGAGATTAGAGGAACTTTGACGACAAAAGGTATGTGGAGACTAATACTTATCTATCACTCAGAAGTCTATTCAATTCTATCTTCTAATGAGACTAAGTCGTAGAGTTATATAGACTTTACATTATACACATTTGAAATTTCGAGTCGAGTTTATCTCGTTTATATAATTCTCGGAATATGAGTTTAAATCTTAGAATGCTTCATCAACTACTTGACAACTTTAGTTGTAAACAATTCATTTGTTGGAAACTAAATATTAAGTCAAGATAATCATGTGAAAATTACCTTGAACATCTTACATGATCTGTGTGAGACAATCATTTGATGTTGACTCGGGATATTTCGTATTGATCAAATAATCATTTGAAAATTACTTTAAGCAAGTGGTATGTGTAAGATTACCATTGTCTTCTTCCAAGGATGTTTCAAATTGATTGACGAGAGCTTTATAACTACTACCAATGTCTGGATACAACACAATATGCGTACACAGTATGCGAACTGTGAAGTGCTAGTTCGGGCCCGAAACTCTTGTGTTGCGAACTGTGTTTGCAAACGAGTTTATCTGCAAACTTTGTACACTTAATATTTCTAAACTTCTCTTCGGGAGTATAAGTTCGGATTATTAGTTGAGTTTCCTGTTCACCTTGATCTTTATCTTAAGACGGAAATAACAAATAGAATAGACTTATCTGTGGCAGACATATTTGTTTATAAGTCTTCAAATTTGGGTCGTAGCAACTTCTAGGTTGTAAAGGACGTCAGTTAGGGGAATCAAGTGCGCAGGGTCTTGCGATATTCAAGAGGCGTAAGGAACACGACTGTACCTTAATCGGTGTGAGACTTGGTTAGGGCTCAACTACATTCCAGTCTGAAGTTAACTTGTAGTAGGCTAGAGTCTTTAGCAGCTTAATACAGTGTGGTATTCAAGTCTGGACTAGGTCCCGGGGTTTTTCTGAATTTTCGGTTTCCTCGTTAACAAAATTTATGATCATCCACTTGTGGTTAATTTACTCGATGTTTACTGGATACAAATCCATGTGATTTGTAAATGTCCAAAGAAATCCTTCAATTCTCGTGAAAGTAGGGTCGCTCATGTTGTTCTCTTGGGAATGACATCAAATGGGGGAGAGTTCTTAAATGAACTTGTGCTTAATTGATATATCTTTCTGGGAGAGCGGTTCTGGAATTTTTAGGGTTTAACTTGTATCTTAATAAACTCCTTGATGAATACACTAAGTTTCGATTGTGTGAAATCATTTAAAGAAAAGTTGATATGCTTTTTTAGTCATGAATTATCTTTTGAGAATTCATAATGATCCCATAGTTTTCGTACCTTTGCCAATTTATATTGACAAAAAGGGGGAGAATTATTTAGAAATTCACACTACATACATATAGTTTACGGATCATTATGTAAGGGGGAGTGGATTCCATTCTATAGGTTACATTGAGAGCCTTTGCTCGGTCGAACTGCATAGCGTTGCTATCTCAAGCTTGTTTGTCAAGTTTAGTTGCCAAAACTATAAGTCTTGATTTCTAGTCTACTTATAACTAAGTCTCGGATTAGGATAGTAAGTGTAGTTGAGCCTTAAACTCCACTGTGTTCATCGAATGAAGACGAAGAACTACTCAAGGGAACTTGTGGAACTTCATCAAAAAGTTATGTGGAGACTTGAACTCATCTATCACTCAAAATTCTATCTACTCTATCTCCTATTTGAGACAAAAAGTCGTATTGCTATATAGACTTCAATTATACACATTTGGTATTTGAGTGAGTTTAGCTCGCTTATCTATTTCTCGAAATATGTGTTTGGTAGCTTTCGCTTTAACCAAGTTCATCTTTTATTCTTGTGAAAGTCAAAAGATGATCATGCGAAAATCGCATTATAACATCTTACATGATTTGTGTGAGACAGTCATTTGATGTAGACTCAGAATGTTTCGTATTGATCATTCGATCACTTGAAAATTGCTTTGAAGCTAATAGTTTGTGTGAGACAGCTGTTGTCATCTTCCAAGAATGTTTCAATGATTGAAATGAGGGTTTAGAACATGTAACCATGATTGGATATAAACATAGTGTGTATTCACATTTGTGTAAAGTCCAAAACCGGGAACCATGGTATGCGTACACGTACGCGTACTGGTTGGTTGTTGGAAGTCCGAGACCTAACTATGCGTACCCATACGTGTACTGTCGGAAGTTCAAGTTCCGTGAATTTCTGCTGGAGTTTGGAAGTGTAAGTGTTATGCGTACCCGTACGCGTACTGGCGTAGCCAAACTCAGTCCGGCTACTTAAGTATGCGTACGCATTTGCATATTTAAGTAGGTTATGTTCTAAAATCGGTTTGTTCATGAACTAATACATTTATATAATAAGGAATGCAATCTTTTGCAAACCGTGGCTATAATGTTTATGAAATGATTGAGTGAATCAAAATCGATTTTGCTTCAATTGTGTCTTGTATACTTATATGAGAATATAAACAATTGAACAACTCTCTAACTAGTTTCATTTGAGTCATTTGAACTAGTTATGATAAAGATGAATAAGGTTGATATGAAAGTGCTCATATGGATAACCATTGGTTAATTATTCTTGAACCAACTAAGTGTACATGTTTAGGTACGGTTACCTTTATCTAAATGTTGGTACATTGTGTATAACAAGCTAAGTTCGATCTAACGGTTGAAAGATATTAATTAGCTAACGGTTTGATTTGCTGATTACATTAAGAAACAGAGATATAACTCTTAGATATATTTCTTGATTGAGATCGCTTAATTAGTTGGTGCTCTCGAATTATATTGGAGTTAGTCCATCTGATTGCTAAGAAAAATATGTGGTGTGGTTGTTAGACCCCCGCTTTTCAATTGGTATCAGAGCAGGCAAACACGTTTTAAGACCTCACAAGTATGTGTTTGTAGCGATCTGACTCTATGGACAGAAGTGTTATCTCTATAAACGTACCACCAGTCTTCGATGGCTCGAATTACTCATGGTGGAATTGATATGCATGATTTTCTTCAAGATCGTGATTTTCAAACATGGGTACGTGTTTTTAATGTCTATGATCCTCCGGTTGTTACAGAAGGCGATGTAACTGTTCCAAAGGATATTGGTAGATATGAACCAGACGAAATTCTTGCTGCAAAACAAAATTCTGACGGGTTAAATGCTATCATACATGCCATTACCCCGGATCTTGACACCATGTAACTACATGCACTATGTCTAAAGATGTCTGGGATATCTTAGAAACTTTATTCGAAGGAATACCTACGAAAAGGAAGTTAGGCTTCAAAACCTAAATTCGATTGGGAAAACCTTCGTATGGTGATGAAGATTTATTTGATGAGTTTAATCACAAAGTGTACGAAATTGTTAATGCATCTTTTGCATTGGGTAAGACTATTCCTGAAAAGGACATTGTGATGAAAATTCTCATATCGTTGCCATCCAGATACGATTCTAAGAAACATGCCATTGTTGAAGGAAATAACCTTGATGCGCTTTCCAAAAATACTCTTGTTGGGAAGTTAAAGATCTTTGATGATGAGCATATATCCAAATCTAGAAAGGATATTGCTTTCAAAGCACTAAAGAACACTAAACTACTTGATAAAAGTAAAAGTGTTGGCATCTACGAAGATGGTCCTTCCGAGGCTGATTCATCGATGAAGATCTTGACAAGTCGGTCTCTTTGACCACAAGGCAGTTTAAAGATCTTCTTTTGAAGAGAAGTAAACGATTCACTAGAGATAAACCTAAGTCATCGGTTAAACCTCACAATCGTGTTCCTCCCTAAAAGCAGGGATGCTAACGATCTTGATGACGAGGACATGCCCTGATGCTTCAAGTGTAAAGGTTTTGGTCATTTTGCCAATGAGTGTCCAAATCGTAGAAAATACTGCTGAGGAACAAAGGTCTTGCTGCAACTCTTGATGAAATGTCAGATCATTATGATTCAAATGAAGATGAAAAATAAAGTGTTGCGCTCCTTCTTTGAAAATATTAATTTTGATAATTGTAGTAATACTCACATCAATCTTGATATTTTTCCTGGAGAAACTTCTTCAACTATTTTGGAGTTTAAAATGGATTTTTCTCTATCTACTAGAGATTCCACTTCTGATATTTCAGGTACCACAATTTGTCTAGCAGCTTGCTCCTCTATGGTTTCTGAACCATCCTCCACCTTAACATGTTCTTATTGTACTATTAAGGGTTACTGACTCTCTAATTGTTTCAAGAACAAGCGTAAAGTAAGATATGTCAACAAACTTCAACGGAGAGCAAATCGATTAGCAAACAAGCTTAAACTTGTTCAAAAGTCGATTGAGGTATGTAAACAAATTTCCTCTCCGAAAAGGTTGATTTCTAAAGAACCAATTAGACATGTCCGAAAAATAACAAGGTCTAAGCATTCTGTGAAAGAAGTAGTTAGGAACTCTTTCCAAAAGGTTCATGGTGGACAAATCATTATTCACCCCAACACAACTTAATTGTGTTGGCCGTGCATCTTGTCTCAGGTGCCTTATTTCAAAGAGACAAGAGTGAAGCACTTTCATGTCTCAAAAAAAAATCCTCTTTCTTTGGTTGTTTTTTTTTTTTTTTTGTTTGGGTTCAATAAAAAATTGGTTGATCCTTTCATATCACAATTTGGTATTGAAATGGTCTTTCCTTTTTCATTAAAAGAAGGGTTAAAATCGATGATTCTGCCCTCTTTAGGGCTGAGAATTGAGCGTACTTGAATCCTTAATTTGTATAAAGGTTCCGTAACCCTACATTCCTTTTTCCTTCTCTAAAAAAAAAAAAAAAAAAAAAAAAAAAAAAAAACTCTTTTCATCACAAGTTTGCTTATAGAGCTTGTTCAGTGATTTTCTTTCACAAACCCATTTTATGGAAACTCCAAGCATCATGACTTCTGATGGAAAAGATGTTAATATGATTGTTAAGCCGTCAATCATGAAGTAAAAAGATAAATTAGTATCTCCCTTACCCTCAAATTTGAAAAGAAAAAGGAGGAATGTGAGAAAACCAAGCGTTGTTCCTTCAAATCTTCAGAAGTTTTCTGGTGTTCTTGAAGAGTTGAAGGAAATAAAAAAGGAGATGCAGCAAATAAAGTCTTTTGTGTTTAGGACTCTTGAAATTCAGAAGGCCCTGGTTCGGCATCAGTCAAGAAGGTTCGTTGAAATTGACTCCTATTTTCATAAACCTTATGTTACAAATGGTTTTGTTGACGACAAGGAGTTGAGGACGATAAAGAATTTTCAAAGGTCTTAATGTGTAGGAAACTTCTTATGAGAATTTATTCTTGTGTTTTAAGAAGGATAACTAGGGTTTGGAATAGCCATTATTGTGAGTACACATAGCTATTTCCAACGTTTTTCTTCTTGCAATGTTTTTAGATTTATTTATTTAAATTCTAAAGTTTATTTGGAAGATGATTTTGTAGTATTAATCTTTATGGTTTTATATATTGCAACTTATTATGGGATATGTGTGTTTGCATCCGTGAATTATGATTGTCCCATACGTGGTCAAAAGTTAAGTCTTTCATATGTCATTATGCAAATATTGATAAAAGAATGAATGAACTTTTGACAAACAAAAGTTAAGCCTATTATGTCATTATGCAAATAGTGATGGAAGATAGGATGAACTTTTGTTTACAAAGATTAAGTCTATTATATGTCTATATGCAAATATTGATAAAGATACAATGAATCTTTGTTTATTCCGCAGTATTGGTCTTCCCTGATCTACATCTTTGTGTAAATCTTTGTGTGGCTCAAGTAAGTTTTCTTATGTTGAGCATTTCGATTAAATTAATCATGGGTTCACTTGTGGTTAATTTAATTGAGTATTTTGGATACAAATTCATGTTTCATGTGATTTGTTAATGTCCAAAGAAATCCTTCTTTTCTTATGAAAGTAAGGTCGCTCTTGTTGTTCTTTCGGGAATGACGTTTTTATGGGGAAGAGTTCTTATTTGAACTTGTGCTTAATTGCCATATCTTTGTGGGGAGTGCAGTTGTGGAATATTTTAGGGGTTATCTTGTATCTTTATAAACTCCTTGATGAATGCATTTAGCTTCGGCTATATGATTGCATCTAAACATAGTAGATATGTGGTTCTATTTTGGTCATGAAGTATCTCTATGGAAATTTCATTAGGATCCCACTAGTTTTCGTACCTTTGACAATTTATATTGAAAAAAAGGGGGAGAATTAATGTGTAGTTCACACTTCAAATACATATGGTTTACGGATCATTATGTAAGGGGGAGTGGTTTTCATGTGAGATGAAGTATTGACTAAGGGGGAGTGATACACATAACCATAGTATTGTTGTCAAAGTTGTGATACAATTGAACTTTGATCTTTGTGTAATAATACTATGACCTTTGTATAACAATGATTGAGAGCTATTGTTTTCTCATTGTTATAGCTACGGATCTTCAACAACTATGATGCTGAGTTGAACACATTTGGAATCATTGGAGTACTTGGAAGTGACGAAGATTTCGAGTAATATTGAAGAGCCAAGGAGATCAAGCATTTGGATGAGAAGCTACAAAGTTTGTTTATTTTGTAATCCATATGTATTGATAGTTTTGTCACTAAAATTGACAAATGGGGAAATTGTTAGAGCACTGCTCTGTCGAACTCGCAAGCGTTGCTATCTCAAGCTTGTTTGTCAAATTTAGTTGCCAAAACTATAAGTCTTGATTTCTAGTCTACTTATAGCTAAGTCTCGCATAGTAAGTGTAGTTGAGCCTTAGACTCCACGGCGTTCATCGAATGAAGACGAAGAACTACTCAAGGGAACTTGTGGAACTTCATCAAAAAGGTATGTGGAGACTTGAACTCATCTATCACTCAAAATTCTATCTACTCTATCTCCTATTTGAGACAAAAAGTCATATTGCTGTATAGACTTCAATTATACACATTTGGTATTTCGAATCGAGTTTATCTCGCTTATCTATTTCTCGAAATATGTGTTAGTAAGCTTTCACTTTAACCAAGTTCATCTTTTATTCTTGACGAAAGTCAAAATATGATCATGTGAAAATCGCCTTATAACATCTTACATGATTTGTGTGAGACAGTCATTTGATGTAGACTCGGAATGTTTCGTATTGATCATTCGATCACTTGAAAATTGCTTTGAAGCTAATAGTTTGTGTGAGAAAGCTATTATCGTCTTCCAAGAATGTTTCAATGATTGAAATTAGGGTTTAGAACATGTAACCATGATTGGATATAAACATAGTGTGTATTCACATTTGTGTAAAGTCTAAAACCGGGAACCATGGTATGCGTACACGTACGCGTACTGGTTGGTTGTTGGAAGTCCGGGAAATAAGTATGCGTACGTGTACGCATACTGGCGGAAGTTCAAGTTCCGTGAATTTCTGCTGGAGTTTGGAAGTGTAAGTGGTATGCGTACACGTACGCGTACTGGCGCAACCAAACTCAGTCCGGCTACTTAGGTATGCGTACACGTTTGCATACTTAAGTAGGTTATGTTCTAAAATCGGTTTGTTTATGAACTAATATATTTATATAATAAGGAATGCAATCTTTTGCAAATCGTGGCTATAATGTTCATGAAATGATTCGAGTGAATCAAAATCGATTTTTCTTCAATTGTGTTTTGTATACTTTTATGAGAATATAAACAATTGAACAACTCTCTAACTAGTTTCATTTGAGTCATTTTAACTAGTTATGATAAAGATGAATAAGGTTGATATGAAAGTGCTCATATGGCTAACCATTGGTAAACTATATTTGAACCAACTAAGTGTACACGTTTACGTACGGTTACCTTTATCTAAATATTGGTACATTTCATTTGTGTATAACAATCTAAGTTCGATCTAACGGTAGAAAGATATTAGCTTGGATCTAATCGGGTTTTAATCTAATGGTGAATATTGAATGCTTTGTTACTAAGGTAACATTGATTGCAAACCACGATTTGAAGCCTATATAAAGGAGAACTCTAGCAGCTGGGAAACCTAATCCCCACACATCCTGTGTGATACTAGTTGCGACTAGAGTTGATTCTCCTTTAACCTTAGGTTTTTCTAAAACGCAGTAGGTTAACGACTTGAAGACTTCATTGAGATTGTGAAGCCAGACCCAACTATTTTCTCTGTAGTTCCGTGTACTGATCTTGCTGTTTTCTATTGTGGTTGAGTACTATCTTCCCTAAGATTTGCTCGAGATTTATGTCCGATAGGCAAGATTGAAAAGTAGTCACAAACATCTTCGTCTCATCGTTTGTGATTCCACAATATCTTGTTTCGTTAATCGATTAATATTATTGTGAGGTGATTGATAATACTAGGCTGTTCTTCAGGAATATAAGTCCGGTTTATCAATTGGTTCATGTTCACCTTGATTTATCAAAAGACGGAACAAAACTCGTAGGTATATCTGTGGGAGATAGATTTATCTATTGATAGACTTTTTGTGTGAGACAGATTTGTTTATTAAGTCTTCAACTTTGGGTCATAGCAACTTTTAGTTGTGGGTGAGATCAACTAAGGGAATCAAGTGCGCGAGAATACGGCGTGGTTCAAGAGGCCTAAGGAACACAAGCTGTACCTTGATTAGTGTGAGATTGGTTAGGGCTCAACTACATTCCAGTCCGAAGTTAACTAGTAGTAGGCTAGTATCTGTAGCGGATTAATACAATGTGGTTTTAAAATCTGGACTAGGTCCCGGGGTTTTTCTGCATTTGCGGTTTGCTCGTTAACAAAATTTCTGGTGTCTGTGTTATTTAATTTCCGCATTATATTTGTTTATATAATTGAAATATCACAGGTTGTGCGTAAGTTCAATCAATTGTGAATCCAACCTTTGGTTGTTGATTAAATTGATTGACACTTGGATATTAGTTTTTGAAACCGTCCAAGTTGTTTCTTATATTAATCGGGCTCACGGATTTCTATCTGTTTGATTTGCTGATTACATTAAGAAACATATATATAACTCTTAGATATATTTCTTGATTGAGTTCGCTTTATTAGTTGGTGCTCTCAGAATTATATTGGAGTTAGTCCATACAGATTGCTAAGCGAAATATTGGGTGTGGTTGTTAGACCCCCACTTCTTCAGGTTCTACCTATTGTGCAAGATATGGAAGTATTAACTAAGGGGGAGTGATACATATCACCGTAGTATTATTTCAAAGTTGTGATGCAATTAGACTTTGATTAATATAATAATATTATGACACTGAATAACAATGATTGTGAACATTCGTTTTCTTATTGTTATTGCTACGGATCTTCAACAACAATGATGCAGAGTTGAACACATTCAGAATCGATGGAGAACTTGAACTAACGAAGAATTCAAGGAAGTTGAAGATCCAAGGAAATCAAGCATGATGGATCAAACGCTACAAAGTTTATTTATTTTGTAATCCATATGTATTGATAGTTTTGTCACTAAAATTGACAAAGGGGGAGATTGTTAGAGCACTGCTCGGTCGAACTCGCAAGCGTTGCTATCTCAAGCTTGTTTGTCAAGTTTAGTTGATCAAAACTATATCTTGATTTCTAGTCTACTTATAGCTTTGTCTCGGATTAGGATAAAAGTGTGTAGTTGAGCTTTAGACTTCACGACGTTCACCAATTGAAGAAGAAAATCTGCTGAAGAGCCTAGAGAAACTTCGACGACAAAAGGTATGTGGAGACTAAAACTTATCTATCACTCAGAAGTCTATTCAATTTTATCTTCTAATAAGACTAAGTCGTATAGGTGTAAAACGTGCCGGCCCGGCATAGCCCGACACACGAAATCGCGTGCTTCACGTGCCATGTGTCGTACTGTGATGTGCCAATGATTTAAACTTGATGTGCCGTGATGTGCTTTACTAGTCAAAAGCTAGGCACAACACAGCCCACAGGCACAGCACACGAATAAACGTGTTGTGTCGTGCTGTGCCATGCTGGCACACATGCTATAAACAATTTGAAATCACTTAATGTATACATTAAGCCGGACATTATCACCGGAATTTAAATAGACAACATATCATTTGAAATTATTTCAAGTAAAATTAACAAGTTTATTCAATAAAAAGAAATAGCCCATCAAATATAAAATTGGATCATTGCCATATAAATCAATATTCTAGTCAAATATAGGTAACGACATTATAACAACGATATTGAAATATATTTTCCAAATATTTAGGTATTATATGTGTTGTTATAAAAATAAGCCAACATAAAATGTCAAAAACTAGTGAGAATAGTGACTCTTTTGTGAAATATACACAAAATGTAATGTATTATGCCTTGTTATATGGTATACTTGTGCATGTTATGACGTGCTTTCTTAACGTGTTGTGCTGGGCTGTGCCACGTGCTTATCCGTGCCGCGTGTTGTGCTGTGCTACTGTGCCGATTAGGCTAACCCAGCACAGCCCACGAAACTAACGTGCTGGGCCGTGCTGGGCTAAATCACGTGCTGGGCTGGGCTCAGATTTTAGCGTGTTGGCACAGCCCAATTTACACCTCTACGTATAGCTATATAGACTTTATATTATACACATATGAAATTTCGAATCGAGTTTATCTCGTTTATATAATTCTCAGAATATGAGTTTAAAGCTTAGAATGCTTCATCATCTACTTGACAACTTTAGTTGTAAACAATTCATTTGTTCGAAACTAAATATTAAGTCAAGATGATCATGTGAAAATTACCTTGAAAATCTTACATGATCTGTGAGACAATCATTTGATGTTAACTCGGGATGTTTCGTATTGAACAAATAATCATTTGAAAATTATTTAAAGCAAGTGGTATGTGTAAGATTACCATTGTCGTCTTCCAAGGATGTTTCAAATCGATTAACGAGAGTTTTAGAACTACTACCAATGTATGGATACAACATATTATGCGTACACAGTATGCGAACAGTGAAGTGCTAGTTCAGGTCCGGAACTCTTGTTTGTGAACTGTGTTTGCAAACGAGTTTATATGTGATAGGTCCGGAACCGTGGTTTGCGAACAGTGTTTGCGAACGGAAAGACTAGGCAAGGTCCGGAACGGTAGTTCGCGAACTCAATTTGTGAACTCAGTGGTTAGGTTTTTTAAATTGGTAAGTATGACAACTTGTTCACATACTCTGTATGTTAACTATTGTTTATACTCATGAACTCAGGTTCGATTGCGAACTAAAGTCCCTGGATTCTTAATGCTTTAAGGTATGCGAACTCGATTTGCAAACCGTGGCATTATGTTCATGAATTGGTTCTTGTATAAGTACTTTGTACACTTACAAACCAAGTCGAATATGTTTCAAGTACTTAATGAATATTTCTATGAGATAATGAACATTTGAACAACTCTCTTATAACACATTTAAATACATTTGATTATCTATCACGATTGATTGATTATCATATTTGGTCTAGAAGTGTTATATGAATATAGCTAAGCTAAAAGTGTTCATATGGCTAACTTAGGTTAACTGTTATTAAGCCAACTTGTTATACACGTTTAGGTACGGTTCATCCATATCTAAATATAGGTATATTTCATTTGTGTGTATCAATCTAAACCATCTAACGGTGGAGATTGATTGCTTATTTTCTAACCAAACTTAGCTTGAATCTTAAATCAGGAGTTTGTCTAATGGTGGATATTAATTGCTTTGTTTTTAAGCTATCTTAGCTTTGATTATAAGCAACCCTGATTTCAAAGTATATATAAAAAGAAGCTCTAGCGTCTGGGAAACCTAATCCCGAGACTCTCGTGTGTCCTAGTTGCAAACTAGAGTCGATTCTCTCTTAACCTAGGTTTTCAGTTCTTCTGAAAACCATTACTAGGTTTAATGACTTAAAGACTTCGCTTGGGATTCGCGAAGCCAGGTCCAATCGTTTTCTCTGTAGTAGCGTATCCTGATCTTACTTTTCTATGGTATTGAGTTTAATCTTCTCTAAGATTTTCTCGAGATTTGTCTCCGTTAGGTAAGCTATAAAAAGTAATCACAATAGTTTCTTCGTCTAGAGACTCTTGTGATTCCGTAATAACTTCTTCCGTTAATTAGTTAGGTTATTGTGAGGTGACTAATATTTCTAGGCTGTTCTTCAGGAGTATAAGACCGGATTATTAGTTGAGTTTCCTATTCACCTTGATCTTTATCTTAATACTAAAACAACAAATAGAATAGACTTATCTGTGGGAGACAGATTTGTTTATAAGTCATCGACTTTGGGTCGTAGCAACTTTTAGGCCGTAAAGGACGTCGCCTAGAGAAATCAAGTGCTCAGGGTCTTGCGATATTCAAGAGGCGTAAGGAACCCGATTGTACCTTAATCGGTGTGATACTTGGTTAGGGCTCAACTACATTCCAGTCCGAAGTTAACTTGTAGTAGGCTAGAGTGTGTAGCGGCTTAATACAGTAGGGTGTTCAAGTCATACTAGGTCCCGGGGTTTTTCTGAATTGGCGGTTTCCTCGTTAACAAAATTGTGCATTATATTTTATTTATATAATTGAAATATCACAGGTTGTACGTTGTCCAATCACGGTTGATAAATCCGACCTTGTTTGTTGCATAGAACTTGATTGACACTCGGATATTGGTCTTTGGTACCATCCAAGTTATTCTCATAACAATCAGGTTCACGGGTTCCTATCTGTTTGATTTACTGATTTTGTTGAGAAAGAGATAAATCTCTTTGATATCTTTCTTGATTTAGTCTCATTAAGTTGGTGCTCTCGGAATTATATTGGAGTTTAGTCCATACAGATTTTCGAACGAAATAGTTGGGTGTGGTTGTTGTACCCCCGCGTTTTCAACCATGAATTCATCATCCTCGGTCAGACACTACGAAATGGACCATAATGTAAATATGCAACTGATTCCGTGGGAGTACGATCCCTTCTTTTTCTACGAAAGATAAAAGTATGAGAATATTGAATACCTTCTTAATTTGGTTGATATCATTTCATATTGTTCATTGTTTAAACTAGGCCAATTTCTAAATAAACATTTTAGAGTTTATGACTAAAATACTAGATCATCGGTTGATATAGTTTCATATCATTTCATATTGTTCGTTATTGATACATATATCCACAGGGGAAGAAGTGCTTGTTTAGCATTACTAGAACTCTCTTAAACACGTCTAAGACTTCATTTATCACTTAAACACATGTGTGTGTGTGTGTGTGTGTGTGTGTGTGTGTGTGTGTGTGTGTGTGTGTGTGTGTGTGTGTGTGTGTGTGTGATGATTAAACTCTTAAGTGTTTGAATGAATATCAAATTGCTTTTAGTTATTTGGCTAACTTTCCAAACCGACTGGTCATTGAAAAAGCGGGGGTCTAACAACCACACCCAATAATTCGTTCGGCAATCTGTATGGACTAACTCCAATATAATTCCAAGAGAATCAACTAGATAGTCAGACTCAATCAAGGAAAATATATCCAAGAGTTATATCTCTATTTCTCAATACAATCTGCAATCGAACAGAAAGAGTTATGTGAGCCTGATTAATATGAGAAATAACTTGAACGGTACCAAAGACCAATGTTCAAGTGTCAATCAATTTATATTAACAACCAAAGGTTGGATTATCTAATTGATTGAACTACGCACAACCTATGATATTTCAATTATATAAACAAATACAATGCGGAAAAGAAATAACAGAGACACCACAAATTTTGTTAACGAGGAAATCGCAAATGCAGAAAAACCCCGGGACCTAGTTCAGATTGGAACACCACACTGTATTAAGCCGCTACAGACTCTAGCCTACTGCCAATCAACTTCGGACTGGAATGTACTTGAGCCCTAATCAATCTCACACTTTGATCAAGGTATAGTCGCGTTCCTTACGTCTGTGAATCCAAGCAGGATTCTACCCACTTGATTCCCTTATCCGATCTCACCCACAACTAAGAGTTGCTACGACCCAAAGTCGAAGACTTGATAAACAAATCTGTGTCATACAGAAAAGTCTATTGAATAGATAAATCTGTCTCCCACAGAAATACCTACGAGTTTTGTTCCGTCTTTTGATAAATCAAGGTGAACAGGAACCAATTGATACACCGGTCTTATATTCCCGAAGAACAGCCTAGTAATATCAATTACCTCACAATAACTTAACCATATGGTAATGGAACAAGTTATTGTGGAATCACAAAGAATGAGACGAAGAGCTTTGTGATTACTTTTTTATATCTTACCTATCGGAGTTAAATCTCGAGCAAATATTAGAGAAGATAATACTCAATACGATATAACAAAGTAAGATCAAAACACGTAACTACAGAGAAAATAATTGGGTCTGGCTTCAGAATCCCAATGAAGTCTTTAAGTCGTTAACCTATAATGGTTTTAGGAAAAACCTAGGTTAAAGGAGAATCGACTCTAGTCGCAACTAGTATCACATAGGAGGTATGTGGATTAGGTTTCCCAGTTGCTAGAGTTCTCCCTTATATAGTATTCAAATCAGGGTTTGATAACTTTGGAACAAAGCAATCAATATTCACCATTAGATGAAAACCTGATTAGATTCAAGCCAATATCTTTCAACCGTTAGATGGTCTTGGCTTGTTACCCACAAATGAAATATACCTTCATTTAAATATGGGTAACCGTACCTAAACGTGTATATTGAGTTGGGTAAATAACGAGTTAATCGAAGTTAGCCATATGAACACTTTTGTATTAACCTTGTTCATCTAGCACTTTTAGATCACATATGATGATCAATCAAACAAGAATGATAATCAAATAAATCTAATTTTTTACTCATAGAGTTGTTTAATTGTTTATATTCTCATAGAAGTATACAAGACACAATTGAAGCAAAATAGGTTTTGATTCAAGAGAATCAATTCATCAACATTTATCCACGGTTTGCAAAGATTGCATTCCTTATTATATAAATGTATTTGTTCATGAGTATGAAATCATACTTAACCGATTTTAGAACTTGAACCACTTAAGTTTGCAAACGGGTACGCAAACTTAAGTTCCGGGCATTGGTCACAGGCCGACAGTTTGCAAAAGGGTACGCAAACTTTAGCTCCGGACCGAACTCAGTTGAAACCATTTGTGAACGGGTACACAAACTTGGTTCCCGGACTTCAACAGTTAAATAAGTTTGCGAACGGGTATGCAAACTTAAGTACCCTGACTTAAACAGCTGAATAAGTTTGCGAACGAGTATGCAAACTTAACTTCCGGTCCTGAATTCCATCAAAACAGTTTGTACACTTAGTACACAAACCGTAATGTATCCAGACATGGGTTTTTATCTCATAACTCCCATTTGAATCATTGAAATATTCCTATAAGACGACAATAGTTGTCTCATACAAACTATTAGCTTATAAGCAATTTTCAAGTGATCGAATGATCAATACGAAACATTCCGAGTCTACATCGAATGATTGTCTCACAAAAATCATGTAAGATGTTACCAGGTGATTTTCACATGATCACCTTTTGACTTTCGTCAAGAATAATAATGAACGTGGTTAAAGCAAAAATCTTTCCAACACATATTTCGAGAATAAATAAGCGAGTTATACTCAGCTCGAAATATCAAAAATGTGTATAATAACGAATTTTATATAGCCATACGACTTTGTCTCAATAGGAGATAGAATATAATATACTTCTGAGTGATAAATGAGTTTAAGTCTCCACATACCTTTTGTTGATGAAGTTCCACAAGCTCCCCTTAGTAGTTCTTCGTCTTCAATCGATGAACGCCGTGAAGTCTAAAGCTTAACTACACATTCTATCCTAATCCGAGACATATCTATAAGTAGACTAGAAATCAAGACTTATAGTTTTGACAACTAAACTTGACACACAAGCTTGAGATAGCAACGCTTGCGAGTTCGGCTGGGCAGTGCTCTAACAGTCATTATACACGGTTCCGTAACCGTACCTAAGTGCACATTCTTCTATTATATTTTTCAAGAATAGAGTTTTCTTGATTCTCAATTTATCTTAACTTGAATTCTAATCAACCCCTGGTCTTGGAAAAACTATAAATAGAGATGCTCTTTCAATTGAGAAAATCAATCCCTGACACTTTGTATCCTAGTTGATTCTAGAGTCGTACGTCCTCTATTGACTTAGGTTTCCTCTGAGAAATATAATCTGGTCTACGACTGGAAGACTTCGCTTTGGGGATTCGTGAAGCCATGTCCGTCTATCTTTACCTTGATAGTTCATGTATCTTGATCTTGTTTTTCTGTTATCGAGATTATCATAATATCTTTCAAGCAAGATAGATAGAAATCTCAAAGTTCTCTTCGTCTCAGACTTTGTGATTCCTCAAGATAGATATCTGAAAACAGTTCTTAGTTGATCTTTTGAAGATTGTTCTGGAGAGGTGGTTAAGAATCTAGGATGCTCTTCGGGAGTTGCGAGATACGAATTTGTGAGGTTTGCTAGCTTTGTCTATTGCAAACAGATTTCCACACCTTGATCTTTGATCTAAACCGAAACTAAATAGGCTTATCTGTTAGAGGCAGATTGGTATCAAAAGTCTTCACTTTGGCTGAAGCAACTCTTAGGCTGTAAAGGACATTAGCTAAGGGAATCAAATACGTAGACCCTTGCAAGGTTCAAGAGACATAAGGAGCACGACTGTAATTGAATCCCCTGGAGGGTGGATTCAGTCTCAACTACATTCCATTTCGAAGTCTGATAGTAGGCTAGTTTATGTGACTTTGAGCGGCTTAATACAATGTGATGTTCAAATCTGGACGAGGTCTCAGGGTCTTTATGCTATTGTGGGTTCCGCGTTAACAAAATTTCCGGTGTCTTGTGTTTTCCTTTTCGCATTATAATGTTTATCTTTATAGATACACTACTTAATTATTATCGATTACGAAACTTGTTTCTTATAAAATTCGTATCTTGAAAGATAGATAAACAAGTTTAGCCACTTGGAAGAATTTCGATTGGATTATTTGGATACGACTAGATTGATCTTGGATATTGATTTTTGAGATCGTCTAAGTACTCTGCTTAACAATCACGTTCACGGACCTTGTATCTATATATATATTGATTGAGTAAAGGCTGAGATTTAAACTCTTTATTATCAAGGATCATTTAGTTGGTCTACTTGCTATTGAATTAAGTTTTGTTTATACGGGTTGCCGAACGAAAAGGTTGGGTGTATTTGGTATGGATAAAAACCCTTTATAAAGATAACCTAGATGGCATCATCATTTAGCATGCCTCAAAACAAGTTTCAATTTGTAGGAAATACCAATAGGTCATAGGAATAATATATTAGATAGAGTCTAGTCCAATTGACCTAGTCAATTGTCTGTTTGGTCCTTTTTGGAATTATAAATTATAGTTTGGTCCTAAATATTATAGTTTGGTCCTAGGGTGATGTCATGGATGATGTAATTGTCATCTTGTAGTGGCAGAAATACCCTTTTGGGACCATTACATCATCCATGACGTCACCCTAGGATATATATAGTCAATTATCAAGAGAAAATATATTATTTTCAGATTCTATTTCTCTCTCTTCTTTATTTTCAGATTTACTTTTTCTCTCTTCTTTATTTTTAGATCTAGTTTTTTTTCTTTCCCCCATTTTTTTTCTCTGCTCATGATGAAGAAGATGAAGATGATGATGAACGACAGTGTTTTTGGGTTCTTTTTTCTTTGCTAATGTTGTTGTTGTTGATGATGATGATGAAGGCGATGAAGAAGATGATGATGATGAAGTTTTTGCGTTTCTTTTTCGTTTTTTGTTAATTTACTGCTGCTGTTGAAGATGATGTTGCTGATGCCGTAGATGATGATGATGATGTTTGTTAGATGTAGTTTTTGTGTTCTTTTTTCGTATTTGTTGTTTGATGTTGTTGTTGAAGATGATGAAGACGATGAACATAATGAATACGATGCTGCTGCTGTTTTGAAGACGATGATGTTTGCTGTTGCCGCTGTTGAAGACGTCGAAGAAGATGATGATGTTTTTATATGGAGTTCATTCCAGAAATGAAGTCTGTTTTTATATGGAGTTCATTTCTGGAATGAAGTCTGGTTTTTTGGGGTTTTTATATGGACTTCATTTCTGGAATGAAGTCTGTTTTTTTAGGGTTTTATATGGACTTCATTTTCTGGAATGAAGTCCGTTTTTTTTAGGTTTTTATATGGACTTCGTTTCTGGAATGAAGTCTGTTTTTTTTTAGGTTTTTATATGGACTTCATTTCTGGAATGAAGTATGTTTTTTAGGGTTTTATATGGACTTCATTTTCTGGAATGAAGTCCGTTTTTTTTAGGTTTTTATATGAACTTCATTTCTGGAATGAAGTCTGTTTTTTTTTTTTTTAGGTTTTTATATGGACTTCATTTCTGTTTTTTTAGGTTTTTATATGGACTTCATTTCTGGAATGAACTGCTATAAGAAAATAAGTAAAAATTAACACGAAAGGGTACTTTTGTCAGTTTAATATTTTTAAATAATTATGGACCAAACAGTAAAGGCGTTTTCGCAAAGGACCAAACAGACATGGGCCCACCTAAAAAAGGACCAAACGATATTTTTCCCTTTCAATTTCTAAGTCCACCCAACCACCCCGGACATGCACCCCAAGTAGACCATCACGGCATCACCATGGGCGGAGTAAGTAGGGGTGAGCATTTGGCCTGTAATCCGCGGATTTAACCGGGACCAACCGTTCATTTGCGGATGGGTGCCCGGATCGTTCGTTAATGGGTTGGATGAGGATGGAATTTTTGAAATCCAATGGATAACGGAACGGGCCCGGATGCAACCTTGAAAATCCGTTGGACATCCATATCCGTTAAATTAAGGGCATTTATATAGAACACGAAATTGGGGGATATAAAAACTAATTGGGGGATATGAATTACTTCCCCCAACCAATAGTGTCTGCTAAGGGGTGGTTTTGGGGTGCAAAAATACTAAAATATTCTCCCTTCAAAATAAAAATCAAAAAAACTTAAAATCAAAAAACAAAATCATATCCCCATTTTCATCTCAACTTCTTATTAATCTCTTTCAGGGTTAGAGCTTTGAAACCCAAATATTCCCCATTCCCTTTCAAATTCTAAACTCTCCCCATTCTCTTCTCCTTCTCTGCCGGCTCCTCACTTTGGAAACGGATTTTTTTTTTTTAATTCGGAAGTGATGAATATCATGGTGCAAGTGATGAAGACCATGCCGGAATTGATGAAGACCATGCCGGAAACCGGTGCCGGCATGCTTGGTAACTAACATTCAATGTCGTAACTAAGTACCGGCATTCTCAATAGAAATCTATCAATGCCGGTAGTCAAGTGAAAAAAAATTCAACTTTCTGGATACTTTACATCATGTGCCGGCATAAAAATTCAAGCAATATACTATGCCGGAAACCGGTGCCGGCATGCTCGAGAATTAACTAACTGTGCTAGAAGTGGACTGATTAAAACAAAAACAAAAAAATTCAAAACGGAATATTTTTTTACATCGCCGGAAGTGATGAAGACCATGCCGGAATTGATGAAGACCATGCCAGAAGCTGGTGCTCGGCATGCTTGGTAACTAGCATTCAATGCCGTAACTAAATACGGCATGCTCGATAGAAATCTATCAATGTAGGTAGTCAAGTGGAAAAAATATTTAAGTTTACGGATACTTTACATCATGTGTAGGCAAAGAAATTCAAGCAACATACCATGCCGGTAGTAGTACCAAGCATGCTCGAGAATTAACTATATGTGCGGCGAGTGGGTAGAAAACCAGAAAAAAATTCAAAACGGAATAGGTTTTGAATTTCGAACACAAATGGAGGGGCTACGCCTCCCGGCCCCCCTGGACCCCCGCATAGCGTTCGAAAAAAATAACTTATGTACCGGCATATTTTTTGGGTTGAATACTATGCCGGCTTGAATCAAAATGGGGGATAAGCTCGGTGCCGGCATGGTACATGGTATGAATACCATGCCGGTACGAATGGTTCCGGCATTGTATTCATACCACGTCCCATGCCGGTACCTAGCTTTTTCAGCTACAAAATGGTGGATTCAAAGAAAAAAAATCAAATTTTCAACCTCTCAGCAGCAATTCTCTCTTCACAATCATCCTCCATTTTCCCCCAAAAAAGTTCCCTCTCAAATACTTTTTCTCTCCTTCTACTCTCACCCCACTCACCCAAAATCAAATAAAAACACACACTAATCATTGATCAAAATCTTATGATTTTACTAATGATTATTAATCACTAATCCTGATTAGTGAGGGGTAGATTAGGCATTATTAAAATACTGAGATAAGGGGTGACCTTGATTTTATATTGGGTACATTATTTATATGTCCCTACTTTTGACACCCAATAATATGTCCTTATACAACAATAAATATGTCCCTACTTTTTTATAACCTTATTCATTTAATATTAGATTACCTTAATACCCTCACCCATATAATATTTTTCTTTATTTCAAAATACAACAAATTTCTTCCTCTACCACTTCACCACCACCACTAGCATCACCACCACCACCAACATTCAACTACCATTCCACCACCACCGTTCAACAACCACCACCAACCAACCGCCACCATCACTCCTTCACCACCACCATTACACCACCACCAGTCCTCCACCACCACTAGTCTGTTGCCGCCACCACCACTAGTTCTTCGTCGCCGCCACCTCCGTCACCGCCGCCGCTGCCGCCACCACTGGTTCAAATATTTTTGTATCAACAACAATAGTTGATCCAAATAAAAATAGAACCAAAAGTAGAAGTTTATCTAGTTTAGGGGATCAACAACGATAATTGATCCAAGAAAAAAGGATAAACAGTAAAAGTTGATCCAATTTTAGTGGATCAACAATGGAAGTTGATCCATGTAAAATTGGATCAACAATGAAAGTTGATCCATGTAAAATGGAGTGAACTTGCCGTGAGTTGAACACGCATCATCTCACATGGAGTCAGTCATGCTACCATTGCACCACAAGTTCAACATTGGAAGAAATTTACATGATTTAAACTACAAAGCATGATTTAAACTACAAGCACAATTATACTTATCCAATGAAATATCGTCAACAATAGGAGTTCAAAGGATCAACAACAGTAGTTGATCCCATATAGATGGATCAACAACCATAGTTGATCCAATAAAAAAATTGGGTCAACAACAGGAGTTTATCCCACAAAATGGATCAACAACAACAATTGATCCCATAAAAACATATAAACAACAACAAATTGATCATTACATGTAGCTTCATAAACACCAATGACTCCAAGACCGACTTTCAAAACCAATCTCGACAACTACAACAACCAGAACCACCATTCTACTACTACTTCCATGACTAATTTCTCATTCGTACCTCTCCACCATTACCGCCACCAACAAATCACATATCTCCAGCACCACCAGCACCACCAAAATAACCACAACCAAAATCCAACACCAATTTCATCATTCCAACCAAAACCACCATAATTGATCCAATAAAAATTGGGTCAACAATGGGAGTTGATCAAAATATATGGATCAACAACCATAGTTGATCCAAAATATATGGATCAACAACCATAGTTGATCCAATATCACCTGCACGCTTCAACCTAGATAACCACCATATTTCATTCAACAACAGGCTTCAATCTCTATAACAACAACTCATACCAACACTGCCACCAACAAATCACACATCTCCAGCACCACCACCACCACCACCACCAAAACAACCAAAACCAAAAGCCAACACCAATTTTATCATGTACTTTCTGAAGGAACATGTACTCGTACGAATTAAAGACCGAAAATCGTTGAAGACAAGAATCTTGGGGTTATTTTCGACAGTGATGAGGTTTACTCATATATACAGAAAAAGAACACCAGATCTAAGTTTATTTTATCTTTATCGTAACCGTGGTGGTGGTGTTGATTTCTCGATGATTTTCTCGTTGATTCATCACCAGATCTAAGTTTTGAAGACTATTTTCTCGTGAATTCTTCACCGGATTTAAGTTTTGTAGCCAAATCGAGTAGAAATCGATCTAATCAATTGTTTAAAAGTTTGGTGCGGTCTTTGTAGGTGGTGGATTAGGTAGTGACGGGTGATAATTGCAACGATGAAGATGGTGGTGGAGGCGAAGATGGTGGTGGTGGTGCGGCGATGAAGATGATCTTCGAGTTAGTTGATTTTTCTCCGAGTGAGAAAAAGAGAAGAAGCGAGTATAGGATACAAAAGGTTAAAAATGGGACTATGACAATTATTTTTTTTTGTTGATAATTTCAATTATGCCATCAAGGAAATTTATAAAGAGGCTTAGGGATATTTGTGAAGGCCCATCAAAAGGAGGGACAATAATTCAATTTCCACTTTTATATTTGGATCCGGTTTTTGTCCTTTTCCTATATCCCCCAATTCCTTTTTGTATCCCCCAATTTCGCGTTCTTTATATAGTTCTAGAAAATACTATGGATCATTTAGGAATTTTTAAGATGTTTGTTTGAGGTGTTGTACATGACATTTTTATATTTGTATACATATATATATGATACGTAGGTTTTATAAAGAGTCATTGTGTTAGCTTTATTCTCTTTACTATAAATTATAACTAAAACAAATCCATTGGATTATCCGCATCCAATCCGTCCATCCGTGTATCCATTGAATGCAAATCTTTTGGATGTGGATTGGATGCGGATGAGGCGAAAACCGGCCCATGCTCACCCCTTGGAGTAAGTGTACTATAGCATGGGTGTGCAATCCCAGGCCTATTTTATTGGGATGTTACTTCCACATAGCAGGTGATATCTGGCTCCGCCCTGACCTTCACCACCATATGCATGGACACACTGCAGTTATCGTCTCTATACACAACCGGAGAGAATGAACTTTTTCCAAGTGAAAGGTGACAGAACTGAAGGTCCCCCAATATGGCAATATTGACCCCAACAGATTAAAAAACTGCCCCCGGCTGGACCCACATACTCAATCCAAAAATAAGCCATCGCATCAAAACACCAAAATCTTGTTCGATGCCTCATCAGTCTGACTCACTCCCCCTTTGCCCCAATGAAACTTCCCCCAGAAATTCGTCCCTCCTCAAAAAACTTGTAACCAAATCAAATCAAACTGTTCCATGGAAATGTCTTCATGGCTGGCTAGATCCCTTGCAAACTCTCTGAGAATCTCCGATGACGAAGAAGAAGATGAGGATAACGATGATCATTTAAGAAATACAGAATTACAAAGTAAACGAAATAATAATTCTAATTATTATGTCGAAGAAGAAGCAGTTGAATCTTCATCGGGCAGAGGTGTTAAAGAAGATCTTGAAGATTTAACAAATACCCTAACTCGTCAATTACGTGGTGTTGCGTCTTTTCTTGCTCCTCCTCCTGCTACACCTATTTGTCAACAGCAGCAGCAGCAACGACAAGACGAATCTTCTGTTGCTGAATCTTCAAATTCTGGATGGAATCTTTGGGATTCAAAAACTGATAAAACTTCTGATCAGGAAAGTTATGATTCATCGAGAGTTAATGGAATCAGTGGCGGTGGGGGGGATTTATATGAGAATATTGAGATCTCTGATTTTTCTATTGATAAAGCTATTGATGAACTTCCTAGGGTTGATTCACCGAGGGTTCAACATCCTTGTGGATCAGAAGAATCTGAAGATAAGTATCCGATTGGTGGTGCTATTGGTGTTACTGATGAAGTTTTGATGTTTGCTAGAAATATTGCTATGCATCCTGAAACTTGGTTGGATTTTCCTCTTGTTGATGATGAAGAATTTGACGGTATGTTTATCTCTTAAAATCATTATTATTTGCAGTATATTTATCATTCCAATTCTTCTAGTCTGATGATTTTGGGCGTAAAGTGACATTATTGATACAAGTTGATGAAATTCATGTTAGCATTGATTTGAAAATTGCCAAGCTTTGAGGGAAAAACGGTAATTTGCTGTTCAGAATTGGGGAATGGCCATTTTGTCACACTAGGTTCCGAAAATGCACATACACTTTAGTTGTTACTGTCAACATGAACCTAAAATGCAATAATCCTTGAAGTTGAAAGTTGATACTTTCTAGTGTTCAAGCCTGTTTGGTGTGTGTTGTTAAATTGAGGCCAACAAGAGCTTGTTATGGAATTTGGGAATGCATATCAGTCCTGTCAACAAAAATCTTTCTGAGATTGGTGAGAAAACTGATATCTGTGTGGAACATGTAGGAAACAGCTATTTGTACTTTTAGTCCCGTGAAGAGGAAATTTTGAAGTTGGCTAAATAGGAAGTGCAGAACCTGTGGAAACCGGTTAATTATGAATTTGGAATTTGTTCACCTCGAGAATTAGTGGGTTTGAGAATGATAGTGTTTCCAAATAAATTTCAGTATGGGTTCAAAAATTGTCAAAAGCCAGAGCATTTTAACTAATTCCTTGTTGATAGTACAATTCTTTTGTTTACATGGTCATAAGTTTTGCCTAACGCGTTTTGACTTTTCCTTCATAATACCAATTGCTTCTCCTCGAAATATTCCGCCTCTTTATTGCATTATATGTTTCAATTTTACGGGTAGTCAAGGTGTATTTCTGACTTTCTCTCAATTAGGCATATTTTCAAAGAACCGGAAGTTAATGGAATAGCACTCAAGCCTATGCATGAGAGGGTTATGGTAATCAGTAATCTGTAAATAAAATCTGTTCACAGAAAACAGAGATGCACTGATGTATTTTTGAGGAAAGATAAGATGTACACACATGTGGTACCATTGTACTACTTGCTGGAGATACTCTGAAGGAGAACAATGAAGATGTTAATATGCTTTAGAGATAATTGTTAGAGGAACTAGTTTGAGATGGGGTTTGGTGAACATATGAATAATCAAATAAGGACACCCGGAACATAAGTTGTTGAAATAAATATATCTAATTGATATCTGTTTGTATTAAGTTGACCCCAGATAGCTAGGAAAAGCCTCTGATGCGGGTTACGTTTAAGCTGCTTAGTTGCTCTGGAGGTTAAAATCTTAAATATAAGGAACTCCTATGTGACTTTGATGAAATCCTATTAGTAAGACGACATTCATTGAATTTTGTTGGCTAACTAATCGTGCATAGTTTGCCACTTAGTTATTGATACTTCCACTTGATTAAATACTTATCAAGAACTCTTTGAAATTATGTATTCAAAAGCTGAATCCTTGTAGTTTTTATTCACTCTACAGAAGTTGTAAGATTGAATTTCTCGAAATTTTCCTTCTTCTCATGTTTAGTTATTCTGAATTTCATAGTTTATGCATAGAAAAAGCAATTTCTTTGTGATCCTTTTGTGTTATCTCACTTCTTTTTTTCCTGTGAAGTTTCTTTTTCAGATTTCAATATGTCTGATGCTCAGTATGAACATGCTTTAGCTATTGAACGCCTTTCACCAAGATTTGCAGCTCTAAGGATTGAACTTTGCCCAAGACATATGAGTGAAGGATGTTTTTGGAAGGTTTATTTTGTTCTTCTACATTCTAGACTGTGTAAACATGATGCTGATCTTTTGTCAACACCCCAGGTAAGTTTCTGCCGTTGTATATCTTTCTACAACTTATTTAGTATTCTATTTTGTGGAAATCTTTATGCTTACGTAGTCATTACAGTGAGGAAATAAAAGGGGAAGAAAGAAAAGAACTACATTTTGTCAGTCTGAAATGACTGTTCATTAAATTAGTGTTCTATTTCTAGTATATTTTTAAGTATGAATCTTGTTCGTTGCAGATTGTGGAAGGCAGAGCTATGTGGATGCGTGAGTTACAGAAGCGGACAAAGGAAGAATCATCAGATCCAGATTGGTTAAGAAAAGGCACATCCTACAATAGAGAGTCCACTTATCCTCTACAAGAGAATCATTTTTCTGCATCATCTGACGATTATCCCGAAGTGCAACAGAATAGGTTCAGTGATGAAGGCTTTCATTCTGAAACAGTGGCAGATTATGATTCCGTCCCAAACTTCCCGGTGTATGGTAGTGAGACAAGATTTGTGGATAAGTCGGTGGTTGAAGAAGAGCCAGTTCTCCATCATAGAAACCGGGATTTGTTAGCTGGCGTCTCGAAAATATTAGACCAGAAGTATGATGATGGAGATGATTGGTTAGAAGATAGTTCCGAAATGGGCGATTACAGTAGGACCACTATCCCCCTTGGGGAAGAAGAAGATGTATCATTCAGTGATCTCGAGGATGAGGAAAGTCTGCATATTATTTCAAGACCAACCACACATTCTTCTGATACCATTCTTACGAAAGACACGAGACACCCTTGAGCACAAAGGTTCAAACACTGTAAAAAGGAAGACGGTGTAAAGTTGTGTGTTATACTTGGTGCGTGTTTTCCCTTGTGTGAACAGTGAATTTCCTTGCATCTGGCCAAGTGATGTTTTTGTATGAAACTCCCTAAAGAATATGGAGGGTTGGAACTTGGAAGTGAATATTTGGTTGTGGTAATGTAACAGATACCTGGAAATTACAGCGGCTTAAAAAATCAATTTTGTCACTGATGATGTTGAGAATTGCAAGAAACTTGATATTGAGCGGCAAAGTCTCCTCTGATACTCGCACACTTTTCGGCATTGTTTAATACATACCACGGTTGCATGCATAAGTTGACATTTGAGCAGATATTGCTATCTAAATGTGAGATGTCATGGTTACCTCTTCTACCTGGCATCAGTTATCAAATCATATAGTTGGTGTTTTGGAGTAGAATGAATGTACTATTGGTTGCTTGTGTTCTATGTAGACAATACCCAAAAGAAAAAGAGCCTAAACCCAGAAAAAAGCCTCAAGGGGTCAAATTTTCTAGGTATCTCCCATTGGCACTTGTTTTTCTGTATAGTTGACTAGGTGCAAGGACAATTGCAATAAGTTCTCATAACTCATGTTATCTCCCGTTGGCATGGGTTGACTCCTTAAATAAAAATAACATTTCAAAGATCTACTTTAGTGTACTGGCAGTTGTAGAAATGAAAAACAAGTCGCCGATTCGCGAGTGATTTTGGAATTTCTTTCCATATGTGTGGAGACTATATACTTCATATTAATACTCAGTTCTCATACTACTGATCTGCAGTCAAGAAACACACAGTAAAAGTTCTGGCTAAATTGGGGCCTATGGATTTGTTCATCCACTCCAAAGAGAATGATACCACTCCAAAGAGAATGATAAGGGGTGTCTAAGTTTGATGAAACTACCATTTTACCCTTTATGAAATTTTAATACTACAAATTTATTCTCATTAAGAAAAAAAAATATATATATAAAAAATAAATCCATTTCCATCAAAATTAAGAATTCAAAATCAAACGAAAACATTGTTGATAATCACCAAGTTCACTAAAATAAGTAATTTTTCGTTTTAGCTCGAATCAGGTAGTTTTCTATTTACCCAATCCCCTAGAGTAGGTTTCAATAAAATGTAATCACTCAAACAATCCAATTTTTTTAAATCAAAGTTTTTTGGGTTTATAACAATCGGTCTACGTCAATGCACTTGTAAACCGATTTCATTTAGAAACGGTTGTTGTTTATGCCCACAAAGATCGATTGTCCTGGATGGCATTCTGGTCGGAGGAAATTGAACCAGATTCGGTCTATGTTAATGCCCACATAGCCCGATTCTGGTATGGAAGAGATAATTGTTTTCCTGTGTTTTTTTTTTTTTGTTAGAATCGGTTTACAGGATACATATATAAAAACCGATTCTTGTTATGCAATGTTAGGAATCAGTTTTTATGTATGTATCGTGTAAACCGATTCTGGTTAACCAATTTTTTTTTTAGTTAATACTCGATCATAAAATGAGTATGAAATCATACTCGATTTCATTTCGATTAAAAATGAAAATGAAAATAGTTATATATGCTTTTACCCAATTTGAAAATGAGTATAACTTTATACTCGAATTGAAAACGAGTATAACTTTATACACGAATTGAAAACGAGTACAACTTCTTAAACGATTTGAAACTGAGTATGAAGTCATACTCATTCTTAACTCGGGTATAAAATTAAAATTAATTTTATACCATGTTTAAAAACACATAATTCCTGAGATAAAAAGAAAAATTTACCCACACACACCTGGGTTTTATGTTCATGCGCATATAAACCGATCCCGGATAATCGGTTGAGTTTCATGTCCATATAAACCGATTCTGGTAGAAGCAAGTTTAAAATCTCTGTATGTTTTTGAGGTTACAATCGGTTGATACCAATGGCAACATATACCGATTCCCGAGTTGGTGTTCTTCAAAAATTTCAATTTTTCAATTTTTTTCATGTTCAGATGATTCATTAACACAAGTTAATTTCACATCTAACACGATATTTTACCACCAATCACCCGAATTAACACTAATTAATCAGGGGTAAATTAGTCATTAAAAAATAGTTGGTTAAGGGGCTTTTCATTTTACTTCGAAATGTCTTTTTTGTCACGTAGTGATAGGCCCAAATTAATCCTTATAGGCCCCAATTTAGCCATGTAAAAGTTGTTGGCATTGGGAATTGCAGTTTAGTTTGTTGGAATTCCCTGGGTTGTATTTTGATACGAGGCATGGTATGTAAACTGCTAAAAAGTCATGGTTTGCTCACTCGCAGAACATGTAGTTCTATGTTGGACGAGTAAATTCTACAAAGAAAATAATGGTTAGACTTAGACTATGTTCGAATCCATATTCGTCGATGTATTAATCATTGAATTGTCTATATGTGACGGTAAATCAAGGTTTTGAAGAGAATTTGGTCAATTTCAACCATCTCAAGCCATGATCTATAATGGAATTTTTTTGTTAGTGTTTACTGCTTGTCTTGGGTAGCCCTTAAGCACAACGGATCATTTTTGCCGAAGGCAAGAACGGAATGGCGAGTTATGGCAGGGACCACCTAGGTAGTTTTAGTGTATCGATCTAATTGTCGGCGCTCACAGAACTCTTCCAAGTCAGGGTTAAGAATTGGGAATTTTGATAAAATGCCCCACTTTTGAATTACAGTAAATAAAATGCCCTCGTTTTTTTGAACTTTTCAAAAGTGCCCCGTTTTATTCAAAAAACGCCTAACGGTTGGTTATGTGTGTTAAGCTACAGCTGGCAAGAAGGAAAGGTCATTTAAGCCCTTCATCAGAATTGAATCGCTGAGTTGAATCCCCGAGTTGCTTATGCACTGAGTTAATGATTATTCCTACAACCCGCCACCAAACATTACTTTAATGAATTTAGCTAATCAAAATCTCAAAAATAAAATCAAAAACATGAAGAACAAGCAATTCAATTAATCGCAATTGATCAATTCTAAACATATGAAACTGTTTTAGCCATGTATGTATGTCAATATGTTGGTTACTAAGCTTTATATAATTCTGAAATCCTTATTCGGAATCCTAGGGAGGTCAGAACTACAGATGGAGAAGTTATTTGGAAGCTAAATTACAGTCAGTAAAATAGCCATAGCTTCTAACTCATAGATCAAAATAAAACAGCCAACATGAATTCAAAATCGTCATTTAGTGTTCTAAGCTTAAGTCTAATTCCAATCCTAAACTTCAAGCTAAGATTCAATATGAGCATCAGTTTACACCCCTAGACGTGATCAAAAAGAAATCGAGATTCAATCACGAAATTGTAAATGTTCCCTTAGAATTACTTAACTTACTGATTCATACCTAGCATGCATAAGTGTGTTTTTTTCTTTAAATTATTATCGAAGTAATAAATACAAATACCTATGAACCATCTCCTCACTAGCCTCAGCTGCTTTTACTGCTCAAACACCACTGCAGCTACACCTGCTACTCAATGCCTACCACTTGCTTGTTGGCGGTAACCGTAGCCAACTACAACCAAAGCCATCACCTGCAGCTGCAATACCAACTCCACCTGCATCCATTCCATAACATCCATCACCTACAATTTCCCATCTATCTTCAACATCTCTTGTTCAGTAATAGGTTCGATTCGAGGTCAAGTTCAACCTGCAATCAATCACTACAAACTAAACCAATACACTCAGCTTCACCACCATTCCTGCTTCAAGTCATAACACAAGTAACCATTTCTCTCAACTCCACCATTATTTGCACCTGCATTCACCAGGAGCTCAACAGCTCGTACGTGCTTGCAGTAATCAACACTTTCCATTCTATTCTCTTCAGTTCAACATCATCCCCTCATCTCAGCTTCATATCCACCATTGTCAGTCCATACCAACACCACCAGACATTGCGGTCTCAGTACCAGACTTCCACTCTGCATCTCAGAATTAAGCTCATGCCATACATTTCTCTACTGCACTTCTCAAAACCACCAGTACAAACTCAATTTCAGCTTCTCCACTCCAACGCCATCTTCTCCACTGCTTGATTTCAAACTCAAAACTACCACAGACCCATATCTTCTCTCTGTCTCATCTTCGAATTAAACCCAATTTCATCTCCAGTTTCAATCCTAACAAAACCATTCAATTATCAATCAACATCACCAACTCCAACACAATATAGAGTCTGGTATCACCAACAACAAATCACCTGCAACTTCAACTAAATCACTGCCAAGACCCATTCCACATCAAACCCATCTCAGATTCAGAAACAAATCCATTAGCAATTCAGTCATACCACCTGAATTTCAACCCTGTCCTAACAAGCATCTAACCCTAAAATTTAAAATGAACTCAGCCACCAAATCATTCTTCTCTTCTTTATGAAATTAACAGCAAATCCAAAACCCTAAAGTCTCTTTCTGCATCAATTTCACCATCAACAACGTAATCACCATTACTGATCTCATTTCTTCTTCATAACCCATCTCTTCCATGAGCTCAAACAGTAATCCAACTCTCAGAATCATCTCAATTTCGATCTATTTCTCTCAGCAGTAATATCTTATCAATCTCAAAAATTTATCTTCACCATGTCTTCTTCTTTATCTTCTCTGTCTGATCTGCAATTTTCGGTAGCAGCCAACACAGCCACCACTCGTAATCTTTCACTCACCATTTTTGCTACTCTAACCCCGAACACCCAAACATTAAGGGAAAAAATGAAAAATGAATCTCTCTCGACGGGTTAACTCTGAACAAAGGATAAACACGTAATTTCTCTAGGTATGTTGACCAGTTTGACCAAAAAATTTTGACTTTAGATGGAGAAAGTAACTTTGGGGCAGTTTTGAAAAGTTGAAAAAAACGGGGGCAACTTATTAAACCGGAAATTGAAAGTGGGGCAGTTTATCAAAATTCCCTTAAGAATTCAATTGAAAAAATTTAATGGTCAGGGGCCCAAAAAAAAATCTAACATAGGTTGATGCAGACAGTTGATCGTAAGTCTAGCATTTGATTTGCTTAATTAGTAAATGGGAACAACGGTCGGCAGCAGAGCTTGATCTTGCCGAGGCATATCAGTTTTTAATTAATCTTTTACATCCTAGAATTTTCAAACTGAAAACATGCCAGAAAACACACTAAAAAATTCAAATGGTGTAATCGTCAGCTCTCTCATTCTCCCACTACTTTGATCCTAGTAACGGCACCACTCCGGTAACCTCAATTTCTCATGGGAACACTCGATCCGTAAAGATGGTACCGTCCTTTTCTACGCACAAATCCCCATCCCCATCACCTACTGAATCATCATTTCTGATTTTCTTCTTAAAAGACTACATGACAATTGCTGAGAAGTTTATGGTACCAGCTAGCAGAGTCAGATTGTCAGAGTCCCTCCCAGTTCGACACGTATGTACAAAAGCACTAGAAAGTGTAAAGCTGGATCGAAACGGAACTACTTGATCCAATCCAAGTACGTGATTCGTATCGAACTTCAAATTTTAAAAATAAAATAAAATAAAATCCTATTACTCCCACATACTCCCTCCGTCTCTATTATATAGGCGAAGTTTTAATAATTTGTAGTACCATTAGATAGGCCGATTTTCAATTCCAAGATGGGTTTTTCCATAAATTACCCTTATTTATTATAGGTAGTTATCACCACAATTAACTTAATGTCTCTAATATTGGAAATTGTACAAAGGGTAAGACAGGAAAGAGGATGGATATGTAGGAAATCAAATTTTTTCTTATTCTAAGAGAAACCCACTTCTCCGCCTATATATTGGGGACGGAGGGAGTATTTTACAAAGATATTTCGAATCACTGTTTTTCTTAAACAAAATATACAGAAAATACTAATTAATTAAAATCAAATCTTTCGTCCAACGATTCAGTAATCACCGTTCATATGAGCTAGCTTCGTAATAACAAATAGTAAACAGAAACAACATTTGAAATTGAATCATGAGAGTTATATTCCTTCTTTGTTGATTTAATTAGCTAAGAAAACACTGTTACATTAGACAAATCATGAAAAACTTAAAATGAAAATCTTCTTATCCACATAATGAGATAGAGATAGAGAAACTGAGTAAAGAAATACCTAGTAAAGAAGATTAAGATGATGCTGATGATTAATTAGAGACTTTTCTTTCCAGGACGATCAGCAACTTTCATAGTTTTATCAATAAGTTTTCTTGCTTTCCTGCTTTTAATCTCAACTCTAACACTTGAACTCTTATCCATCTTCACATACGGTTTATTCTTCTTTGATTTCTTTAGAAACTTCACTTTCGATTTAATCGACTCCACTAAACTCTCCAACTGAATAGCCATTGCAGCATCAACCACCACCAAACAGCAACTGATACTAATAAAAATGAAGTAAATAGAGAAGATTAACTTAAAATTCAAAAACAAAATATTCCTTTATTCTTGTTTGAATCTATCTTTTACTATACTTTCCTCTTCTAGACGTGATCTGCACAACTCACTCCGGCTCTTGCGTTTCCTCTTGTTTTACTTATTCTTCCTCCTGTATTTATGTAGACGTAGAACATATATATCATATGCCTTCATTATTTATAAATATTACCAATTCGCCATTGAGGATTAGTCGACAGACATCAATTAAATTTGGAACGTCAGATAGTAGATCTTCACTCTACAACTCTTCGAGTGGATAAAATCACTGTTTTTCAACATAAGGAGTATCGAGCAGCAGCTATACGGTTGGACTGTTTATCATCTACTTGCGATGTGCATTATTATTACTGTTGTACTGGCCAGCGACAGATCCAGGAATTTATGTTTGGGTAGGCTAATTATTTTTTTTCGAACTCTCAACTTAATTTATCTCAACTGCAAGAATGACAACTGCGGTAATATAGTTAAAACTGAGTATGGGTATGCCACACGATCTCTTTTCCTTGGAGCATAAAGCTTTGAATCAAATTTTTTCACCTTAGAACTAATATTACGGAGGAATAATTTGCGTATCGGCCGCCCATTTTTTTTCTAGTTTTAAAGGTTATTAATATTTGGAGTTTATACATATACACATAATAAGTCATGAAATATTGTATTTTTTGTCTCATGAATACACTGCATTTTTAGATTAAACATAGATATACATAAAATTGTAGTCACTTCATAGAAGAAAAATGAATTTTTGGACAAACACTTGCTTTTTTTTCTTTTTTTAAAGGTGGACAAACGCTTGCTTAGTTGAGGACAAGACACCCCCATTTGACACACAATTTTATTTTATCAAACTGACACGTAAAGGTGAGCCCATTCAATACCTGATTTTAAGAAACATCATGAATACTTGTTTTTCCCCGTAGCCTTTGAACGGTTGAGATGCTATTCAAAAATTAATCCATGCGGGATAGGGTTCCAAAATCTTCTGATTTCTTCCACGCAGACTCATATCTTAACAATTAATGGGCTAATTAAAATTTACACCTGGACTAAATTTTACAAATGTTAAAAATTACACTAACAAAATATCTTTTTAGAAATTTTGGGGTGGGCTTCAGCCTGGGTAAGCCACCCAAATACCGTCCCTGGTACTGACTCCCAAGTCCCAAGTGTATAATTGTGGGATTCACTCATTCACCTCCGAAATCTTAAAGGTCTGAGTCGTCTGACTAATCTGATTGTGGACCCTGCCTTTGAAAACTGAAGCACCGGTTAATGACCGTAATTCAGCGAAGTCAACTAATGTTTCACCATTCCCACTCTAGTAACAATTCAGCTTACTTATCTTTTTGGCCGGCGAAGTAAAAGGAAAAATATAAATAAATAGAGGGTGGTGGTCGGCCTATTTCTCCACCACACGTGCACCATGATCCATGTTTAAGGCTTCATCAAATCGGACACAACGGCAGCACACATGTAAGTAGACGGTAGTTTAGACCAAAACTCCTCGAAACATGGGAAAAATAAGGTTTAGTCCAAAAGTCAGTCCAAAAGTACAATTTAGTCCAGCCCGAGTCAACTAGGTACAGATTAGTCCAAAATTTGAGAAAGTACACTAATAACCTTTATTATTTACAATTTCGTCCAAATATTTGCAGTTTGGTCCACGGTGACTCATGATGATATCAGCAATTTTAAATAATACATACATAGTTAAAAAATAATTTATCTTTCGAACCGCTCGTCCAAAATTCACAAACTTTACATATTCGGAAAGCCCTTTCCGACATCTACAAAAAGAGTACCCATATGACTATATAATTTACATTTTTTTAGAATTCTAATCTATACTGTTGTGTACAACTATGTATACAGCTGTAAAATCCAAAAAATCCAACACATATCCATGAGGGGTTCTGAACAAATGTGCCAAAACGTCGTTAACGCTATCTATGTTTTGCACATCCCCATCTGACAAAGAAAAAATTGGAAAGAAAATGAGGGGTTTCGAACAAATGAGATACTAATGAAAAGAAAATAAGTAAACCAACAATTGGAAAGAAAATGAGGGGTTCCAAACAAATGAGATACAAATGAAAAGAAAATAAGTAAACCAACAAAGGAAAATCCAAGGTGTCGAATGATAAGTGTTATAGGCATAGTTCTACCTTGCAATCAGACACAAAGATCTTGATACAGAGCGCAACAACATAAGTTAAGAACTTATGTTGAGATAAAGAAAAAGGTTAAGAACTTGAGATACTAACAAATAATGTGTTTGTTCAAACTCTATAAGAAGACACGACACTCAAGACAACAATAAATTATTGTTTCCTTTAACTTTTACACTGCAAACAACAAAATGATATGTTTTCCTTAATGTTTCTCTATTGTAAACCAAAGAATTAGCCTGATTTGCATAAACTCAACCTAGAAGGATGAAAATTAGACTGTAACAAAAGAATGGGCACAAACATTTTTTTGGAACATTTTTAAACAGCCAATCACATGTGTACAATTATGTGCGCATAAACAATCAACAGGCGTACAGTTATGTGCACATTAACAATCAACTGGTGTACAAGTATGTGCATATTAACCATCAAGATGTGTACAAATATGTGCACGTCAACGATCAACATGTGTACAAATATGTGCACGTCAACTAACAGGTATACAACTATGTGACATTTACGATCAACAGGTGAACAACTATGTGCACTTCAAATAGCAGGTGTACAATTATGTGCACATTAATGATCAACAGGTATATAACTACGTGCACATTAAAATCAACATAATCAACATGTACACATTACCAATTCAATATCAAAAGAGTGAAAGTCACCAAAACTCACCCCAAGCAAGAAGAAGTAATTTCGGTAGAAGATAGTTGACAACTCGAATGAGCCTTGAGTCCAAGGACTATCATTCACATGCTTATATACATTTAGAATCAACATGTGACACGAATTTGCATTATCTCACATAACACATACATAACACGACTAAATTGGAGAAAAAAATGTAAATTAATAAAAGGGCTATCATCCTTACGGCTTATTTCTTTTCATTCAAACGGTATACACTTTAACTACACTTTTAACTACATGAAACAATGAACATAAGAATTTTTGTACTGGCCCATTGGATTCGACATGCTTAGAGTGACACTATATCTATATGCACATTTTGATGCTATAGTTCGCAAACTAATTACAAGCTAAGTGTTGTAACTCGAAGAAGAGAAATGTACCTTCGTATGGAGATTCAAGAAGGAAATAATAGGAAGACCAATGCCAACACTAGCAAAATTGTACCAACACCGAACACAACACCGCAGCCAGCACCAACATAACCAATAAGCTCAAGACCGAAACCAGTACCCTAACCAACACCGCATCCAATCCCTAATCCCATACCCCAAAATGCTCCAGTAGTTGGATGAACTGGATTCCATTTTTCATATCTCCTAAATAATCTCTTTATTATCATCAGAACCCACAAGCGAACAGAACAAAAATAATCCCATAATCAAACTTACATGCACATTAACGATCAACAGTGTACAACTATGTACACAAACAACAAACAACAATCAGCATGTGTATAATTATGTACACATTAAGAATCAACATGTGTATAACTCGTTGACATTAAAAACCTAAGCATCAACTAAGGAATTCATTTCAAAATTTAAAGTACCTAAAAATGTAGGAGCAGTCCAAAGGAAATGAATCAATCTAGAATGTTGTAAAAGTATTCATGGTTGCTAAAGGCGGGTACGTACCAGTTTTGCTAAAGAAATCAATCCATGGCTTTGAAGTCGGTACCAGCAATACAATGATTAGCACATATAAAGGTAAAGTTAGAGCTCCAACCAAAGAATCAAGGAGAGAATAGTTGATATCTTGTGGTTATTGTTATTGATGCATGGACAAGAACGACCTTGGGAGTATGGAGTTGGCTAGATCTTCATTCATATTCACTGGAAGTAGTGACATCTGCTTCATTATTCTTGGCATATCGTTCAAGCTGAGCAACATGCAAAAAGAATGGAAAAATTAAAGCACATATCAAAATAAAACACAGGACATCTTAATAACAAATAGAGATTTTGAATCTCAAATTCAACATCATCCCTGGTCACGTGTCGTTTGACACTTATACAGATAGATAACATATAATATCAACCAACAAAAAAAACTTTATTCAAGTTACACTGCCTATAGACCAAGAAGGAGATGAGTACAACTAAATACACATTAAAATCAATAGGTGTACATTTATGTACACGTTAATAATAGCGGGTGTACATCTGTGTACACGCTAACAATAGCAGGTGTACAACTATATGCACATTATCAGAAAACATGAAATTTCGAAGTATCGTTGATGCATCTCTCATAAGTAGTAAAGCCACCACACTTACAGACCACAAGAAAATAAAAGTGACTGTAAATCCATACATACCCCACTACCCCATGTTATTGTCGAGCTAATCACTAAACCATCCTAGAAACTTGAACTTGACATTTACAATTAAGCATCTGACGTTGAACAATCCACTACTTACTATATCATGACTTAAATCAAAAGACAAATTTTTAACCCGAGAGAACTATGACAAATGGGTTAAGAAATTGAAGCAGAAAAGTTAGAACTAGGAGAAAAAGATTTACTGAGCTAAGATAGCCAAGGATTATTTTGCAAAGATCCCTAGTTACGAGGAAATATGGTTTTTCTAACTACCTAGCTAGGTACTTGTGCCATGAGCGTTATACTGTAAATCAATTATTGAATTCCAATCAGCTTGAGATGCTGAAATCTCATTTTAGATACAAAGTATCCTCATGACGACCCTTGTGATTGTTCTTTAAAAGAACATTTTAATTCACAATGTATATTAGATGCTATTAAATCTAAATAATTCATTTCTTGTCAAATATGAACTCCACTACTTCTATTTTAATAACATGTGGCAAATACTGGCGTCATCAATGTTCATCATTTGATATTGGGTTATCTCTGGACATTAACTTTGAAATATTCTTTAGGACATTGTTTAAATGAGTTTTGCCTCCTTACAAGTCTTAGCCACATTTAACTCTACTGGGAAGTTGAAGAGGTGTTCTTCTGCCCATACAAAAGCATGGGAATAAACTATTTCAAAAATTTTGATTGGAAACTTAAGCAAATAAATCATAGATTACAAGGAATTTAAATGATCACCAGCAAAATATCAATAGTAAAAGCATCATAAGGACTATTGGGAGCAAGTTAAGTCCTAAGAAATATCAACACCATAAGATTATGCACTAAGTGACAATTTTTTTTAAGAAATACGTAACATTCAGAGACACGAGCATTTTTCCCCACCAAATGCAACAAGGATTTCAAGCAACAACCATATAAACCTTAAATATAAATAATTCACAAACAAAACTACGATTGCCCATCAGTAATCACCAAATGCAGATGACCAAAAAATATATGAATTAGATGATAAATGAATCTAAAGATAAAAATAGAACACACACGACTCAAGCTCAAATAAAAAACTAAAGTTAAGCAACAAGACTATATATGATTTGTGACTACCTGTTCAGATCCAAGTCGGAAAACACATCAGGTGGTTTCCATTTTTTGGAAACAGGTTCAGGAACAGAGAGAGTTTTGGAATAGGAAGATTAAGATGACGTGATTATAGATCTGAACTCTTATTTAATCATTAGTCGAACAAAAAGATCGAACCGAAATCTAAGTAATTAGGTTTTAAAAACCGTTAAAAATTCCCAAAATTAAGTTTTAAATCGATAAATTAACAATGAAAATCAAATTAAATGACTAGAACAGATTCAACTTACCTTCAAATCGCTTTCGATGATGAAATCATCAAATTAATTTGATATACTTTTCTCAACTTTTTTTTCTAAACTTCCGAGTTAATCTTCAAAAAGAATGAATCGGTGACAGAAGGTTTAGGTTTATTAAGCTGAATCAAGTGTTTCTTTGATCATGATATTTATATTTGGTGATCGAATTTTTCACTAAGATGACGAGATTACTCAGAGGGCTGTTCGTTGAATGAAAATGAAGAAATGAGAAATGAAACACGAAAGTAATAGTTTAGCTTATGGGCATTTTCGCCATGAAAAAATTATGCTTTGGACTAAATCGTTCCTATAAGGACTAACCCGTTTCAAATTTGTTTAATTTGGATCTTCTTGTACCAGGCCTGAAATATGGGTGGACTACAGCTCCAAAGCCCAGCAAAAATGGGATTAAACGTCAATTTCTACTCGAAACATAGCACGCTCGAACATCGTCTGATGGTTCTGATTGCTGCCGCTGGAACTTCTATGCAAATCAAAATTGAGGCGCATTAACACTCGACTACGTATTGAGCTTTCAGCTGTCATGTCCTTGAAAGTAATTTTCTGGTCAAATTTTGATCTTGTAACATTTATGTGATCATTATCGACTTAAATCATCAAGTCAAACAGAGAGATTATTCAGCTTTTATTGAATAGGGAAAACCCAATTTGGTGACAAATTCTAGGTCCCAAACTAATATCGTTCCAAGGGTTGTGACTTCTGTAATGAGAGCATCTCAGTCTTAGCTCAAACTCTCCTTCCCACAATAGTGAGAACCAAATAGCGAACACCTTGACAATATCTACCCTTCAATAGACTAAAAACAATGCAGGCATTAAACAGTCAAGAGGGGACCAAGCGTTAAAGAAAAATAACAAACTAATATCTGCAAGTGTGCTGGTAAGCAGGATTTTCAATAGAGACTTCAATGCAAATCGATGTGACCTAAGGATTGGATACAGAAACAATAAAATAAAATAAACAAGACAGTGTGATGCATGCTTTTGTTGAATAACAATAACTAACCAAGAAGGTCAAGTTTATCATGGAAAAGGCTGAAATTAACAAGTGAAATTGGACCACATTTATCAATGTTAATCAAGTACATAGAGTTTTAGTTTTTAAGAGTTTGAACAGAAACACAAAATGGACCTAAGCAACAGCGGGAACCACCTAGCAAGAAGGAAAAAGCTACTATCATAGACACGTCACGCAAGTAGGAACCAAGGACCAAACAGTTTAATCTTGAATGGATCCAAAATCTTACATTTCAAGCAAAGACATAAGAACTAAGAAGTATTTTCGCGCCTCATCTTTTTTGTCTATAGAAGTTGATAGTGATTACTATGACTGCGTGATCTGAAGTCTGAACTAAAGATTTCAAACAGAATTTTCAAATGGGAGAAGTAGAGTGTAACATTCTTTGAGAAAATATTCTACTGACAATTAGACCGCTAATTCAGCACATAAGTCCACTACAGGTGCTTTGATCTTCCCAGCTCCCACAGATGCTAAAGTTGTTTAAGGTAGCCAACCATGAGTAGATGAGTGAACATTTATGGACAGGCATACAAGCTCTACTGAAAAAAATGGTCTAGGTTCACCCTTAATTCCATTGTGAATTCGAACTTGTACAACAACTTAGTTTATCCTTTACGAAATCACTAAGGATGATAGGTGAGAAAAAAGGTAAAAAGGTTTATAAGATATCATACAGTGGAGTAACTACGAGTGGGGTGTTAAGGATCCACTGGCTGTTGCGAGTCAGACCATAACATCACAGTTGCCAGAAGTGCCATTGTCGCAGTTTCAACCCGCAGACGATGTGGACCAAGACCAACAGGGATGGCACCTGCTTCAGTCATCATCTTCACCTCTTTTTCAGTGAAATCTGGGAGAAAAAAGATGCAATTGATAAGATTGAACGAGAAGTTTACTAATCTTTCCTGATAGAATGCCCAGAAAGGAAATGAAACCGATAAATATATCTAAAACGTGGAGACCTTAATTAACAAAAGAAAAACTAACATACCATGGGAGAAAAAAGATGCAATTGATAAGATTGAACGAGACGTTTGCTAATCTTTCCTGATAGAATGCTCAGAAAGGAAATGAAACCGATAAATAACGTGGAGACCTTAATGAACAAAAGAAAAACTAACATACCAAAACTAGCATTCAACTGTACAGTTATGGTTAATTTTTGGATCATTACAAGGTCAAGCCTAAATTTCTAAACTCATGTTAGAACAAATTGATATCTAAGCTCAGAAAACGTAACTACTGTACTAAAGAACATCAGAAGATAAATAAAACAAGTACACTTTTAAATGTTAATTTGGTGAGCACAAATCAGCAAGATATAATGCGTAAGTATGCATGCAAAAAATTGATAGAAGAACGTCAAGTAATATTCCCACCCCCTTCTGGTCCAACAATTATCATCCCGCTGGCGGCGACCTGCTTACTCGATAAGGTACTAACAAGAGATGTTGCTTCTGCAGCTGCCAGAAGAGATAACTTCGACTGGGCAATCTAGATCAAGTTCAACATAGCGAAGCATTAGAATTCTTAATCCCTTTAATGACTATGGTACTACTCTTTTACTTACATGTGAGGTAGAACATATGTATTTTAGAACACTAGATACAACTTCTGCAACCATGTTACATACTTGCATTAGTAGAGGAGTGCACTAAGAAAACTAGTGTCCAGCCATGCTGACCCATAACCTACTGTTTTGCAGCATATCACATCTGACGTTTATCCAGTAATGCCATTTCTGTGGTAAGAAAGATACAGCCTACAGATATTGTGCTGCTACCTCAAATGGTAAGAAAGCTAATACGAGACTCAGTACGGTGGACAAAGAGGAAAAAAAATGGGAAGTCAAAGGCTCTTATAGAGTTATAGATTAGAGTGATAACTTGAAATAACCGAATGTGGCCATTGACTTTCTATACTTAACACTACAGCAAACATGTATATGAACTAAATAATGCATTCGATTAAATTTGTTAATCACACAGAACGGGAGTTGTGGATACTCACACTAGGCAAAATGTTGGCAACTTTTGCTGGAGGCTTCAGAGTCATTTCATGCAATCGTTGACCTACAAAAAATAAATCGAACATAAGAACATGATAATGACTAAAAAGGCATCCTCAAAATATAAAATGAAATGCCAATTTTTAAAAATAAGTTAAATTTCACATATATGATGCGGGATACTAATCAGAGCTGATCACCTACATTGTTTAACCGCAGCTAGAATTACCCTTTGCAATCTGTCCACCCTGTTTTCTGAGATTGAAGGAGAGCGCTCAGTTAGTAGAGGCGTTAAGCTACTAGCTCCCAGTTCCTGAGGAAAATAAAAGGTTTAGCTGCTAGCTTGACAATCAGAAGATGAATTTTCTCTTAACGTTGTTAATCAAGTGAGAGTGTAAGGCACCAGACTGAATTAAAGTATTTTGCTCATGCCGAGATTTGAAACAAAACATTAGATTCCTAAGAAACATTTAAAAACCATGCTGCACATTAACACTTACAGTGCACTTTTCAGCTAACCAGTCTGCTCGGCCACCCTTTAATGTACCTGAAAATGTACAGATTTAAGTATTTAACTTTCACTGTTCAATATGCATGTCTGTCAAGAGTACAATAGCACATAACCACCAATGAAGCAAAGAAAGACTAACCAAAGGCTGCAAACACATGCCATTGTGTGTTCTTGGCAAGAACTATTTCTGGATCTTCTAGAGCCATGAAATCAGCACCAGTTTTGTCTATCTTCTGTATGCAACCCTCAATGACAGCTCCAAGCCCATTGAAAAGCTCTACCCTTACATGTAATCATGAGAAAAAGCATGAGGTACCGAATAAAAGCACAAAAGTTATTACAAACACACACACACACACACACCAAATGTCTGATACATTCAATCTATAACATAATATTGAGACTGCAATTGTGATGCACCTTGAAGAACTTAAGAGAAACGAAATGAAGTAATGACAGATAACTGAAAATATAAGACTTCAAATGAAGTTGTTTACAGCATGTTTGTGGTTCATGGTAGTTGGATTTCGTATAACTGGATTACATGGTAGTTGTATTACTTTTATGAACCAAGCGGGCAGCGGCCGAAGGCTATATTTTTAACTTACTTGGTAATTCAAATGCATCCATCGGTACAATTGGATTACATGTTGTAAACAAGAAAGGGTTTCGAAATTGGCTTTACTGTAACTTAAGAAAAATTGCTCCATTACAAACTCTAGGGCAAAATTTCAGGGCATTCAATTGCATTTCTACACGAAATTCTTGTTTCTAGAAACTTATTTTGTAAATGATTTTCGATATAGTGGTTCTTATTTGATAATTTGGCAAAATAAAAATAAAAGTGAATTGAATCTGTGAACTTCTGGCATAAATGCAATTAGAGAAATTTCGCATAAAAATCCATACTTATCATCGACCTTCAGACGCAATACCTTCGTCATATGCCAAAACTCTTCTCCTTGTACTCGAACAACATTGCCCTGTAGGGATAAAAAAATGATCAATTTTTTTTTTTGAAAAAATCTAATAAATTTGATTAAAGATAGAGAGTTCGTGGGTGTGCCTTGGAAGGAGGAAGAACTTCAGAGTGAAAACGAGGAAGACCACCGCGTGATTGGTTAGGATAATCTATTTTAGAAGAGGCTCGAAGACTCGTAACTTTCCTCCATGAACGACTTAGAAGTTCTGTAAAAGGAGGTTTTTGAATTAGGGTTTGCATTTAAACTTATCAAGAGTGAGAAACTGTTAGATGTTCAAAGAGATTCCTCCCGCTCTGCGCTCGCAGAAGAAAACTAGAAAAGCGAACACAGCATCCGGAAAAGTGAAAACCCTGAAGCCGATTTGTACAAGCAAAAATTCAAAATATTGGGCTGGGCCTGAGTTGTTAGGAAAACCTTGTCATATATAAGTAATGTGTAGATTGGGTCGTTGTCTTTGTTTCTAACTTTCTGTATTCATATTGCATAGTAGCTTGGATTAGCTCATTTAATGAATCTGATTATTCAGTCAGGTAATTTTTTTTGGTTGTTCAACCTTTTAGTTGTTCAGTATCTTGATTTTTGATTTGTTGGAGGTAAATCGCCTCTTTAATTCCAGGATTCAACTTGGTTAAATAACGACTATCTTGTCGGGCAGTGATTTTCGGAAAATTAACTTTCGAACCCAATCTATAAAACTCCTCTGTATACTTATCAACTGGCCTCTTTATTTGTGAGCGTTTTTTATAACTTTGGAAAATGCTTCGTGCAAAGTCAATAGGTAGGAATCGAGCTTTCGTAAGACGTCGCATTTGACCCCAAAAAGAGACCATCGATATATCCTGATTATCCTATTGTGAACAGTTTGCCTTCACCAAGCTGCAATTACTACTTTTAGCTTGTAAGATACCAATTTTGCATGTTGAGATTCAAGAATCTTTTTTATGCGCTCAAAGAAGTCTTTAATAGCAGCAACATAACATAAAAACCCTTCGATGTCAATCTTCCCATCATAGGTTGGTATTTCTAACTTCCCTCACCATGTATAGTATTAGTATCAACTTCGCCATGTGTTGTATTGAATTGAGAACCCCCCTCACAGAAGAATTCAAATCTCATCTCCTCTTCTTCCATCTCTAAAGAGGTTTTTTCATCTATGTACTTTTGGTTTCTGACCAAACCTAAGACGACATTGCACCATGTTAGGATTATCTTAGGTAGTATGATCGGTCGGTCAAGCGGACTAGTAAGGAAGCGAAGGTGGCGCGTTACTTGCAACTTGGCCTTGGCCAGAAATGCGTGGTGCATTCATAGTTGCAGGCTAGGAAAAGGCACATGCCAAATAAGGTTTTGGAATGGCCAGAGATGCGCGATAAGCATCAATAGGTGCCAAAGGAGTTTCGCACACGGCTTGTACGCATGAGGCATGTAGGGACTTGCATAAGCACACTTGCATAAGTTTTTGGAGTACTTTAGAATTATATTCTGCGCCGAGCTTTTGTGCTTGTGGACTTGGGTGAATAAAGCAGACTGGAGAATCTGGTGGCCAACAATCGTTCAGATTTTATAAAAGTTATCGCGGCACCTGTAGTATGTCCGAGGACTGATAGCGATATCCGTCGACCGATTTACGGTGTCTCCAACGCTGATTGGGGGAATGATGAAAAAAAATAATATCGGTATTTTTATTAGTGTAAGCATCATTGGCGCGACAAAGCCAGAAGCATGCGCCTAACACATGTCCTTGGAGGTTACGAGTTGGTTACACATTGTGACGTTATCTTTATACTTTTCTAAAAGGTTAGGAACTTTCTTTGTAGCTTTAGGAAAAGTACTAGGCCAATTTCCATGGTTAGCCAACTATCTGGGATAAAGTAGAAGTTGTAAGTGTTAGGAGGTTACTTTGTATGTAATTTTTATAAGGATATAAAAGCCTGATCTTGCAAAGGTTCGGGCGTTCGGTAAAAGTAAAGTCTGTGTAACCCTAAGTGTGCATCAGTAATAAGGCTTAGGCCAGGATTAAAGTTAAGTTCTTTTAGTGCATTTATCCCTTTGTTTGGCTTATGTTTTATGCACCAAGTGGAGTGTGTACGTTGATTTGGAAAGCTTGAATGATTATGAGCAGAACCTCTATTTGGTATAGGTTGAATAGAGATTTAGTCAAGAGGAAGTGAAATTGGCTAAGTGCGAATAGGTTGAAACTGTGTTGTGGAACGTAGTATAATTGTCAAGGTAAGATGTTACATTTTTATAGTTTGACCTTGTGAGAATACGGGTATCATAGCCTTGGTTAGCGTCTTTCTGTTTACGTTGGATTATAGAAGGCTGATTGAGTTTGTTGTTGTACTTGAAATACGATTGTGAATGGCGTTTGAAGTAAAGGATCCACACTAAGGATAATATTATTGTTGACGTCCAGAACTTTTGGATCTAGTTGATACCTCTGAAATCGTTGATTTTTCTCAAGAAGCAGGCAAGGAAGGAGATGAAGACACAAAATGGGAAGCTAGCGCCATTGGAAAGATTATTGTTGAAGGTAGAATGAAAGCTGAGGCAGTGGAAAAGTATATTGGATTCACATGGCCTTTCATGTCCTCTAAAGATGTTAGAATCGTAGATGTTGATCCAAATATAATGATTTTCAAGTTCAGCAATTGGTCTCTTTTGAACAAAGTTATTGATGAAAGGCCTTGGAGTGTCAATAAAAATCTCTTAATGGTCCATGACTACATTCAAAACATGGTTTATATAGAAAAGCACAGGGGTTTTCAGCAGTTCTGGATGCATCTTAATTAATTATTGCCTGAGCATATGAATGTAGGAGCTGTAACTAAGATTGGAGAACTAATGGGTCAAGTCATTTCTATTGAGCCTAAAGATGCTATTCCAGTTGGAAGTACTCCCGTCAAGGTGTGCGTCAACATAGATCTTACCACTCCATTAAGAAGAGGGGTCAAAGCTGTGAACAATGCATGTATTTCACGCTGGATTAAATTTTCTATGAAAGACAACCCAGTGGTATGTGTAAGGATTGTTATGTTATCAAACATTGCAAAGCTGCGTATAAGGATGCTAAAGCTTTCCTGGAAAAAGCTCATGAGAAACCTTTTTTTTTTTTTTGGAGTTTGAACAATGTTATAAGGAATATCACTATTACTTCTATAAGCAAAGTTCCTATGTCTAAAAAGAACAACAAATCCATGGTGGAAACATCGATTTTTGTTCCTTCTAAAGATGGTGTAACATTTAATTTGGGCTTCCTACTAAGCAAATCAGCAGATGGAGAAAATGAGGAAGCTAATAGACTTGGAAAGAGGCAAAGAGCAGCTAAGAACTCTGACTCCACTAGTGCCATTATTGTTCCTAACACAGATTCCTTAGCAGCTCACAGGGTCACCACTAGAGATAACCATGAAGTAAATGTAGAAAAAGGGAATCATGTAATCTCTATTCACATATTAAATTTACTCTTGTAAAGCTCTTTCTTTAAGTTTGCACATTTTAGTTTCTATTTTACTATCCTTTCAGTTTTACAGTCTTGTCAGTATTCTCAGTTTTTCAAAAATTCATATACACATATATGTATTGTTCTAATCTTCTCTACTGAGATCATGAAGATCATTTCATGGAATGTGCAAGGTTTTAAAACTGCTACCACTAGAAATCACCTGAGTGACCTCATAAGATCCCAAAATCCAGACATAATTTTTTTGTGTGAAACAAAAATTAGTCAGAATATAACCTATAGGTCTGTCAGGAGGGTTAGTTCTCCTTTGGAAGAATGGTTTTACATGTGAGATAGTAGACACCCATCAATATGTTAAATGTAATTGTTCAAACTGATCCTAGTAAGCCAGAATTTCTCTTGACTTGTATGTGAAAAGGCGAGGGTACCCAAATATACCTCAAGCTAAAACTTTTCCTACCTATAAGTCCTTTCTCCGAAATTGATTGTCTATGGACTGAGTAGAGACAATGCAACTAATCGGTTCACACTTCGTGTGATCGTCTATGGATACGAGATCGAGACAATACAAAAACGAAGTATGTTTACTTGATAAGAGGTTCGGACTTAACCAAACACAATAGGATTACTATCAAGTAAATAGGAATTAACGTTTGTGTAATTTACTTGAATTATAATAAAACAATTATAATGCGGAAAATAAAAGTAAATGACACAACAAGATTTTGTTAATGAGGAAACCGCAAATGCAGAAAAACCCCGGGACCTTGTCCAGAATTCAATACTCTCAAGATTAAGCCGCTACACAAACTTAAACCAACTTCGTATAGTTGAGACCAAGTAACTAAACCTATAGTTCACCTAGTTCCGTCTGTATTCCCACGCCTCCAACGTATGAATGAGTCACGCACTTGGAAAAATTCCTTTGGTTCGTATTCCAAACAAAGAAAGGAACAACAAATGCATTTGGTAGCAACTCTCTTCAACCAAGTGATGTGAGTTCGACAAAGGCTCTTCTTTTATCTCAATAAACTCCTTCGTCGGGTTCTTAGATCTATCTTATTCTCAACTACCAAAGGTAATTGTTAAGATTTTGCAATCAATACTTTTAATCACCAAGAATTGTATTGATGCCGATCTACACAACTAATCAATCTAATCTATCACAAGGATAAACTGATTATAGTTGGATCTTCTATACCGAAACAAGTATTGTGCACACCAAAGATTATGAAATCCAAATCAGAAATATTCAATATCTTCTTTGTCTTCATATCTTCTTAGATCTTCAATAAACGCCTGCACACAACAACTTGAATCTCTTGTGATCAATCATGCACAGAACGGAGTTTGTTAACAATAGATTATCACAAGAAGTCTTTAGATCTACAAATAGTCTAAATATCCCTGTCGAAACTTCGATCTAGTTTGAGTGAATCTTATATCAGAAGAGAAGATTCTCAAGCATAAACAAACTAGGTGCAATCAAAGTTCAACCACCGTTAGTCAATCAAATCAATCGAAAACACAAGATAAACCGCAATTATCTAGTTTCCCACCAACGGTACTTGATAGACACATTTTTGTGTCTAAGTTGTCCTCAATTTTCTGTATTATTAGTGCTCAATTTGTACTTACTATGGTATTTTGTGTATTTATAGGTGCATTTGGAGAAATAATCTCTTGTGGAAAAAGTTGCTCGAATAGTGATGTTTGCACCTCTCTGAGAAAATTAATAAAGGCACCTGCACTTTGGATAGGGGTACCACCTTCTTCTTCATTTTCAAACAGTATATTGGCGAGAAATTTGGGTTTCAACGGTAAAGGATTTACAATTTTTAAGACAAGAGTATTAACAGGAAATCTATGAGTATTAATTACCGGAGTTTTGAAACAAAGGGAAGTTATCTTCTATTAAACATGAAAGATATCTTAGAGGATTTTCTCTTGGATTTGATTCTGCGAATTAAATAAGATTTGGGTTTAATAAAGAAATTTAGAGAATATAAAGAAGAAGAAAAATTCTTGAAGATATTTTTAATTAAAAAGAAGAAGATTTTGGAGTTATGGAAGAATATATTTGAGTAATGGGTTTGTGTGTATAAATAGTGAGCAAGAGAGCACATTTGGAGAGGCCGGTAGTCCGGAGCCAAGAGCATTATTTCATTTGGAGTTTAATATTTTCAATTCTATTTTCTATTGTTTCTGATTATTATTATTTTAGAAAAAGGATTGTACGGTTTATTGTGAGAACTCCAATGGTGATTAATAAAATAAATTATTTAATCATATTATCGTCTCTGGTATTATCATGAGGAGCTAAACCCCATCTCTGGGACGACGGAGGAAACCAAATCTCATGAATGCGGTAATTATATTAATTTTATTATGACTATTTTCACTGTTATTTAATTGATTTATGATTTTCGTTGAATGGTTGTCATTTCAATTGATGGGTTATGCTTGCTTAAATGTTTCGATATCCCATGCTTTAGATTAACATCCATTATTTTCGAAATCTACTTTAGGAAATTAATTAGAGTCAATGAATTTTTATGAGCTATTACTGTTTAGAATTGATATTTGAACCGCATAAAATTGTTGTTTGATGAAATCCTGAGTCCCAGTGTCCCTCCATCTTGTTACTCATATTTTGTATATTTTTGCTAGTTTTATTATTATCTTTAATTCAGCCTTAAAAATCAATCTCATCAAGTCCGAGTGAACGACAACCTTCTTACCACTATTCAATATCCGATCAATTTTTGGCGACGCCGACGCGGACTTGTATTTAGATTGTTTTAGGTTTATTTTCTTTATTTTCTTTATTTTTTTTTGTTATTTTTGTTCCTTTTTACTCGTTTTGGTTTTTTCTATTTGCTTTCAGACTTGGTGTGGAGCTTATATAAAAGAGAAAGTGTTAAAAAGTAAAGCGAAGCCAAAGAAGGAAAGAAAACAGAAAATCCAAAGTAGTAAAGAAGAATATTTTTGTATATAGTTAATTTATTTTTATTAGATTTTTTTTTTTTTTTTTTTTTTAGAAACTGTAATTAGGGTTATATTTTTGTAATCTTTTATTTTTGGACATTTTTATTTTTGGACATTGGACATTGGACTTTAGTTTTTTTAAAACCCTAAGGAAGGGTTAGTTTAAATATAAAGCGCACAGGAAGGACGCCGATTCTGATACTGTCTCGGCCCCTCGGGTTCAGTTACAACGACATAGGAGTCGGTGGCAGGAGTTGACTTTAACGGTTCATCCCCGTCTGGAACGGGAGGTAAGAATTCTAAACACCCTCGAATCCCCTGTCAGCGGGTTTACTGGATGATTTTGTATGCATATATGTTGAGGTATTGAAGACGGCTACTTTAATTTCCTAGTAAAGGGCAAGGCCTGGCCATACAAGATAAGGGTTCGGATTTCATCACCGTTCCCTTCTTGCCCGCCTTAGGAAAACGATACCAAACGCGAACCCAAGCTTAAAATACTGACAAGAACGAGAACGATAGGGTAACGAGCTTAATAGGAAAGTCATTCAAAAAATATTGGTTACTCTTTTAAGCATACTTCGAAGTTCATGACGGTTTCTGTAAGTTGAATGCGCCGCCTTGTAATGCCGGTGAGGCCTTGGGTATCAAAGCTCCATCGAGCTTCCCTCGTCTCTATTTAGCTTACTTTAACTTTCATTGATTCCGGAGGGTCTGCTTAAATTGTAACGAATTCCCTTTCGAAGGATTAGAAGGCTGGTCTAGAAACAATCTAAGTGGAGCCATCATGCTTTTTGTTTGCTAGAAATCAGTGAGGTTTGTTGTGGTCGAGTCAGCCTTGTGTAGAATTCCCTTGCGGTTAGGATGTCAAACTGGTATTATAATAGCCATCACAATGAATATGAATATCCAACTGAACAATATGGACATCACTCTTTTTATGACCAGAGTGTGAATAGTGGTTGGGAACGCCAACCTTTTGAAGGTTATGGGTCATACCATGGTGAGCCTAATTACTATCCACACGTGCATCAGTCTTACGAGCAAGAAGATTATAATACTAGTTCTTCGTATTTAGAGGATGCAATCAAACTATTGAAAACTAGTCCCTATTATGATCCTTCTGAACCTGTTCTTCTTTTAGAAGAGTCTCTCAAACAACTAACTGAGAATACAAATAGGTTTGTGTTGAAAATGGATAAACAAAATGCACCTATGAGTGAACCTTCTATACACGATACCATAAGGAAGTCATGTGAGTCGAGTCACGATACCATAAGAAAGTCATATGAGTCGATTCAAAAGCTTTTGTTAGAGGCCCACAACAGAACTGCTCGAAATAATCTTAGTGTTTCCAATAGTACCCTTGAAAATGAGGATAGTTATTTGAATAATCAAGATGACGAGGTTAGAATTGATAACACTACTTGTTTAGATGAGGTTCGACCATTTTCATGTTATCATGATGTGGATAGTGTTGATGAAGAATCTGAAGTTTTTAGGCATAGTGATCAAGAATTTGTTTCTCCAATTGAGGTTTATAATGATAGTAATATTTCTGGTTTAAATCCAAATAATTTTAAGAATTATTCACCTATTCAAAAGGATGAGGATTTGACTAGAAATACCCCCGTTTTAGACGATGTAGTATTTCCTTTTTACGAAGCCGATGATTGTTTTGAGGAACGAGTTTATTCTGAGAATATTGTTTTAGAGTCTAGCGATTTAGAAACATTAGACTTAGAAAAAGAAAATGAACTTGTAGATATGAGTGAGGATGAACCTGACTTAGAAGAATCAATTGACCATTTTCAGAATCAGATGACCTTGAAATTAGGGAAGTTGTGACTAGTCTTTCTAGAGACACTGAAAACTCTAAGTTTGGGGGTGATTATCATTCTCCATGTGCTTTAACTCTTAGAAAGGTCCCTCACTTGGGACTTGATATATGTGCCTCAACCATTGTGCCAGATTACCTTCATACTAGCTCTCCTGAACCTAACAATGTCCATGAAGAAGTTCAGTTGTTAGAAACCCATCATCTGGTTGATGTGGTTAACCCAGGCTATGATACCACGATTGACTTTGTTTTCCCACCAAAAACATTCCTTCCAATTGTGGGAACGTATAAGTTTGGATGTGTCAATTATTAAGTTTTGAGACTAAACCTAATTACTTTAGGAGATTAGGGTCGACACATTTGTTAAGAATGACCACTCTGTGGTCAGCGTGTGAGTCAAGTCGATTGAGTTAGAGGATCCCCAGTTATTCAGGTTATTGTTATGTGCTTCTAAGTTCTTAATTGAGTAATTCCAGACTCTAGAACCTGATCTTCAGGATACTGCCTTTGAGGAAATCCAGCCGATGAAAACTTTTTATCTAGACCTTTTTATAGAGCCTGAACCCGAACCACAACTAGATGTAGTTGTCTGAAACAAAAAAATAGATAAGGGTGTGTTGGATATCTTCACAGTGCATTGCAGTTTCATCTTCTTGTGGTTAGCGATTTTTGATCCAGATGACCCTTGATTATTCTACTGCTGCTATATGATTCTTCGAGGTGACTAATCTATTCCATTGTCTGGCTGAAGACTTTAAACTTAGCACTTCTTGGGAAGTAACCCAATATTCATGCGACACGGTAATATCTTTCCTTAACTCTTTTGCTTCAAGTGGTAACAGTTTCTCCTTGTTCATTCTTTTAATTTTATCCTTAGAACATTGAGGACAATGTTAGATTTAAGTTTGGGGGTATGGGAGAAACTTTTTAGTTGCAATAAATAAACTCCAGAGCCTAGAAATTTATGCTTATTAAGGTTGGCACTAACCAATCTAAGTGGATGGGAACATCTTGGTTGTAGGAGTTGAGGAACCAATTTGATTAGATGGAAACATCTAAAGAGTCTATTCATAAAAGCACAGAGCTCAGATGTTAGAATTAAAAAAAAAAAAAACATGGTAGTTTCGCCATATCTCGTTGAATCCTTTTCACCTTCTTTTTTATTTTCTTATAAGTGATTGGGTGAAATAGAGTGATTGAGATACCACAAAAAAAAAAAAAAAAAAAAAACTTACCATCAGACCAACCGGAATAAATTCAATAAAGTCGACCACTGGTGCCCTTGTATATGCCAGTTGTGTTGACCTAGAGTTAGGATTATCACTCGTTGGTTCCCTTGTATATGCCTTTGTGTGATATTAGTCAGACCAGGTATCTCAGTCCATTAGGATAGGTTCACCTTAGTCAACAACAAAACCATCTACATTTTCTCTACATCCATCTTCTTATTCTTTCCATGTGATTGGTTGACTCAGGTTATGATGTCTTAAACTATCCGAGTAGAGCTCTGTCACTTTATATGAATTTTAGTATGCTTGAGTGCAAACTCGTGTACAACAATTGGAATTTCGCATCAGGGTACTTCCTCCCGTAGTCAATGAGAGTATGTCAACCAAGGAGATTCTTTAGTGCCTTTCAAGGTTCTGCGTAGATAGCTAGGGTCTGGAGTAAAGGTTTTGTGGGTACACCTCTGGTAAACCCTCCCGAGACTATAACTCGGCCACTAGGGCCACCTAGGGGTTCAAAGACTTGTTGCACATGCTAAGTGCAATCTCGATGCCTGCGACAGTGAGTTAGGATTTTAATTTCTAGAATAAATTTGCTCGAGGACTAGCAAATAATAAGTTTGGGGGTATTTGATAGACACATTTTTGTGTCTAAGTTGTCCTCAATTTTCTGTATTATTGGTGCTCGATTTGTACTTACTATGGTATTTTGTGTATTTATAGGTGCGTTTGGAGAAATAATATCTTGTAGAAAAAGTTGCTTGAATAGTGATGTTTGCACCTCTCTGAGAAAATTAATAAAGGCACCTGCACTTTGGATAGGGGCACCACCTTCTTCTTCATTTTCAAACAGTATATTGGCGAGAAATTTGGGTTTCAACAGTAAAGGATTTACAATTTTTAAGACAAGAGTATTAACAGGAAATCTATGAGTATTAATTCTCGGGAGTTTTGAAACAAAGGGAAGTTATCTTCTATTACACATGAAAGATATCTTAGAGGATTTTCTCTTGGATTTGATTCTACGAATTAAATAAGATTTGGGTTTAATAAAGAAATTTAGAGAATATAAAGAAGAAGAAAAATTCTTGAAGATATTTTTAATTAAAAAGAAGAATATTTTGGAGTTATGGAAGAATATATTTGAGTAATGGGTTTGTGTGTATAAATAGTGAGCAAGAGAGCACATTTGGAGAGGCCGGTAGTCCGGAGCCAAGAGCATTCTTTCATTTGGAGTTTAATATTTTCAATTCTATTTTCTACTGTTTCTGATTATTATTATTTTAGAATAAGGATTGTACGGTTTATTATGAGAACTCCAATGGTGATTAATAAAATAAAATTATTTAATCATATTATCGTCTCTGGTATTATCATGAGTAGCTAAACCCCATCTCTGGGACGACGGAGGAAACCAAATCTCATGAATGCGGTAATTATATTAATTTTATTATGACTATTTGCACTGTTATTTAATTGATTTATGATTTTCATTGAATGGTTGTCATTTCAATTGATGGGTTATGCTTGCTTAAATGTTTTGATATCCCATGCTTTAGATTTACATCCATTATTTTCGAAATCTACTTTAGGCAATGAATTAGAGTCAATGAATTTTTATGAGCTATTACTGTTTAGAATTGATATTTGAACCGCATAAAATTGTTGTTTGATGAAATCCTGAGTCCCAATGTCCCTCCATCTTGTTACTCATATTTTGTATATTTTTGCTAGTTTTATTATTATCTTTAATTCAGCCTTAAAAATCAATCTCATCAAGTCCGAGTGAACAACAACCTTTACCACTATTTAAAATCCGATCAGTACTAATAGAGCTTCTCAATCCCAAAGAAGACTTTAAACTGAGCGGCCGTAAGAGATTTTGCCTAATTAGGTTACTTTCCTCTCCGAATAGGCGACTTCACCAGTAACAACACAACCGAGGAAGTTTGCTGTCACGAAGGATTAGTTTGCTAGAGATTCAAACTTCAAGTATTTATAGACAAGGAAGTTTGGACACCAAGGAATTTCCAAAACCGAAAATATTCTCAAGATATGCAATATATTCCAAATTCGGTTCCATAATTCCTGGAAATGCTCTGTCCAAAATAATGACCGAAAATCTCTTTGGAAAATCTTCAACTAGTAAATGCACATTACTAATTCTCGTTTTCCTAAAATAAAATTAAAAACCTTAAATAAAAGATTATTAACTTACTTATGTTTCGATCTTGGGATTTTCTTCCTTTAGCTATTAAGGAATAACTTTGAACAATTAAAGATAAGCGTTACTGCACATGTTCAAAGTATGTCGACATCCTTACTCTGTAAGTCCTCTTTCATACTTACAATCTTGAAAATGATTTTCCACACTTCCAAACAAGTTTAGAGTTGGTTCATCTGACTTTCAAGAACTATATGATTGATCAAGAACACTCAATCACCAATCATGGGTTTAACGGTTCTACCAAAACAAGTTTCGGTTTTACCTCCATGTGAGTACTGTGCATAGTCACACTAGCTTTCCAAAATTCGGTTGACTAGGTACTAGGATCGGTTCCCCACATATATATGGTATCTAACTTGAATGTGTTGCACATGTCCATAGCTTTGCCTAAAAACATGTTGCACATGTCCATAGGATCGGTTCCCATTTCTGCTAAAACATGTTGCACCTCATACAAGGATCGATTCCCCATTGTGATGTGTTGCACCTCTTACTAGGATCGGTTCCCCTTTACCCAGATTTGGTCTTACACAAAATCACAAACTCGATCATACCATCTCAGGTGATTACTTAAGATCGGTTTCACCAATAAAAGTCATACCAATACATAAGTCAGGTCTTTGTGAATAGTTTTACCAAGAACACAAACAAGTCATGAGCGGTTATATTAATCACACATATTGGTTGTTCACAAGATATGCAATGAATAACAATACCAATAACACCTGGCGATTTCCTTTTCGATTCACAAAACAAGTTCATGAATTTACTTCCTTAAAACACATGTAAAACATTGTTTCCTAGGATGAAATCCTCACCTCATACCCATACATAATCACAATAGCATTTAAAAAATTATGTCAATGTCTTATCTACAAAGTTTAATGGTTAAGCAATAAACCTCGTATTGTATTCCTTAATACTATGTCTATCTAGAGTGTTCATGCTTCGCAGTTTTGTTTTCAATATGCACGACTTGAAAGATATGTTAGGGAATGAAACAGTTCAAGTCAAATATCACTAGCCTCAAGTGGAAGGATGATGTTGTCATTGTAGCTTCTTACTTCTTCACTTCTTCAAGTCTTCGCAATACTTTTAATGTCTCATATCTAATACTTTCAAGCTAACCTATACGAAGTTGACTATAGTACATAATCAAGCGACTGTTTAAATGAGTTTTGATTCACCAAAATATGATAACCAAACTTGACATACCAACGCTTGGTGAGTTCAACCGAGCTATGCTCTACCAATCTCCCCCTTTGTCAATTTTAGTGACAAAACTCTTACATCATAGAGATAAACAAATTACAAGAATTCATTACACATACGCTTGATTCCCGAATTCAACAGCACAATAACCTGTATACATTCAATCCTTAAATGTTGTTATTGACATTATAATAACAAAGAATATTACTCCCCCTAAAGGTAAGATAGGTATATTTTATCAATCTGGACGTCTTTGTTATTCCTTTGTAATGATATGTTACTCCCCATTATGCTTTCACTCTTTCGTTAAATAAACGTTTAAGCACCAATGTTCTTTTCCTTAATGATACCAATCAATATAAAATCAATGCCAGTATCACTTGTTTACTCCATATATTTCTCCCCTTTTTTGTCACAAAATGACAGAGAAACGAAAAAATAAAGGACAAACCGAAAAGAATCTTACAAATCTCAAAATAGACTTGCAACCTATAGAGTTAAGCACGAGGGATCCACACACCATTTATGATAACCAATAGCAAAACCAAAACTACAAAGTAATTTGTTTTGATATGTTATCAAGGAAACAATTGCTTGAAGCAATTTTTCCTAATAGTTTAGCAAACCAAAAATCGACTAAGCACCTTAGTTTTTGCTAAACCGATTGTACAAATACAATTGCTTGTTCGATAAGACCAAAATAAAGATGACTCTATTTTTGTCATCAGGCTCTAATTATCCATTTAACTTAGACCTTTCAGTTTTAAACGAGACAAGTACTAGGTTAGTTAACTAGCATTTCTTGTTAAGGCATTCGATTAGACTTGAATAACCGAAACCTCCACTTTGATAAGTTTAACTAAGATCAGAATTAACTTAGTTTCTCTTATCCGGAATCGAATTGGACTAAACAATTCATCCCGTAAACCTTTTCTTTCGTTAAGCCATAAACAAGTCATACAAACCAAATAAATCAACTTGCATAATTATTCACCTCAACCGGAAGCAATTGAAACAACATAGACATTATAGCATCGCAATTGCACTAAAATTTTGTAAGCCTAAAGAATTGATACCACATTATAAAGCAAGATAACAATAGTTTTTCTTAACCGAAAACAATTGAATCACACACACATCCATACACACATCATGGAATAAAACATCAATTGTACCGAATTTTTTTTAAGCAAAAGCAATAAATATATGAAATAAAAATCAGGCTTTTCTTAAATAGAAAAACAATTAACTAACAAGATTGTTACCTCCAATTTCGCATCCACTTCTCCAATATGTTTGCATCTTCTTCCAGGGAGAATTGATATCGAAATATCATTATGTTGTCATCCTTATGCAAAACAAAAGAATAACAACAACCAACCTTTACCAGAGAAAGGTTAATCCTAATCGGAAAGACTGAGTCGTCTAGGCTTATTGATGCCTTATGGGCTTACCGTCTGCGTTTAAGACCCCCTATTGGAATGTCGCCTTATTGGCTTGTGTATGGCAAGGCATGTCATTTACCTTTTGAGTTAGAACATAGAGCTTATTGGGCTGTTAAGCAGCTAAATTTTTCACTTGACAAGGCAGGAGCCCAGAGGAAACTCCAACTCAATGAGTTGGAAGAGATTCGTATAGATGCTTACGATAGTGCTAAGGAGTATAAGAACAAAATGAAACTTGTGCATGATAGAAATATTTTAAGGAATTCATTTTCTCCAGGTCAAAAAGTTCTTCTGTATGATACCCGCTTGCATCTTTTCCCTGGGAAGTTACGTTCTCGGTGGAGCCCGGGTCCTTTTATTGTTCGCCTTGTCTTTCCTCATGGAGCTGTTGAGATCGAGACATCGGACGGTAGTAGTTCTTGAAGGTTAACGGTCAGAGGTGAAACCCTTTTAGAGCCCTTTCCTGTGTGTGATGTTGAGGAGGTCCCTCACGGAGGACCCTGTTTACCCTTGATTGACCATCGAGGCGATTGTATGTTGTATATTAGTTTTTGATTTCTTTCTTCACCGGGTACTATCTTTCCGACTCAGATGTTGCTGATTCCTCATGTTACTTTACTTTTTGGTATTAATCTTTTATTAGAAACATTGAGGACAATGTTAGATTTAAGTTTGGGGGTGGGGAAGAAACTTTTTGTTAGCTTTTAGTTGCAATAAATAAACTCCAGAGCCTAGAAATTTATGTTTATTGAGGTCGGCACTAACCAATCTAAGTGGATGGAAACATGTTGGTTGTAGGAGTTGAGGAACCAATCTGATTAGATGGAAACGTCTAGAAGAGTCTATTCATAAAAGCACAGATCTCAGGTGTTAGAAAAGAAAACATGGTAGTTTCGCCATATCCTCGTGATGGAAACATCAAAAGAATCCTGATCACTTCTTTTTCTTTTTCATTTTACCATTGCTAGGGTGAAATAGAGTGACTGAGATACAAAAAAAAAAAAACCCAGACCACTAGACCAACCGGAATAAATACAATAACGTCGACCCTACCGGTACCCTTGTATATGCAGTTGATTTGACCTAGAGTTAGGATTATCGACCTCTGGTTCCTTTGTATATGCCAGTGTGTTGATATTAGTCCGACCAGTATCTCAGTCCATTAGGATAGGTTCACCTTAGTCAACATCATCCACGTTTTTCTCACATCCATCTTCTAAATCTATCCATGTGATTGGTTGACTCAGGTTTATGATGTCCGAAACTATCCGAGTAGAGCTCTGTCACTTTATATGAATTTAGTATGCTTGAGTGCAAACTCGTGTACATCAATTGGAATTTCGTATCAGGGTACTTCCTCCTGTAGTCAATAAGTATGACAACCAAGGAGATTCTTTAGTGCCTTCCAAGGTTCTGCGTAGATAGCTAGGGTCTCGAGTAAAGGTTTTGTGGGCACACCTCTGGTAAACCCTCCGGAGACAACACTCCGCCACTAGGGCCACCTAGCGGTTTAACGGCTTGTTGCACGTGCTAAGTGTAGTCATTTTATTATGTAGATTAGATTTGCTCGGGACTAGCAAATAATAAGTTTGGGGGTATTTGATAGACACATTTTGTGTCTGATTTGTCCTCGGTGTCTCTATTGTTAGTCTCGATTTTTGTACTAATATTGTGTTTTTTATGTATTTTTAGGTATTTTTGGAAATAAACTTTGTTGGAAAATTCGGCTCGAAAAACGCTATTTGGACCCCGGAGAAAATAACTAAAGGCACCCCACTTTGGATAAGGGGCACCCAGTTGGCACTGCTATTCGCACCCCCTGTCTGTTAGGGAGGTCATCCCCAACCTTTCAAAATCTTTGAATTTGGCGGGAATTTTGGGTCTTCATTGGCAGAATTTAGAGTTGGATTTTTGGGTGTTTGGGAGAGATTGATTCTTTGAAACTCTCGTGACGACTTGATTGGGCCTAACGGGCTTGGTTTGGGTCTTTGGCTCGACTAAATTTGGCTAGATAACTCGCGAGAAGAAATCAGGGCAATATGTGCATTGGAGGAGTTGTTCACGGGATTGTACGTGTCGATGGGATTTTACGTGGGTAGCAGCGTGTTTTATGTTATCTGGGAAAAGTAATGAACGTGTAGAAACATGCTTGCCAGAGAAAACAGCGTGGAGGAGATTAAAAAGGGAAGAAATTCCCGTATCTTGCATGAGAATATGACCGAGTAATGGAGGATCATTGGAAGTGATGGAGCGAGATTTTTTGGTGTCTATGGCTATATAAAAGGTACTCGTGCACCACAGAACGGATAGAGAGAGATTGGGAGAGTTGCAGAGCATCATAAAGTCGAGAAAATCAAGTGGGTGAAACCACCATTTAACTGCTGTGAAGAACACGAAGAACAAAAAGACTACCAGAGGCGATCGTTTATTCTTTGAAGAACATAAGACGACACCTGGCAGTCGTATTCGCTTCTGATGACAACGACGAGTTACTATTTATCGTTCTCTGTAACAGTTCGGTTTGTAACAAAAATAATTGTTACAAACCCGATTTTCATTATTTCTCCCTTATTCATCATTTGTAAACCATTTTTGAGCATAAATAAATTCTTTGAGAGGGTTTTCAACATGATGAGCGGCTAAAATACCCGGTGAGCGAGGCAACGGAGGAAGCTATTCACTCATGCTTGATTGGTAATTTCTTTTATAATTTCTTTAATTATTTATTTTATTTAATTCACTAGGATCAACATAAAGATAAAATTGGTTTTCTTAATTAGTTGTGAATCAATTCGATGTGTTATGCTTAGAATCAATTCTTTGATAATTCATGCTTAGGGATTACAATTTAATGTTTGGACACCATATAGATTAATAGTGAATTAACGACAAAAAGAGCTTAACAATAATTCTTGAAATATCATTATAAACCAATCAATTAGGAGGAATAGTGGAATCCGGAGCCTTGGTCTATTCTTAAATCTTGAAATCACTTTTTATATTAAGTTTTGTTTGTTTTTAAGTTTTATAAGTCTAAAATCTTTTGCTTTCACAAGTCTCAACGAACCTTTTACTAAAACTTAATTGAAAATCTCATCAATACATGATGTTGTAGATCACGACTTACAACATGTATTATAGCATTCAAACCATCTGAATTCTGCTTTGCAAGCGCATTTTCTTCATTTGAAAAATCTACTAAGCGTTTAAACTCAGTTTCTGAATTTTCTATCTTTGGACGAATATAACCATCGACAACTAATAGCCAAGTATTAAAGTCTTGTGATTAAAGAAAAGATCTCATAGCAGATTTCCACCATAGATAGTTTGTTCCGTCAAATCTTGGCGATACTTTAATTGAAGTCGATTGATGAGAACTCGAGTTCATTCTTATAGGTCGGATACCAAACACAGATTGTTAGATCTTTTCGTGTTTGCCTGCTCTGATACTAATTGAAAAGGCGAGGGTACCCAAATATAACTCAAGCTAAAACTTTTCCTACCTATAAGTCCTTTCTCCGAAAGTGATTGTCTATGGACTGAGTCGAGACAATGCAACTAATCGGTTCACACTTCGTGTGATTGTCTATGGATACGAGATCGAGAAAATACAACAACGAAGTATGTTTACTTGATAAGAGGTTCAGACTTAACCAAACACAATAGGATTACTATCAAGTAAATAGGAATTAACGTTTGTGTAATTTACTTTAATTAAAATAAAACAATTATAATGCAAAAAATAAAAGTAAATGACACAGTAAGATTTTGTTAACGAGGAAACCGCAAATGCAGAAAAACCCCGGGACCTTGTCCAGAATTGAATACTCTCGAGTTAAGCCGCTACACAAACTTAAACCAACCGTATAGTTGAGACCAAGCAACTAAACCTATAGTTCACCTAGTTCCGTCTGTATTCCCACGCCTCCAACTTATGAATAAGTCACGTACTTGGAACAATTCCTTTGGTTCGTATTCCAAACAGTAAAGGAACAACAAATCTGTTTGGTAGCAACTCTCTTCAACCAAGTGATGTGAGTTCGACAAAGGCTCTTATGTTTATCTCAATAAACTCCTTCATCAGGTTCTTAGATCTATCTTATTCTCAACTACCAAAGGTAATTGTTAAGATTTTGCAATCAATACTTTTAATCACCAAGAATTGTATTGATGTCGATCTACACAACTAATCAATCTAATCTATCACAAGAATAAACCGATTATAGTTGGATCCTCTATACCGAAACAAGTATTGTGCACGCCAAAGATTATGAACCCCAAATCAGAAATCTTCAATATATTCTTTGTCTTCAAATCTTCTTAGATCTTCAATAAACGCCTGCACACAACAACTTGAATCTCTTGTGATCAATCACGCTGAAAAGGCGAGGGTACCCAAATATACCTCAAGCTAAAACTTTTCCTACCTATAAGTCCTTTCTCCGAAAGTGATTGTCTATGGACTGAGTCGAGACAATGCAACTAATCCAGTTCACACTTCGTGTGATCGTCTATGGATACGAGATCAAGACAATACAACAACGAAGTATGTTTACTTGATACAAAGGTTCGGACTTAACCAAACATAATAGGATTGCTTATCAAGTAAATAGGAATTAACGTTTGTGTGATTTACTTTAATTATAATAAAACAATTATAATGCGGAAAATAAAAGTAAATGACACAGCAAGATTTTGTTAAAGAGGAAACCGCAAATGCAGAAAAACCCCGGGACCTTGTCCAGAATTGAATACTCTCAGGATTAAGCCGCTACACAAAATTACACCTAACTTCGTATAGTTGAGACCAAGTAACTAACCCTATAGTTCACTTAGTTCCGTCTGTATTCCCACGCCTCCGACTTGTGAATAAGTCACGTACTTGGAACAATATCTTTGGTTTGTATTCCAAACAGTAAAAGAATAACAAATCTGTTTGGTATCAACTTTATTCAACCAAGTGATATGAATCGGACAAAGGCTCTTCTGTTTATCTTAACATAAACTCCTTCGTCGGGTCCTTAGATCTATCTTATGTTCAATCACCCAAAGGTAATCGTTTAAGATTAAGCCAATCAATACCTTTAATCACAAGGAAATGTATTGATGTCGATCTACTCAATTAATCAATCCAATCTACCACAAGGATAAACCGATTATTAATAGGATCCTCTTTTACGAAACAAGTATTGTGCACACCAAAGATTATAAAACCCAAGTCATATCTTCAATATCTTCTTTGTCTTCAAATCTTCTTAAATCTTCAATAAAAACCACACACACAATCACTTGAATCTCTTGTGATCAATCACGCCTGAGAATGGAGTTTGTTAACAATGGATTATCACAAGATCGTCCTTAGAACTAACAACAGTCTATAGATCCCTGTCGAAACTCTGAACTAGTTTGAGTGAATCTTATATCAGAAGAGAAAATTCTCAAGAATAAACAAACTAGGTGCAATCAGATTTCAACCACCGTTAGTCAATCAAATCAATCGAAAACAAAGATAAACCGCAATTATCTAGTTTCCCACCAACAGGTCGCGCTAGAGCTTCTCAATCCCAAAGAAGACTTTAAACTGAGCGGCCATAAGAGATTTCGCCTAATTAGGTTACTATCCTCTCCGAATAGGCGGCTACACCAGTAACAACAACAAAAGAGTAAATCTGTTGTTACGAAGGATTAGTTTGCTAGAAAGGCAAACTTCGTGTATTTATAGACAAGGAAGTTTGGACACCAAGGAATCTCCAAAACCGAAAATATTCTCAAGATATTCATAAAACCACATATTCGGTTTTCATAATTCCTGGAAATGCTTTGTCAAAAAATAACGATCGAAATCTCTCGGAAAATCTAATTAGTAAATGTACATTACTAATTCTGTAATTTCCCTACAAAATGAAATTAATAACCTTAATTAAAAAATTCTTAACTTACTTATGTTTGGATCCTGGGATTCTCTTCCCTTATCCGTTAAGGAATATCTTTGAATAATTATAGAAATAAACATTCACAACACGTGTTCAAAGTTTGTCGACATCTTAACTTTGTAAGTTCTCTTTCACGCTTACAACCTTGAAACCGATTTGCCACACTTCCAAACAAGTTTAGAATTGGTTCATCTGACTTTCAAGAACTATGTGATTGATCAAACCAACATTCAATCACAATCATGGGTTTACGTTTATACCAAAACAAGTTTTGGTTCTACCTCCATGTGAGTCTTCATGCATAATCACACTAGCTTCCCAAAAGTTCGGTTGACTAGGTACTAGGATCGGTTCCCCCACATATATATGGTATATAACTTATATGTGTTGCACATGTCCATAGGATCGGTTCCCCTTTCTGCTATAAACCTTGTTGCACCCCATACAAGGATCGGTTCCCTTTGATATACTGCACCCCTTACTAGGATCGGTTCCCTTTCCCTTACAAGGATCGGTTCCCTCTCCCTTACAAGGTCAGACATACAAAATCCGATCATACCACAGGTGATTACTTAAGATCGTTTTTACTAATAAAAGTTATACCAATACATAAGTCGGGCCTTTGTGAACAGTTCTACCAAGAACACAACAAGTTGTGAGCGGTTATACTCTATCACACATATTGGTTGTTCATAAGATATGCAATGAATAACAAAACCAATAACACCTGGCAATTTCCTTTTTCGGTTCACAAACAAGTTTATGAACTTACTTCCTTAGAACACATGTAAACATTGTTCCATAGGATGAAATCTTCACCTCATACCCATACATAATCACAATAGCATTCAATTTATTATGACGCTGTCTTATATACAAAGTTGAATGGTTAAGCAATAAACCTCGTATTGTATTCCTTAATACTATGTCTATATAGAGTTCAAATATGCTTATAGATTATGTTTTCAATATGCACGACTTGAAAGATACGTTAGGGAATGAAACAGTTCAAGTCAAATATCACTAACCTCAAGTGGAAGGATGATTGTTGTCTTTGTACCTCCTTGCTTCTTCACATCTTCAAGTCTTCGGAATACTTGTAATGTATCATATCCTAATACTTTCAAGCTACCATATACGAAGTCTAACTCTAGTACATAATTAAGCGACTCTTAACATGAGTTTTGATTCACTAAAATATGACAACCAAACTTGACATACCAACGCTTGGTGGGTTCAACTAAGCCATGCTCTAACACACGCACAGAACGGAGTCTGTTAACAATGGATTATCACAAGACGTATTTAGATCTATAAACAGTCTAAAGATCCCTGTCGAAACTTCGATCTAGTTTGAGTGAATCTTATATCAGAAGAGAAGATTCTCAAGCATAAACAAACTAGGCGCAATCAAAGTTCAACCACCGTTAGTCAATCAAATCAATCGAAAACACAAGATAAACCGTAATTATCTAGTTTCCCACCAACGGTACTAATAGAGCTTCTCAATCCCAAAGAAGACTTTAAGGCGAGCGGCCGTAAGAGATTTCGCCTAATTAGGTTACTTTCCTCTCCGAATAGGCGGCTTCACCAGTAACAACACAACCGAGGAAGTTTGCTATCACGAAGGATTAGTTTGATAGAGATGCAAACTTCAAGTATTTATAGACAAGGAAGTTTGGACACCAAGGAATTTCTAAAACCGAAAATATTCTCAAGATATGCAATATATTCCAAATTCGGTTTCCATAATTCCTGGAAATGCTCTGTCCAAAATAATGACCGAAAATCTCTTTGGAAAATCTTCTACTAGTAAATGCACATTACTAATTCTCGTTTTCCTAAAATAAAATTAAAAACCTTAAATAAAAGATTCTTAACTTATTTATGTTTCGATCCTGGGATTTTGTTCCTTTAGCTATTAAGGAATAACTTTGAACAATTAAAGATAAGAGTTACTGCACATGTTCAAATTATGTCGACATCCTTACTCTGTAAGTCCACTTTCATACTTACAATCTTGAAACCGATTTTCCACACTTCCAAACAAGTTTAGAATTGGTTCATCTGACTTTCAAAAACTATGTGATTGATCAAGAACACTCAATCACCAATCATGGGTTTAACGGTTCTACCAAAACAAGTTTCGGTTCTACCTCCATGTGAGTATTGTGCATAGTCACACTAGCTTTCCAAAATTCGGTTGACTAGGTACTAGTATCGGTTCCCCTTTGCCTAAAAACGTGTTGCACATGTCCATAGGCCGGTTCCCGTTTTATGCTAAAACATGATGCACCTCATACAAGGATCGATTCCCCTTTGTGATGTGTTGCACCTCTTACTAGGATCGGTTCCCCTTTACCCAGAGTTGGTCTTACACAAAATCACAAACTCGATCATACCATCTCAGGTGATTACTTAAGATCGGTTTCACTAATAAAAGTCATACCAATACATAAGTCAGGCCTTTGTGAATAGTTTTACCAAGAACACAAACAAGTCATGAGCGGTTATACTAATCACACATATTGGTTGTTCACAAGATATGCAATGAATAACAATACCAATAACGCCTGGCGATTTCCTTTTCGATTCACAAAACAAGTTCATGAATTTACTTCCTTAAAACACATGTAAAACATTGTTTCCTAGGATGAAATCTCACCTCATACCCATACATAATCACAATAGCATTTAAACGATTATGTCGATGTCTTATCTACAAAGTTTAATAGTTAAGCAATAAACCTCGTATTGTATTCCTTAATACTATGTCTATCTAGAGTGTTCATGCTTGCATGATTTTGTTTTCAATATGCACGACTTGAAAGATACGTTAGGGAATGAAACAGTTCAAGTCAAATATCACTAACCTCAAGTGGAAGGATGATGTTGTCGTTGTAGCTTCTTACTTCTTCACTTTTTAAAGTCTTCGCAATACTTGTAATGTCTCATATCCTAATACTTTCAAGCTAACCTATACGAAGTTGACTCTAGTACATAATCAAGCGACTCTTTAAATGAGGTTTGATTCACTAAAATAAGACAACCAAACTTGACATACCAACGCTTGGTGGGTTCAACCGAGCTATGCTCTAACAATATGTATGGGTACTCTAACTATGCAAAAAAAAAATAAAAAAAAAATAAAAAAAATAAGGAACTACATCCATAAGATTAGTGAGAATAATAGTAATCCCTGGATAGTTTTAGGTGACCTCAGTTTTCATAACATAGACAAAGATGTTGGCACTTCTTCATCCTATGATGGTTGGGTTAATAGTACAGTTTTTAATTGTGGATTAGATGATATAGGTTTTGTGGGTAAAGATTACACTTGGAGTAATAACAATATGGGCACTGGTATTATAAGGTCTAAAATAGATATCGCTTTAGGAAATGGTAGTTGGAACCAATTTTTTCCCAACTCTAAACTATTGCACCTTACTCAACTAGGCAGTGATCACAGTTCTGTTATTCTAGAAACTGATATTACTATCCCCAATTGCTGGAAGCCCTTTAAGTTTTTCTTAACTTGGTTAAATGATGAAACTTGCTCAGTTGTAATTACTAATGCTTGGAATACTAGTGTTACTGGTTCACCTGCTTATCAATTGGTTAACAAACTGCACATCACAAGAAGAGAGCTTTCTTTGTGGAACAAAGAACACTTTGGCAACATCAATCAGAAAGTAGACAGCTTACAGAAAGAACTTAATCATCTCCAAGAACTTCCTCAAGATGCTAATACAGACAGTGTCATCATCAATATTAACAATGAACTTAATAAGTGGCACAATATCAAGTCTGAATTCTACCGACAAAAGTCAAGGGATCATTTCATTAAGGATATGGATGCAAACAACAATTACTTCCATACTAAAGTCAACAATAGGAGAACAAGGAATAATATAGATTCAATTCAAGATCACAACAACAATTGGCTACAATACATGGATAAAATATCTCAACACCTAACTCAGCATTTCAAGAACATCAGTACCACTAGTTATCCAGTGATAGATGAAAGTCTGTATTTGATTCTTCCTTCAATTATTACATCAGAGGATAATATGGCACTTATAAGTATCCCAACTAGTGAAGAAATTTTTTCTGCTCTCAAAAGTATGGAAAATTGGAGTGCTCCAGGTCCCGAGGGTTTTCAAGCTGGCTTTTACAAAAGTCAGTGGGGTACAGTTGGAGAAGATGTTTGTAGAATGGTCAAAATATTCTTTGAAACAAAGCATATTATTAAACAAATAAACAAGACCAACATCTCCTTGATTCCAAAGAAGAAAAAATGTACCTGTGCAGCAGATTACAGGCCAATTGGCTTGTGCAACACATCTTACAAAATTATCTCAAAGGTGCTAGTAAATAGGATGAAGCCTTTTAGGAGAAAATTATTTCACCCTACTAGGCAGCATATGTTTCAGGGAGATTGATCAGTGACAATACTCTCATTGCTCAAGAGATTATTCATTCAATGAAAGAAAATAGGTGAAACTGGATGGATGACTCTAAAACTTGACATGTGAAAGGCTTTTGACAGGTTAGAATGGTCCTTCTTGATTAAAGTCCTTTCTTATTTTGGTTTCAATGATGATTTATGTGATCTAATATATCAATGTATTAGCACTACATAATTATCAGTCATGCTTAATGGGTCTCCATGTGAAAAATTCATTCCAACAAGAGGTATCAGACAAGGTGATCCCCTATCACCTTATCTATTTATTCTGGCTATGGAATTTCTCTCAAGGCAACTCATACCAACTCAGCAGGAAAACAAAATCAAAGGTATTAAAGTGGTTGCTTTATCACCAACCATTAATTATTTGCTTTTTGCAGATGACTGCTTGGTCTTTACTCAAGCAAATCTTTTTTCGGTCAACAATTTATTGGAGTTACTTCAAAACTTCAGTTCACAATCAGGACAAGTTATAAATTTTGAGAAAAGTGTTGTTCACTTTAGCAAAAAAACCAAGCCAGAAGTAGCAGAGACACTCAAACAAATTCTTGGAGTTAAAAGCATTAACTCTAAAGAAAAATATCTCTTATTCTGGGTCATTCTAAGCAAGAGGCTTTCAAGAGCATCAAGGAAAACTTTTAAAACAGATTTAATACATGGTCTTCTATCTCACTCTCTCAAGCATGCAGAGGCACAATGATCAAACATGTTCTTAATGCAGTACCTATTTATCAAATGGGAACCTTCAAGCTGCCAGATATTCTTTTTCAACAACTTACAAGTATTCAAAGAAAGTTCTTTTGGGGCTACAATGGCAGTAGAGGACATAATCCTACAGCTTGGTCAATTGTATGTAGGCCTACTGAAATGGGTGGTTTGGCAGTTAGAGATCTAAAGAAGCTTAACCTAGCCCTCCTCACACAATTATCTTGGAGAATATGCAGTGAACCCAACACTTTAATGGCTCAAACTCTTGCCAGCAAATACTTCAAAACAGGTGATTTAATTCATCAGCCAATCAAAATCAAGAATTGCTCTTACACTTGAAATGGCATCTCAAAGGGTTTACAGATAGTACAACAAAATTACTTCATGGAAATCAACAATGGCAGGAAAACAAAAATCTGGAAAGATATATGGATCCCTGGTATGTCTAGTCCTCCTACACCTATGAATGAGTTATTTAGGTTCTATGAACATGTTGAAGAACTAATGTTGGCTGATACTTCTCAATGGAATATCCATCTCATAAACTCTTTATTTGATGCTAATACTTCACTCAAAATACAAGCTCTTTACATTGACAACAACAAAGAAGATTTAATGTTATGGATGCCTGCAAAAGATGTTTTTTTTTTCATGTTAAAAGCACATATAAGATGCTGACTTATAATGACAGAGATGTAAAAGTTGATGGAGTTGCAATTAACAAGAAGGTTTGGAAAGCTCTTTGGGGTTGTAAAGCCGCACGGCGTATTAAACTCTTTGCATGGAAATGCATAAGATGTCTAAATTCCATTAAATACAAAAGGGAAATGTACAACAACAGTCATGAGGCCAACTGTGAAATTTGAGGTTTTACTGAGGAGACAATGGAGCACAGCCTTTTTGAATGTAGACATGCTAGAGCTTTTTGGAAGGGCATTAACATCAATATTGATGCAGTGAGAGCCAACTGCAACACAGTTTCTGAGAGGGTTACTAGCTGGTTCTCTACACCTAATCTTAATAAGGAAAAAAAGTGACTTTATTCTCTCATGATTGGAGCCTGGATAATATGGAAGGATAGATATGATGTTGTTTTTCAGGGAGTATCTCTTAATCCACATAACTCAGTGCATAAAATACATTACCATCTTGCATCTCATATACATGATAATACTAGCATTGTAACTATGAGTATGAATATTTCTAGATGGAAACCTCCATTAGAAGGTGTTGTTAAATTCAATATTGATGGCTCTTTTGATCTTAACTCTAACCAATTTGGAACTCGCATTGTTATGCATGACAATACAAGTTGCTATCTTGGAGTTAAAGGAACCTATAAAGATGAAGCACTAAACCCAGATGTTGTGGAGTGCATGGCTATTCATGAGGCATTGCAATGGGCTAAGGCATTAAACCACTCAAGAATCCAAATAGAGGCAGATGCTAAACTCATTAATCATTATACAATACATAACTGGGAATTCACTCGTCATACAATGGGAAAATAAGAACCTAGTGAAAGAGATTAAACATTTAAGTTCTAGTTTTAATTCTTGTACTTTTGATTATGTTAGTCGAGATGATAATCAGGTGGCTGATGCAATAGCTAAGTCAGTCAGAGAAACATGATTACCTGTTAAAACATAAAATAATTTTGAGTCCAATATTTGTAATCTCTGTTTGTGGGTGAAAACCGTTTCAGCTGATTTTGGTAATTTCGGGTGTGTGGATGAGAAACGAATCTAAACCCTAAAAAATGCACTGCACGGGAGTAATTTTGATTCGAGAGATCAATCTGTACAATCTGGCCTAAACCAAGAAATGGCCGTTCCGAGGGCTTGTTTGTCACAAAGTGAAAGAAGGGTTGGTCTTAGGGAGGGAAGCGAAGAGAGTGTTGAGACCAGAATAGTCTGAAGGTGTGATTTTTTTTATGACTTGTATCGGAAGTAGAACTGGTTAGCAGAATGGAAAGCTACCAGGTGATTTCTAGATAATGTATTGTTGCTGACCAAAACCTGTCGTTTGGTTAAAATAGGTGAAGCCTAATTATACAAGTCATATTGAAACGTACCCTGGTCTCGTAGGAAGTGGAAACGATTGAGTGGTGGAAGAATAGAATAACGTGTAACCGTAAGACGTTATGCTTCCATGATGAGGGAAGTGAATTCGTGTAATCGTCAGTCATTACGCTTCCATGATGAAGGAAATGAATTGTTTACACCATTACTTTTTACCACCACTAATTGTCCTACTTCATGACACTTTCTTGTAAGCAGGCGCATTGCACGCGCACGCGTAAACCAGACCAATACCCTGATGAGTATCCCCCAGTTTGTGGCATGTTTGATGTCTCACATGTTTTCGTGGAAAACGTGTAGCAGGTTGCTATGTGTGGCAAGTCAAATTCAAGAGACTTTGCCATAGGAAAATAACATGTGAGGCTATTAGGCTTGCCTTGGTCGGCAGCCTAAAACTTGCCACAAGTCCGTCAGTTTGGTGGCGAACTTGAATGGCTGAGATTACATCTCGTGAGGAAGGGTAGCCGTTGATTATGGCCACATCTTTGTTGTGTAACAAAGTGGCGCCTGGCGTAGCCGTGGCGTAGCGGGTTGCCTGGGACTTGCCGTAAGTCCGTCAGTTCAGTGGCGAACTTGGATGGCTGAGATTGCATCTCATGAGGAAGAGTGGCCGTCGATTATGGCCGCATCTTGTTGTATAGCGAAGTGGCGCCATTGGCATAGTAGCGCCTGGTGGATCCATGACATAGTGGCATGCTAGTCGCGTTGTGGCATGGCCACGCATGTGGCGTTGTAGCATGTCCAAAGCTAAGGTTAGGCTCCGTGGCCAAAATTAGGGTTTGGCGGCGTGGCCAAGGCTAGGATTTGGCGCCGTGGTAAGAATTAGGGCTTGGCGACGTGGCCAAGGCTGAGATTTAGCGTCGTGGTAAGAATTAGGGCTTGGCGGCGTGGCCAAGGCTAGGTTTTGGCGTCGTGGTAAGAATTATGGTTTGGCGGCGTGGCCAAGGCTAAAGTGGCATGCTACCGCGGTAGAGTGGCATGTTGGCATGCCGATCAATATGTTGTTGTGGTAAGGCGCGTTTGGCTTGCCAGTTAGTATGGTAGCGCGGCAGGGTGCGTTTGGCCTTTAATGTATGGTGGCAAGTTTGGAGCGACTTGATTGGCCGAGGAAATGGGCCGGCCAAACATTAGGCGCGGCTACACTTCTGGTGAGAGTGTGGCGGCTTTAGAGTGACCTGATTGGTCGATGGGAAGTGGGGCTGGCGAGTATGGGCCCAGCCATAACTTATGTGTGTGTGGCTAATTTGAGGCGACACGATTGGTCGAGAGAAATATGGCCGATTTAGGAAGGGGCGTGGCCAATGGCAAGTGGCGCCAGTTGGCCTAAGGCATGGCCACGCCTTCCTTTGCTGCTGTGGCTCCCTGTTTTCTGATTATGAGCAAGGCTTTGCACCTGCTAATCCATGGCGGATTAATTACCTAGTTTGCCTAGGTTTAATTTCGACAAGCAAGGTCTGATATACTGCGCGAGGCGCAAAAACCCTAAAAACTGCAAGTTAGTCAGGTCAATTGATTGAATTCTATGTGTTGACATAGAGTTCTTTTAAGTTCATTGCCATAGAGCAGCATGTTTTTTCTGATTGAATACCTTATGCAAAGACCTTATCCTTGATACTTGGAAATTCGTGCTACTTTGCTGCGAGTGAACACAAATCGTCATGCCATATCAACATTAAGGGTTCAGCCGGTGAACATAGCATAGAAGGCATTCAAAGGAACTTATTTTAAGTGAATATAGGCGAGGCGCCGAAATTTATAGAATATATGGGATGGTTGCTACATTCGCCAGTCTGGATAAATTTCATGTAAGTATATTGAACGGCTCAATAAATATGCCGGTGGAGAGGTTAGCACTCACGGACTTTGTTTCCTTCTGCAGTGACGTCACATCAGATATAAGGTTTTACAATTTCAACCCTAAGCTAAAAACCACCATCAACATTAAGTCCCCTGCTTAGCACGTAACAGTGGCATTGTTGCGGGGTAAGCATGAGATGGTGACAGACAAGAGTAAAATCGAAAGAGCAAGAAGTGAAGAGATTGCTGAGGAAATTCAACTAACCTTTAGCGGAAGGCATGAGGAATCCGTGATCTCTGTGTTGGCGGCTATGCGTGATTCTGTCTTGGCCATATGGCGTTGGCATCGGCGCTGAAACTTCGGCTATTGATCGGCAGAGGTGACATTGCAACTTGGCCCACGGAACGGGCACTGGTTAGCTAGGAAAGGTAGATGTCGCTGCTTTGAATGGCCAAGATGGCGCCACTTTGGCTAGGTCCGTGGAATGGTGGAAACAACACTTTGAACATTGGCTACCAAACAGTGAAGATGGAGCCGGCGTTTTTCGCAAAATGGGCAGAGATAGTGCGGCTTTGATTACGGAGTGCTGAAGTCATGGCGTTACTTGTTAGGCTGTGGAGCGGGCGAAGATAGCGCTGCTTGTCTGGTGAAGCATGCGGAGATTGGGCTGCTTCGAGCGGTGAAGGCGGTACTCTTTTGGCTATATGACCGTTTTCTCCCGTTCTACATTGGGGTTTCGACGAGAGACTTCACCTGGTTGAGGCTGATTTTTGGCCTCCGTGTAAACTCATTGTGTTTGCTCAACATCCGTTTCTCTTTAGGGTTTCTGCAGTATATATGCTGGTGCAATTAGGTTATTATTCTTAGTTCAAGACAAAAATTTCTCTGTTGAATCCATATTTCCTTCCTCATGTCGAGCGAGGCGAATCATCTTCGAGTCAGCTAGATTCATCGGTCAAACGCAGCGGCTTTGATTACGGCGACAACTCCCCCGTCTGGATCATCCGAGTTAAGAAGATCATACCGGTACGTTTTTTCATTGACCAATAGATATTTGTTTGTTACCACCAGTGAGTGAGAAAAGAGTTTCTTTTGTGCAGATATATCCATCTGGAACATGTGTTACCGTTGTCGATGATGATGATCTGACCGCCCCCCTTTCTTCGAATCCGAGCACACCGACCGCTGCAGATCTGGAAAATGCTGATTTGGGTATCTCTTGCCATGAATATCCCAATGCAGGTTTGTCATTCGAAATCCACATGAAGTGTTTATCTTCTAGCTACCGAAGCGTTGGTAAATTCCTAGTGCGAAAGGAATTCGTGACTCTGTATACGAAAATATGGAGAAGATATGGCCATATTGCCACCAGGAACATGGTGAAGCATTGCTCGTCTGCTTTGGTTACCACAGTGAACTGTCTCCTGCCTATGATTGTTGAAATGGAAGGCACATCCATCCGCGACGTCACGGAATCAACTATCTAAAGGTGGGAAAACATGGTGTCTACCTGTGAATCCCTTGAGTTTGACATAAGTTGGCTGCGACATCGCCTTGACATTGTGAAGGTTGACAGAGCATGTATTCTTGCCAACGCCGTTCCTGCCATAAAAGCCATTTTGGAAGAGGAGAAGGCTCTGGCCGTGGAATCCCAAAAGGTGGAAAAGGCTATCCAGGACTTGAAGAGTAGGACTGAAAGATATCAAAACAGGTTGAAGATGATGCTTTCAAGGAATTACAATCTATTGGACGGGCTTTTCTGAGTTATGTAGTTGTGAGACGCCTGGTTTTCTTTCTGGTCTTGAACATATGTATATATTATTTTTTTGTACTGGTTTTGGAGAAATACGATAATTTTTATTAATATGCTTTGACTAAATGAAATTTGATAACTGGGATGTGAAGGAAACAGAAAAATGCCTGGATAGCCGTGCTATGAGACGGCGAGAGGTGGGGTAAGGGTTAGGCGTAGTATGCTTTGAGCCATTTTCCATTGATGACTATTTCCAGTTTGCCTCAATCTTCCTTGATGACCTTGTAGTATCTAGTGTTATACGCTTTGGTGACCACATAAGGCCCTTCCCATTTTGGGGAGAATTTTGGCGCTGATATGTCTTATTGGATGTGTTTGGCGGTCTTCAACACCAGATCCCCTACTTGAAAAACTCGAGGTTTCATAGTTTTGTTGTATGCTCAGGAAATTCTATTTCTGTATGCTTGCGCGTGATCTTCTGCTTTAGCTCTTCTGGAATCCAAAGTATCTAGCTCCGCTACCCTGGCATTTGCTGTTTCGGCTTCATTCCATTGATCTCCTCTTGCCTTGGCAATCCTAGCCGATGAGATTTTAATTTCTGTTGGGAGAATGGCGTCTGCGCCGTAGACGAGAGAATAGGGGGAGGCGCCAGTAGAGCTCCTTGGTGATGTCCGATATGCCCAAAGCGCCATTGAAAGTTGTTCGTGCCATGTCCGAGGGTTATCGTGCACTGTCCGGCTGAGGATTCGAATTAGAGTCTTATTGGTGTATTCGGCCTGCCCATTCCCTTGGGGGTAGTAAATAGTGGAGAAGACTTGTTTAATTCCATATTCTTCAAGTAACTCCCGTACTTGCTTGTTGGCAAAAGGAGTGCCGTTGTCGGTGATGATGTGTTTGGGCACGCCGAAACGACAAATGATATATTCCTTAATGAACGCTGCAATGGTGGCTCCAGTAGTCCCTCGTAAAGGGATGGCTTCAACCCATTTGGTGAAATACTCTGTTGCGGTTATTATATACTCATGTTGTTTTTATGACGGCGGGTTGATCTTCCCAATGATGTCGAGTCCCCAGCTATAAAATGGCCACGGACTACTTACCGAATGCAGGGGAGTAGAGGGTGCGTGGATAAGATTTCCATGAATTTGACATTTGTGGCATCTTTGAACAAAAGTAGCCGCATCGTCCTCCATGGTCGGCCAGTAGTATCGCTCGTGTACTTGGAGAAACAACTTCTTTTTCCCTTGGTGCTCGCCTTCGTGCATTTCTTTCAGCATGATTGGGATTTCTGGCTCGCCCAGGCATCGTAATAAATCTCCTCCAAAACTTTTTCGATACAGGATTCCTTCATGGAGTATGAATCTCTTGGATCTTTGCTTCACCTTGGTTGCGTCTTTCTTGCTTGCAGGGAGTACGCCGTCGCGAAGATAACTGATGTACGGCTTTTGCCATTCCCCAGCGTGGTCAACAGTAAAAACTTCCTATTGATGCGGTGGTGCTTGGCAATTGGAGCAAGATCCTTGGAGCAATCGAGATTGAGCTTCCATTTGTGTCCAGTAGTAGCCAAGGTGTTGCAGGCGACGATAAAGTGTTACCACTAACGTTTGTCCGCAAATTTTGTTATGAATACGGTTAAGCTGCTGTTGTGCCTCTTCATCTTCGGGGCATTTTGACAGGGAACCATCTGGGTTCCGGTGGTATAACATCCCATGAAGCATGAAGAAGTTTTGCAAGGTTTTGAGGCCGAACTTTCATCGGAAAGCGAGATGTTAAGTTCTTGAATAATCGGTGTTCTCCAGTCGCTGGCTTCAGTCCCCTTAGATTGCGAAAGCCATGTTGATACCACGGTTCGTCTCTTTACCGTCAGGGTTTCTTCCGAACCTTCGAACTGCAACTTTGATGCTAATGTGGCTAGGCAATCAGCATGTCTGTTGTTGCTACGGCCAACATGTGTTATGGTCGCGTCAGCGAAGTAATTTAGCAGCTTTTGTGCCTCGGATCTATACGGGGCCAGCGTCACCTCTTTCAGTGCGTATACTCCGTTCATCTGGTTAACTAGTAATTTAGCATCACCCCTTATTTCCAGACGTGTGGCTCCAGCTTGCTTGGCTAATGACAACCCTATGAGAAAGGCTTCATATTCTGCTGAATTGTTGGTGCAATGAAAGTCTAGCTTGAAGGAATGCGAGAAAACTTCACTGGTTGGAGATACTAGAACCACACCTGTTCCTCCGGTATTATTGCTAGGGGTGGCGGAGCCATCGAAAAATAGTATCCACGCTTCTTCTTTGACAAAAGAGATTTCCGGAAATTCTCCAGGAATATCTTCGTGCAGTGTTGTGGTACCCTCTCCTGGGAAAGCTGCTAGTAAGTCTACGACCGCTTGTCCTTTGATAGCTTTTGGGGAAGCACACGTTATATCAAAATCTGACATTTGGAGGAGCCATTTGGCTGGCATTCCTATCAGGTCCGGTTTTGAAAGTAGGAACTTTACAGGATCGGACTTGGATATCAGCACCACCTTGTTTGAGAGCAGATAATGCCTAAACTTCTGAATGGAGTGAATTAGAGCTAGGCACGCTTTTTCCGCCTTAGGGTATCTGAGTTGAGCATCCCCAAAGTCCGATCAAGTAGTATATAGTGTGCTCAATTCCTTCATCATCTTCTTGGGAGAGAAGAGCTCCGACAATGATATCACTAAAAGCACCGTAGAGACACAACGATCTTCCTTGTGCGGAGATTTCATGATACTGGGGATGACAGATATCTGTTGAATCTTAGAAAAGCCTCTTGTTGTAGTGTCGTCCAAACAAAACTTGCCCCTTCTTCAAAGAACGGGGTGAATGAAGCAATAAGCCGAAGCTAAACCCGGTATGAAACGCCGGATGTAGTTTACTTACCCATGAAGCTCTGGAGTTCTTTCACAGTTTATGGAGGTGGCATCGTGAGGATGGCTTGGGTTTTGGCTGGGTCGACTTTGATTCCCTCGGCGGTCACCTGGAATGTAATGACCCGTCCCTCCACAGATACTGTCCCCACTTAGCCACTGCGGTCATCCGGCAGTGTGGGGTTTTCAACGGGCTTCACGGCGGTAATCCAGCAGAAACTTCCCGGATAGTCACCCATCCCTGGATTACTCCTGCCCGAGCACGCTTAAATGCAGAGTTTTCTGCCAACTCTGGAGCCAATTGTGCTGAAAAGGCCTCGATATAATGTAGACGTTTCTTGTCTCCTGTGAGAGAAGTATCTGGCATAATCGCCCAGTATACTCCCCCACCCTAGCACAAGCGAACGACCCCTAGTTGTATCCCAACTAAGGTAATCCAGCAGTGTGGGATTTTAAACGGCACTTCTTGCGGTCATCCGTGACAGACTTCCCGAGAGGTCACCCATCATGTGACTACTCTCGGCCGAGCACGCTTAACTAAGAAGTTTTTCCCATAACTCAGTCAAGTGAACCCATAAGGCCTCGGTGTTAGGGAAGGACAAATCATTACTTATATTCCATTCGGCCAACCACTGCCGAATATCGGGGTATTACAATACCATCACCTTAAATTGGAGCCGTCCTCGGCTCCAGAATATATTCGCAAGACCAAATCTCGGACGTTCCTTGCCACTCATGAGAAGCACCCGGACCAACCCCGTCCAGCCTACCTTCCTACTCTCGGCAGGTGACCCGTCGTCGACTCTGATACCATTTGTAATGACCCGTCCCTCCACCGTCATCTTGTCCTCACTTAGCCACCGCGGTTATCCAGCAGTGTGTGGGGTTTTAACGGGCATCGCTCGGGTAATCCAAAGAATAACTTCCCGGATGGTCACCCATCCTCGGATTACTCCCGCCCGAGCACGCTTAACCGCAGAGTTTTTACGCCAACTCTGGAGCCAATTGTCTTTGAAAAGGCCTCGGTATAATGTAGACGTTTCTTGTTTCATGTGAGAGAAGTATCGGCATAATCGCCGATATACTCCCCACCTAGCACAAGCGAACGACCCCTAGTTGTATCCCAACTAACACCGATATTGTTCCCACTTACCTTTTGCGGTTATCCAGCAGCGTGGGATTTTTAACGGCACTACTGCGGTCATCCAGCAACAGCTTCCCGAGAGGTCACCCATCATGTGACTACTCTCGGCCGAGCACGCTTAACTGAGAAGTTTTTCCCACAACTCAGTCAAGTGAACCCATCAGGCCTCGGTGTTAGGGAAGGGCAAATTATTACTTATATTCCATTCGGCCAACCACTGCCGAATATCGGGGTATTACATGGAAACCTAGAAATTTTCCCGAAGAGACGCCAAAGGCACACTTCAAAGGATTCATCTTTAGTTTGTATTCACGACACCTTTCAAACACTTTTCGCAGAACCTCCGTATGGGCCGCCCTGGTTTTTGATTTAACCACTATGTCATCCACGTAGTCTTCAACTTGCTTATGCATCATATCATGGAAAATTGCGGTCATGGCGCGTTGATAGGTGGCGCCAACATTTTTCAAACCGAAAGGCATCACGATATAGTAAAAGTTTCCGAGAGGAGTTCGAAAAAGTTTGTCTTACTTGCGTCGTGCTCGTACATCTTTATTTATTTGTAGCCATTGCATGCCGTCCATGAAAGAGAACATATCGTGTCCCTTTGGTGGCGTCTACCAGCATATTAATGTTAGGGAGAGGAAAATCGTCCTTGGGGCAGCATTTGTTCAGATCCCTAAAGTTAACACAACACCTGATTTGGCCGTTCTTCTTCTTTACTGGAACCACATTGGCCAACCAGGTGGGATGATGAATGGGTTTGATGAAACCAGCGGCTAGTAAATTTTGAACTTCGGTCTTGACCTGTTCTTCCACATCGTGTCTGAACTGTCTCGGAGATTGTTTGACCGGTTTGGATCCGGGTATTATATGTAGATGGTGACTGACCAATTTCTCATCCAGGCCAGGCATTTCCTCGTACGTCCACGCGAATACCTCTTGATATTCCTTAAGAAGGTCCACAAGTTTTTCGCGTTCGTCAGCACATAGAGTTGAGATGATGGAGACGGTAGTGGAGATTCCTCACTTCTGATGTTGACAACTTCGAGTTCATCTGTGGTGGAGTTGGTTCCGTCCTGCAGTTGTCGTGGTGTATCCGGTACCTCCTCTTGTGGCTCGCTGCTGTGATGCATTCCATTATGCGGAGAGACTGGGTGGTAGTCTCCCTTGCTAATTGCTAACAGCGGCGCCGATATACGATTTTCCCTTTTTCGTCACGACTTGCAATAAAAGCCCGCTCTTGCTTGGTATGAGCATGAGTCATATTTCCGTTTGATGAGGGGAAATTGGCGTGCTTTTCTTTTGGAGGGATGGCGCGAGATTGAGTCTCTTGGTGCAGCGATGTGAGCATGTCCTCTTCTTCGTTTGATGTCCATGTCGGGAGTGGAGTGCAAAGAAATTTGTCTGACGAGTCCCGCGAATTTTCCTTTGGTTCGAACATCTCCATACCACAGATTGGTGCATAAGGAGATAATGACGCGGGAATGCGAATAACTTCTTCATTCAACATGGTCTTTAGGCACTGGTGATATCTTGAAGGAATGATCTCATTATCGTGGAGCCACGGTCTTTGATATCATGTGGTAGTCCGGCTCCTTTTCGATTACCTCGAACTTTACCTTCGACTGGATTGGTCCTATCGACAGATTCAGGTTGATATATCCATACGTGCTGGTTAGGTTGCCTTCGAAATCTATCATCATGGTAGGCTGTCGTATAATTTTACTTGGCCGCCCCCGTGTCGATAAGGGCCCTTTTGAACTCTGAATCCTTGACGCGAGCAGTGACGTGCAAGGCTCGGTTATGTCCCTCTTTTGCCATCATGTCGTCTTCAGTAAATGTAACATTGTTGACGGATATTTCTGACATTCTTGAAGCCTCCGAGCGTAAAGGAACCAAACACGCATCTAGGGCTATTTGATTAATCGCAGTAAATGTCTCCGCTCGCTGGTCCTTTGAAAGGTGCAAAAGTTCGCATAAACTTTCCACCAACGCGGCTGCTTCCTGGTTCACCAGTCTCTGATTGGTGGTGAAGGTGTTGATTTGAGAATGATCATACGGGACGTCAGTCCCCAGTGTTGGAATTCCAGGGGCGAGTGAACCACTCAAATCTGATGTAAACCTGATAAGAAAGTTAAGTATGCTGTTTATCGTCTCCTTCATCAGGTCCATGTTCCTTGTGTGGATTTCCTGAACTCGTGCCAATTCGAGACAACCTTGGAAATTCCTCCATCGGCTGCGCCATTAGGTGTCGTGCTGGGGAAAGAGACATCGCCATTCGCTAGAGTCGGAGCGGAATTTGGGATCACGGACTCAGTTCTAAGACCGACCATCTTCTGGAAATTGAGTTGCAACCGCCAGATTTGACCTCTCACAGTAGTTGCCAATTGTTTGTGGGTGAAAACCGTTTCTGCTGATATTGGTAATTTCGGGTGTGTGGATGAGAAACGAATCTAAACCCTAAACAATGCACTGCACGGGAGTACTTTTGATTCGAGAGATTAATCTGTACAATCCTGGCCTAAACCAAGAAATGGCCGTTCCAGGCTTGCTTTGGTCACAAAGTGAATGAGAAGGGTTGGTCTTAGGGAGGGAAGCGAAGAGAGTGTTGAGACCGAATCAGTTGATTCTGAAGGTGTGGTTTTTTTTTATGACTTGTATTGGAAGTAGAACTGGTTAGCAGAATGGAAAGCTACCAGGTGATTTCTAGATACTGTATTGTTGCCGACTAAAACCGGTCGTTTGGTGAAAATAGGTGAAGCCTATTTATACAAGTCATATTGAAACGTACCCTGGTCTCGTAGGAAGTGGAAACGATTGAGTGGTGGAAGAATAGAGTAACGTGTAACCGTAAGACGTTATGCTTCCATGATGATGGAAGTGAATTCGTTTAACCTTCAGTCATTACGCTTCCATGATGAAGGAAATGAATGGTTTACACCGTTACTTTTCACCACCACTAATTGTCCTACTTCATGACACTTTCTTATAACGGGCGCATTGCACGCCGCACGCTGTAAACCGCCAGACCATACCCTGATGAGTATCCCCGGTTTGTGACATGTTTGATGTCTCGAGTGTTTTCGTGGAAAACGTGTAGCGAGGTTGCTATGTGTGGCAAGTCAAAGTCAAGAGACTTTGCCATAGGAAAATAGCATGTGATACTATTAGGCTTGCCTTGGTCGGCCGCCTAAAACTTGCCACAAGTTCGTCAGTTTGGTGGCGAACTTGAATGGCTGAGATTACATCTCGTGAGGAAGGGTAGCCGTTGATTATGGCCACATCTTTGTTGTGTAACAAAGTGGCGCCTGGCGTAGCCGTGGCGTAGCGGGTTGCCTGGGACTTGCCGCAAGTCCGTCAGTTCAATGGTGAACTTGGATGACTAAGATTGCATCTCATGAGGAAGAGTGGCCGTCGATTATGGCCGCATCTTGTTGTATAACGAAGTGGCGCCATTGGCATAGAAGCGCCTAGTAGAGCCATGACATAGAGGCATGCTAGTGGCGTTGTGGCATGGCCACGCACGTGGCGTTATAGCATGGCCAAAGCTAAGGTTTGGCTCCGTGGCCAAAATTATGGCTTGGCGGCGTGGCCAAGGCTAGGATTTGGCGTCGTGGTAAGAATTAGGGCTTGGCGACATGACCAAGGCTAGGATTTGGCGTCGTGGTAAGAATTAGGGCTTGGCGACGTGACCAAGGCTAGGATTTAGCGTCGTGGTAAGAATTAGGGTTTGGCGGCGCGGCCAAGGCTAAAGTGGCATGCTACCGCGGCAGAGTGGCATGTTGGCATGCCGATCAATGTGTTGTTGTGGTAAGGCGCGTTTGGCTTGCCAGTTAGTATGGTGGCGCGGTAGGGTGCGTTTGGCCTTTAATGTATGGTGGCAAGTTTGGAGCGACTTGATTGGCCGAGGAAAGGGGTCGGCCAAACATAAGGCGCGACTACACTTCTGGTGAGAGTGTGGCGGCTTTAGAGTGACCTGATTGGTCGATGGGAAGTGGGGCCGGCGAGTATGGGCCCAGCCATAACTTATGTGCGCGTGGCTAATTTGAGGCGACACGATTGGTCGAGAGAAATAGGGCCGGTTTAGGAAGGGGCGTGGCCAATGGCAAGTGGCGCCAGTTGGCCTAAGGCATGGCCACGCCTCCCTTTCAGCTTTGCGGCTCCACTTTTTCGATTCCCGAGCAAGGCTTTGCACCCGCTAATCCATGGCGGATTAATTACCTAGTTTGCTTAGGTTTAATTTCGACAAGCAAGGTCTGATATCTAGCGCGAGGCGCAAAAACTCTAACTTCTGCAAGTTAGTCAGGTCAATTGATTGAATTCTATGTGTTGAAATAGAGTTCTTTTAAGTTCATTGCCAGATAGCAGCATGTTTTTTCTGATTGAATACCTTATGCAAAGACCTTATCCTTGATACTTGGGAATTCATGCTACTCTGCTGCGAGTGAACACAAATCGTCATGCCATATCAACATTAAGGTTTCAGCCGGAGAACATAGCATAGAAGACATTCAAAGGAACTTATATTAAGTGAACATAGGTGAGGCGCCGAAATTTACATAACATCTGGGATGGTTGCTACATTCGCCAGTCTAGATAAATTTCATGTAAGTATATTGAACGACTCAATAAATATGCCGGTGGAGAGGTTAGCACTCATGGCACCGTTTTTTACAGAGTGACGTCACATCAGATGTAAGGTTTTACGATTTCAACCCTGAGCTAAAAACCACCATCAACAATCTCCTGATAGGAGATCAAAATTTAACTCATTAATAAAATTCCTTTTAGTTATAAAAAATATTACATTAACTAGTTGGAAGCCTAACAAGCTAAGCTCCAACGACATACTACTACATTAATTGAACATGTTGCCGTGCTAACCTACCAGCGAGCCTCATGGGTAACCTAACCAAGGGAGCCGAAGAGGATATGGGGCTGAGATTGTGTCACAAGGGGGGCAAGCTAACACTACCTTCCATGTTAATTCATGCAATATTACGCCATTGGGGGCTCGAACCTGGGACCTCTTGGAGCGCATGAAACTTTGGGAAACGGGGATGACCAGCTGAGCTAGGTGCCCGTTTTTTTTTTATTATTTTTAAAAAAAAAAAAAAAAACATCGGTGAAAAAGAAACATAGGAAGTAGGCACTCCCCGAGATTAATTTGGCCGCTCTCTTTTTTCATCTGCTGAATAAGGGGCCAAAATATATGAATCTTAGAGCAACTGCAATCACGCGATCATAACCAAAGATCAAAAACCAAAAAAAAGATCAAAAATTTGGTTTAGTTCGTGGTGTCACGTTTTGGAAGAGCAAATCTGGTCGAACGCACGTAAAATGTTCGTCTCAAGCTTGGGCGGAAGTATAAGATCGTTTGAGCTGGGCGCAGATTATATTAACGCCTGTTCTGGAGCGCATGTTTTATTAACGTCTGTTGTGGTGCGGGTGTATAATCAACGCTCGAATGAGAGGCGAAGATTATATCAACGTCTGATGGGAGTCATGGGACGTACGTAATACCCTCGCCTGTATGAAACGAACTTATAAAGTTCGCTCCACTACACCTACAATCGTGCCGCGCACACGTGTAAAAAAAAAATCACAACGGTCACGAAAAAAAAAAGCAAAAGAAAAAAAGAAAAAAAAGAAGGGCAAATGGAGGTATAGACTTCGCCAAACGTACATCATGCGTAGATATTAAATGAGTTTCATGTGAGGCGAAGTTTTTAAATACGCCCGATGGGGCATTCACTTAAAGTTCGCATGGCTCAAACGGACTTAAAATGTTTGTCCATCACCAGGCGAACACTATACTTGCACCCCATGGAGCGTTGTTAATACCTTCGCCCCATTCGAACGAACTTTTAATCTGCACCTATATTTCGAGCGTAGTTTATACCTCCGTCCTGCGCCCACCATTAAACACACTTTTAATCTCCGCTTGACCAAATTTGGTTTTGGTCCGGATTTCAGACCAAATATAGTCTAGTATTTGGTTTTAGTCTTGTTTATAATCTTTAGTATGTTCCACTGCGATTGCTTTGTCGATCAAATTTTTAGTTTTAGTCGTCCATTGTGGACGCTCTTAAATTGTCAATTCGAGTAGTGCTATCCCGCACGATCTTGCGGGATGTCTTCCCGCAAAAGCGACTTTTAAACCGTTAGATCACTATGTCCCACAACTAAAACCCAAATCTAGAAGCCTTGAATCTTTTAGGAAAAATGGTGGGACCCGAACTGAAAGTGATGGGTCCTAAACTGAATGCAAATCTAACCGTTTATTTGCTCATCCAACGTCTTAAAAGCCGTTTTTACGGGAAGCCATTCCGTAAAGTCGTGTGGGATAGCATTTGTCAATTCTAAAACTAGCTACCGTCTTCATTGGCTGGACTTTATAGTATGACCAACACTACGTGGAACCCATTCCCCCACTGGCCAAGGAAGTAAAGTATTGTTATCGAATCCCACCATCATCCTTATATCTATTGATTCAAAGAGCTGGTCAGTTCCACTGAAACTTTCTTGGAACTATGAAAACAAGTACAATAAAGTGTAATCATCCATCACCATCCTTAACCTTATATAGAATCCACGCATCCCTCCTTCCCTAGTCCCTAGTGTGCAAGCTCCAACTCCTACCTAACTAACTTTCTTGAAAGCAAAGTACTCTCTAGTCTCTACTCTAAAAGTTGTTCTTTCGGTTAAATGTAAATCACGTGGGAACTCATGACAATTTGCTTGGGGTGTACCAGTCCTTTACCAATATGTATTTTGTCATGTATGCATATTAGTACACCCCCAAGTAATTTGGTACCCCTATTTTTGGAAAAACACTTGGTATCGGAATTCATCAAGGTCACACAGATGTAAAAGTAGAACACATACTTGACCCCGGTGATGAAAACCCTTGGTCCGGGAAGCTAGAGGCACTTCCAGAAACCTTCTGGCCGGATTTGACAATTGCCAGATGAATGTGACATTATATACACAAACAAGCCAAAAATAACCAGCCAATGACATTGTAAACTGAGAGTTAAATTCGCCCAGCATTCGCAGAACGATCCTTACACGTCTAATAAATTCGACGTCAATCTCGAATTAATTAGATGGGCCAAACTTTGACACGAGCACGAGCTGTATAGTAACCGTTTTAGTTGAGACAAAGGAGTCAATGTTCAACTGGACCCACCAAAATAAACGTCAGTGATTTGCAAGATAACGTACATGGACCCCACCACACTCCCATTCCCATTCCCCATAATATCAAACTCAAACCGATATTTGTAAGGAAGCTTATCCGATATTTGATCACATATTAATAAATTTTCAATGCGTGCGTTGACGTATGCCAATTTAGAAATTCTCAATCTACAGTGAGACCTGCAAGAAAACCCTAACTCTGCAATCGTAATTACACAGGTTCGTCCTCTTCGATTCACTTTATTTCTCAGCTTTGCAATTCAATTCCTTTCTCAGATTCATAGATAAGTTCGAGAAATTTTTGTTTTAAAACCTTAAAAAAACAAAACCAAAACCAAAACCCTAGAATTCAACAAATTATGGATATGCAAATTGTGCAAAGAGGTTTAGATTTTTCTAGGAGAAGAAAGAAATGGTTATTGTTACTTGCTGCGTTTGGTGTAACCGGGTATGGGGCTTATAAGGTTTATTACTTACCATCTGTTGTTATGAAAAGAAAGAGATTGTGGAAACTCATTGAAGCCTTAATTTCTGTCGTGGAAGTAGTTTCTGATTCATCTGAGATTATTGGAGTTGTTTCTAAGGATTTAAAACAGTTTCTTCAGTCTGATTCTGATGAAATTCCCACAAGTTTGAAACAAATTTCGAAAATTGCAAAATCAGAAGAGTTTTCGGAATCGTTGATCAGGGTTACTCAAGGGTTGACTGTGGGGATTTTGAGAGGGTATAAGTTTGAGAGTAAAAATGATGGTGAGTCACAATCAGGTTCTGACTTTACGGATAGGGTTATGGATAAAGTTTTCTCAGCTGCTGGTACTGGTTTTGCATCTGTTGTTGTTGGTAGCTTTGCGAGGAATTTGGTCATGGCTTTTTATTCGGATGATGAATCTGGAGGTTCCAAGACTGATATGGGTTCCCAGTCTATACCACAATGGGTAAATGTTGTTTGCAGTGATAAATGCAAAGATCTTATTGCTGATAGCATTCAGTTGTTCGTGAGTACAGCAGTTGCTGTTTATCTCGAAAAAACTGAGAATATTAACTTTTATGATGAGGTCTTCACTGGGATGACTAACCCTAAGCACGAAACAAAAGTTAGAGACGTATTGGTTACTCTCTGTAATGGAGCTGTAGAGACACTCATCAGAACATCTCACCAAGTGATGACAACGTCGGATTCGAATTCAAGTTCGAACATGGGTTCCAACTCCGTGTCTTCGCGAATTGATATAAGTGAAGGTCCGAGTATGTATGGAAATGAGGATTTTTACAGAGAAGCAATGATGAGAGATTTGAAAGAAAAAAATTCGTCTCAGGGTATTGAAAACAGTGGATGGTTCAGTAAGGTGTCATCTACGTTGGCGGTTCCAAAGAATAGGAGGTTGGTTCTTGACGTGACTGGAAGAGTGACATTTGAAACAGTTAGATCCTTCCTGGATTTCCTTATGCGGAAAACATTGGATGGTGTCAAAAGAAGCTTTGATGTTGTTCATGTGGAGATTGTTGAGAGGGGTTTAGATGTGATGAGATATATTAGTGCAAAGTCTGCTCTTATTGTTACTGTATGCTTTGCTTTTTGTCTGCATCTCGTCGGCGGTGCACGGGTATTGCTGCCAGCCTCACCATACTCGTATTGACTGACACCGTGGATTAGTGTCCAGAAATTTCAGGTTCTCCGACTTGCCTCGCGGCAAGAAGGTTAAAGTTCTATTTATGTGTATTCGAATGCTCACCTGTGCTTGTGATGGTGATCTCTCAATTATTTAGGAGGTGAATCAAATTCTTTGCTCAAGATTGTACATTAAATACCTATAGGCTAGAAAACTTTGCATATTGAGCATGCTTAAATTTCTGATTTGTAATCTGTACGTCTTTATATTGATAAATGAGAATGGTGCTCTCTATTATATAAGTCAATGGTGCCTCTGTTATATTCTTCTTGTAGTGATTCCTATGGTTAGATGACTTGTTATACTGCATCCATATGTTAGCCGCTTTGTGCTCTTTTTGAACTTGAATTTGGATTTCATCGATTGTTTCCGTAAACCGTAAATATTGTTTTGATCCCGAGAGTGGACCTTTTTAATCCCTTGTGAATTCCCAACATAAACTGGAATTCTCTTACTGCAGAAAATGAAGGTGTACATCTGATAGATTATGTCATCTAATATAGTGGGTAGAGCAATTGTATGCACTAGTTTCTTGCTTTTAAGGTCACATGGTATGGCATATGTTAAACGCATGAATTTGAGTCGGAGATCCCTTTATTGTTCTTTTTGCTTAGAATTGCGTGGAGACCTTTGAAGAATCTGAAGTAGGTTTTCTTCAAGATCCTTGGAATGGGTGCAAATTGTCAGTAAGGTTTGAAGGACACATTTTGCTGTAACCAAGCTTTTACATTTGTAAATTGTCAATAAAAGGTTTACCGACTCTTCACATTTATTGGTTGCCCTCCGAGGGTAATTCCTATGGGAATGAATAAACCCATTTTTTTTGTTGAGCCAGGTGGATGGCCAAACAGGTTTCTCCACTATGGGAACAGTGTGCGGTTGAACATCAAGCGCCCGGGCTAGGAACACACGCGAGCGTGTGTAGGATGGCGTGAGAAACAAAATCGCACAGCGGTCGATTTTCCAACGTCCATATTTTCAACGTTATAGTTTTCAAAACTATAAATTCCTTCAACTGAATTCATTTTCAGTCACACCACTACTATTTCCTTCTTCTAAAACTCTTCTAAAACAAAAATTCTCAATCCAATATGAGCAACTTCATAAAGAAAAGCAGTAAATTCTGTAAAGCGAGAAAAGAGATCGAAGAAATGAATCGAGTCCGCATCGCTGCCACGGAGTGTAGATTATTTTTAAAAATCGGGAAGCGAGTTTGCTTCGCGGAGTGTCGTTCTTTGCTCCATCATTGGTCCAAGGTCATGTGTCGGGGCATCAAGATCGGTCTGAGGGTTATTATAGAATGAGAGGTGGATTTTCAGACTTAAAGGTTGTTTATGAAGGTTTACCCCCTCAAGTCCGAGAAAGGGTTGACAGATATCCTTGACGTGCGCTTTATAGTGTGAAGCCTAGAAGACACAACAACAAAATTACGACAACAGTGGTAGAAAGTTGGTGGCCGACGATGCACACGTTCCATTTTATGGATTTTGAAATTGGTAAGCTTGTTTAACTTAACTTAAATTTTATTTTTTGAATAATTATTAAATAATCAAAAGAATTAATCATTGTTAATATTATTCTTGTAATAGGAATTACCCCCTTGATTTGTATTTCATTTGTGGGATCATAGGTGGAGTGGGAGAGCCGGCACCATTCAACCAAGACGAATGGATATCAAATAGTAAATGGGAGACGCTTTTTCCCTCGTTTATAGAATCAGAAATACGTGAAGATCATAAAGAAATGAAAGGAGGTGGGATTAAATGTTCAGCGTTGAAGTCTTTCCTTACCTAAAGTAGAAACCCAGAAGATGTAGATGACTATCCTGAACTCGAAATGGTGTTCGTCTTATGGGTACTGGGTAAGACGTTCTTTCCAAACTCAACTTCTGTTGCTCGTGTTGGTTGGCTTCAAGCGTTAGAAGATCTTAACAAAGCACCAGATTATGACTGGGGCTATGCAATTTTAGCAGAAATGTACTGTGGGCTGGATCAAGCTTCCATGGGTATAAACAACTTCACTGGTTTCTGGGGCATCATAGAGGTAAATATCAAAATTTAATTTTTTATGAACAAATGTAAATTATGTCAAAATACTAAAATTATGGAGTAATTTGCAGTATTGGTGGTATACCTACTTCCGTGTTGGTAAACCAATCTTTAAAGACGATACCCATAGATTTCCAATCTTGGACATGTACGTCTCGACCAGCTGGGCGAAGGACACTGACAGCGACGTCTCGGGTTCCAGTTTTGTTCAGAGGTTTCAACAGATGACTCGGAGCCACAACAGTGTTGTTGTTCACCCTTACATTGATTTTCCTTAGTATTTTGATAATGATGGAGAACGTGTTCTTGATTATTCTCTCCGTAGAGTTGTTTTTTACACTCCAGATTTGGATAAAGGGGCTTGGTACCTGGGAGAAAGAATGCAGTACCAAATTGATAGAAATGATTTATAATAAACCGACACGCGGAGAATCCACTCCGGTAAATAGAACTCAAAAGTGATAATCAACTCCAATCAAGGAGCAAAGTGACGAATAACGATCAATAATGATCAATCTCCCAAAGAGAAGAAAACATGGTTTTAACCCAAATGGTATTTTCATTAAACGAGCTCGCAAGCTAAGTTACAATGACAAAGGAAATGACTGCTTATAGTCTGCAAACGTAAGAACCTAATTGATTAAAGTTACTAAACTAGCCTAAGAGAATATATTATTCTCATAAAACAAGATAAATCTAAACAAGAAACTAATTATCTTAATAATTAAAATACTAAAATTAAGAGATATCCAAGATATTAGTGATATCTTGGAATGCACGTGAATTCTCCGTATATGTCCCATATCAGGCTCCCCTACTGTGACGAAACTCGCCTCGAGTTTACATTGGAAATGGCGAGTCGAAGATAAGACTTTGGAGCTTCCACTGGTGGTACAACTTGATTTGGAATTATGCATTGGAATCACTAACCGTTCAGAAAATAATCTCATCTTTACAATCTTCATTTTATGCACGTAAACACTTGTCACCAATGTCACTTGTTGTCTCCACTGCAATGTAGAAACTCCCACGATATCTTCCAAACACTGTCCCTCCGGTGTCCATAAGAGTTGGAAGTACCATCATAAAACTTGGTAAACGGGTGTTCATAAGTGCTTTAGGAAGCTACCACTACAGTTGCATTCATCCCGGAAGGACTAACCTTAAGCATTTCATTTCCCACGGTCACTTGATTAATTGCATGGACATCATTAATGTTGTTCTGTTCAACTCCACCAAGATTGTATTCAACCCAGCCTCATCTGCTGTATAAAGTGCACCTTTTAAATCCACTTCTTTCGATTTTTCTGGCGGTCGCTTACCCGGCATTAGCTTGACTTTGGTTGTTCCCCACATAAACTTATAAACATTGTCACGATGATTATGAGTTGCTCGAATATCAAACAACCAACAACATCACAAACATCCATATCAACTACTTCACAAAAAGCTTTTTCTTCGTCAAATATGCTCAAAAATTCGGTTGACTAGGTACTAGGATCGGTTCCCCACATATATATGGTATCTAACTTGAATGTGTTGCACATGTCCACAGGATCGGTTCCCCTTTCTGCTAAAACATGATGCACCACATACAAGGATCGATTCCCCTTTGTGATGTGTTGCACCTCTTACTAGGATCGGTTCCCCTTTACCCAGAGTCGGTCTTACAAAATCACAAACTCGATCATACCATCTCAGGTGATTACTTAAGATCGGTTTCACTAATAAAAGTCATACCAATACAAAAGTCAGGCCTTTGTGAATAGTTTTACCAATAACACAAATAAGTCATGAGCGGTTATACTAATCACACATATTGGTTGTTCACAAGATATGCAATGAATAACAATACCAATAACTCCTGGCGATTTCCTTTTCGATTCACAAACCAAGTTCATGAATTTACTTCCTTAAAACACATGTAAAATATTGTTTCCTAGGATGAAATCCTCACCTCATACCCATACATAATCACAATAGCATTTAAACGATTATATCGATGTCTTATCTACAAAGTTTAATGGTTAAGCAATAAAACTCGTATTGTATCCCTTAATACTATGTCTATCTAGAGTGTTCATGCTTCGCAGTTTTGTTTTCAATATGCACGACTTGAAAGATACGTTAGGGAATGAAACAGTTCAAGTCAAATATCACTAACCTCAAGTGGAAGGATGATGTTGTCGTTGTAGCTTCTTACTTCTTCACTTCTTCAAGTCTTCACAATACTTGTAATGTCTCATATCCTAATACTTTCAAGCTAACCTATACGAAGTTGACTCTAGTACATAATCAAGAGACTCTTTAAATAAGTTTTGATTCACTAAAATATGACAACCAAACTTGACATACCAACGCTTGGTGGGTTCAACCGAGCTATGCTCTAACAACAATGTTACACCACCACCACCACAACAACAAACATCTTATATATGCTTGGAGTACCAAGTGCACCGAGTGCTTTCCAACAACCGAGTTCTTTCCAATCGCCTAATGTTGTTCAACCAGTTTTATCCCCTTATGGAAATTTATTTAATATGTTGGCAAGTGGGGATATCTCATGTCTTGGAGAATTCTTGACTCCAGAAAATAACAATGGGGGAGTTAACGATGAGCGACATTAGAGAGATTGTAATTTTTAATTCTGTTACATTTGTAATTTTAGTTTTAAAAGTACGACGGTCTGAATTAAATGAAAGTACATATGTTAAAAATTAAGCGTTTTACATTAGCTTCACTGAATTACGACGGACTACATTAGCTTCACTGATGAGAAGTACTGGGTGGAACAACAACTACAAAAAAAGGGTTGAAACTATTCAACACCTTAAGGATTTCGAAACATTTTTCGAAGTACTAGGTGGAACAACAACTACAAAGAAGGGGTTGAAACTGTTCAACACCTTAAGGATTTCGAAACATTTTTCGAAAGGAAAAGCCACATTTTTCCATCTTCGCCATTCAACCAAAGATCTTGTTACCATCTCAGCATCAGTTTCACCTCTCAGTCTATATCGATTGGCATGCATCGTTAAAGATACAAACTCATTTACTTCTTTCTTAATTATACGAAAATGATTTTCTATTTCGCATATAGCACGACGACTCGGATTACGGGTGTCACTGCAGAACCCGTCATAAAACCGCCCAGAAATTCACCCATGGATAGTTTGCTGAATCAAGCTGAGTAAATAAAAAAACATAGTTTCTGCAAATAGATTCATCTTCTTCTTTAGTATACGGAGCTCGCCGAACTAACAACGACCGAGACATTTTCAAGAATTGAAGAATTTGTTGATTTCAAGAATTGAAGAATTTTTTTAAGCTCAGAGAAAAAGAGTAAAGAAGACTAGATGTGTGAATTTGGAGTTGAAATAGAGAGTATTTATAGAACTCAAAATTCTAATCGTTGGATGACAAGGATTTCAAATAGATCCGGACATGATTGCGGCAGTGTCACGTGAACTGCTTGAAATTTGCTAGAATTAGTATTACTAGGTCGAGTCCAAATTTGTTCAAACTCCTCTAACGAGTGTATATTTAACATATTCTTCTGTTTGGTTGATTATTTAATTGATGGCCCCATTACCCTCTATGTTTAGAATCTTGACTTTCGTTACATAACTCCCTAAATTAAATCAAGGGTACAGATTAAAATGTTACGTGCACACTCGTTAATGAGTGTACACAAATTCAGACTCTATTAGGTCGCAGGTTTTATGAGAGGATCCACCTAGTATGTTTTCTCATGTGCTGAGCCAAGATATTCAAGAAACTATTGTTTGTGGGTGAAAACTGTTTCTGCTAATTTTGGTAATTTTGGGTGTGTGGTTGAGAAACGAATCTAAACCCTAAACAATGCACTGCACGGGAGTACTTTTGATTCGAGAGACCAATCTGCACAATCCTGGCCTAAACCAAGAAATGGCCGTTCCAGGCTTGCTTGGTCACAAAGTGAAGGAGAAGGGTTGGTCTTAGGGAGGAAGCGAAGAGAGTGTTGAGACCCAGAATGGTTAACACGAAGATGTGGCTTGTTTTATGACTTGTATCAGAAAGTGGAACTGGCTTGTAGAGTGAAAAGCTATCAGTTCTTGGTGATTTCTGGATACTATGTTGTTGCCGACCAAAAACTTGTTGTTTTGTGGAAAGAGGTCAAGCCTATTTATACAAGTCATATTTAAACGTACCCTGGTCTCGTAGGAAGTGGGAATGATTGGGTGATGGAAGAGTGGAGTAACGTATAACCGTCAGAAACCCATACTTCCATGATGAAGGAAGTGGATCCGTTTACACCCGTTACTTCTTGCCACCACTAATTGTACCGCTTTATGACACTTTCTTATAACGGGCGTATTGCACGCCGCCGGTTGTAAACCGCCGGACCAATACCACGATGAGTATCCCCGATTTGTGACATGTTTGATGTCTCGAGTGTTTTCGTGGAAAACGTGTAGCAGATTGCTACGTGTGACAAGTCAAAGTCAAGAGACTTGCCATAGGAAAATAGCATGTGATGCTATTAGGCTTGCCTTGGATGGCCGCCTAAAACATGCCATAGGCCTGTCAATTCCTTGGCGAATTTGGACGACTGAGATTGTAGCTTATGAGAAAGGATGACCATTGATTATGGCCACATCCTGTTGTATAGCAAAGTGGCGCCATTGGCATAGTGGCACCTGGCGTAGCCACGGCATAGCGACATGCCAGTGGCGTAGCCGTGGCAGTTGTTTTAGCATATTGGTGTTAGACCCAAATGTGGCGTGGAAACATTGGCCATGTTTCCACAACAATCCCAATGCTCTGGGAAACGTTACTTGGCTTGGTTGCGTAGAAAATTTTCCTGAATTAGGGTTTGGTATGCCAAAACCCTAATTAGTGCATGCGACATGTGGCATGTGGCCGTGGCACATCGACGTTTTGTGCAAATGGTGCCATATCCATACCGAAAGAACCATAGCCAGGCTATCATGTGGAAACGGCCACATGAGTAAGGATTTCCACGGGTGGCTATGATATGGCATTAGGGTTTCCTGGGTCCTGCACAGCTCGTGGCATGTTGTGGGGCCCAAAGTGGCATAATTTGTGCCACGACTGGAAATTAGGGTTTCGACCATGCAAGGTCGAGTCTCTGGTTAGGATAACCACATTGAAGTTTGTTATGGCGTTGGCCACGAACAGATGATGGGTTGGAACGTAAGTGCACTATTTATGGTATGTTGCCACGTTCGTTATGCTTCTGTGGTAAAGTGGCACGTTTAGCATGTTTGGCATTCCAATTAGCGTATTGGCGCAACCTTACCTCTTTTGATGCTGTGATAGTTTTAGGACGACCTGATTGGTCAATTAAAAGAGGGGCCGACCAAGCATGGGTGTGGCCATACTTCTAGTGTGCGTGTGGTAAGTTTAGGAGCGACTGATTGGTCGATGGGAAGGGGGCGGCAAGCAACATGGGCCGGTCTCATTCTAAATGCGTGTGGCGCATTTAGAGACCTGATTGGTCGTTGGAAAGGGGCCGGCAAGCAAGGCGTGGCCACACTTCCCGTACACGTGGCCGGGTTTGCGACTGATTGGTCGATGGAAAGGGGGTCGGGTTGAGCGGCATGGGTGTGGCCACTTGCAAGTGGCGCCTGGCTGGCCTATGGCATGGCCACACCTCCCTTTGTTACTGTTCCCATTCCGCGGCTCCTTGTTTTATGATTTTGGGTAGGATTTTGCACCTACTAATCCATGGCTGATTAATTACCTAGTTTTCCTAGGCTTAATTTCGACAAGCAAGGTCTAATATACTACGCAGCGCGCAAAACCCTAATTTTTGCAAATTAGTCAGGGAAATATCTGAATCTTGTGAATTATTACAAAATTGGTTGAATTTTATGTATTGACACAGAGTTCTTTAAGTTCATTGCCGAGAGCAAGATATGCTTTCGGTTGAATCTTTGTATGCAAGGACCTTATCCTTGATACTTGGAAATTCGTGCTACTCTGCTGTGGGAGTGAACACAAATTGTCATGCCATATCAACATTAAAGGTTCAGCCGGGAACATAGCATAGAAAGCATTCAAGAAACTTATATTAATTGAATAATATAAGGCGTGGTTAGAAATTTACGAGAATATCAAGGATTGTTGACATGCACCATTCTCAGTGGATATATGTTGCTCAATAAATGTGCCGGTGAAGAGGTTGAACACCCATCATTTTTACATGGCTCTGTTTCTTTCACGTGTGAGAACATTAAATGTAGGGTTTTACAAATTTAGCCCTGAACTAAAAACCACCATCAACATTAAGTCCCCGCTTAGCACGTAATGGTGGCATTGTTGCGGGGTAAGCATGAGATGGTGACATAAAAGGATAAAAAATTGAAAGGGCAAGACATGAGAAGATTACCGGAAAATTCGATTGACCTTTGGCAAGAGGCATGAGCGTCTGCAATCTTTGTCTTTGGCGCACTTCTATCTTGGCCACGAATGCGGTGCCATGTATTGTTTGTGCGGCGATCCTTGAATACAAAGATGAGTGTTGAGGTGGTGGAGCCGTCAACACTATAATGTATTGAGGCAGTGTGCATGACAACATAGTAGTGAGTGTTAAGGAATTTGTACGTCTTAACACTAAAAGGAGAGAAGTGTTGAGGCAGTTTTCCTAGCAACACAGTGATTAGTGTTGAGGAATTTGAGTATCTCAACGCTAAGAGGAAAAAAATGTGTTGAGGAAGTTTACCTAGCAACACAGTAGTGAGTGTTGAGGAATTTGCACGTCTCAACACTAAGAGAAAAGGATGTGTTGATGCCCGGCAACACAGTGGTGAGTGTTGAGGAATTTGTACGTCTCAACACTAAGAGAAAAGGATGTATTGATGCCTGGCAACACGGTGGTGAGTGTTGAGGAATTTGTACGTCTCAACACTAAGAGAAAAGGATGTGTTGATGCACGGCAACACAGTGGTGAGTGTTGAGGAATTTGCACGTCTCAACACTAAAGAGAAAAGGATGTGTTGATGCGGCAACACAGTGGTGAGTGTTGAGGAATTTGCACGTCTCAGCACTAAGAGAAAAGGATATGTTGATGCCCGACAACACAAGTAGTGAGTGTTGAGGAATTTATGCGTCTCAACACTAAGAAAAAGGATGTGTTGATGCCCAGGAAACACATGTGGTGAGTGTTGAGGAATTTGTAAATCTCAACACTAAGAGAGAAAGGATGTGTTGATGCTCGGCAACACAGTGGTGAGTGTTGGGGAATTTATACGTCTCAACACTAAGAGAAAAGGATGTGTTGATTCTCGGCAACACAGTGGTGAGTGTTGAGGAATTTGCACGTCTCAACACTAAGAGAAAGGGATGTGTTGATTCTCGGCAACACAGTGATGAGTGTTGAGGAATTTGTACGTCTCAACACTAAGAGAAAAGGATGTGTTGATGCTCGGCAACACAGTGGTGAGTGTTGAGAAATTTGTATGTCTCAACACTAATAGAAAAGGATGTGTTGATGCTCGGCAACACAGTGGTGAGTGTTGAGGAATTTGCACGTATCAACACCAAGAGAAAAGGATGTGTTGATGCCCGGCAACACAGCGGTGATTGTTGAGGAATTTGCACGTCTCAACACTAAGAGAAAAGGATGTGTTGATGCCCGGCAACACAGTGGTGATTGTTGAGGAATTTGTACATCTCAACAGTAAGAGCAAAGGACGTGTTGATGCCTGGCAACACAGTGGTGAGTGTTTAGGAATTTGCACGTCTCAACACTAAGAGAAAAGGACGTGTTGATGCCCGACAACATAGTGGTGAGTGTTGAGGAATTTGTACGTCTCAACACTAAGTGAAAAGGATGTGTTGATGCCCGGAAACACAGTGGTGAGTTTTGAGGAATTTGCACGTCTCAACACTAAGAGAAAAGGATGTGTTGATGCCCGGCAACATATCGGTGAGTGTTGAGGAATTTGTACGTCTCAATACTAAGAGAAAAGGACGTGTTAATGCCCGACAACACAGTGCCGAGTGTTGAGGAATTTGCACGTATCAACACTAAGAGAAAGGGATGTGTTGATGCCCGGCAGCACAGTGGTGTGTGTTGATAAATTTGTACGTCTCAATACTAAGAGAAAATGATGTGTTGATGCCCAGCAACACAGTGGTGAGTGTTGAGGAATTTGTACGTATCAACACTAAGAGGAGAACGTGTTGAGGCAGTATGCCTGACAACACAATAGTGGTGTTGAGGAATTTGCACGTCTCAACATTAAGATATTTAAAATTTATTAAATATGCCTAATAGATATAAAACATTTAGTTTAAGGATAGTTACTTAGCTCTGTCTCCGCTAGGCATGTCCTTCGCGCATGATTGGGCTTTGGGTATTTTAGGCTCCCCCGTGAGTGAGCAGCATCAGGTGTTAGTGATGACATCACGATGATAACAGGTTGATAGACGGACAAAAGTCCCCAAGTATTTGATGGGATGAAACAAAAGGTGGCCACAACTATGAACCTTGGTTGGCTGCGATGACGATCCTTGACAGGGAGGAGTGTGGTGGCTACGGGCACGAACCTTGGAAGGAATGAGTGTGGCGGCTACGGCACGATCCTTGGCAGGAAGGAGGCATTGAAGCGGCTTCGGCTCCTGGAGAGGATGTTGAAGCTTATGGAGCAGAACACTTAAGCAAAGCGGCTGCAGGAGCGAACATCGAGGCGGAGCGACTTCTGGAGAGAATGTTGAAGTGGCTCCTGGAGAGAAACGTCGAAGCGGCTCCTGGAGAGAACTCCAGTGAGGGTGCCATTAACCTTTGACTTCGAAAAACGAGCTGATACGATATGGCATATGGGAAGACAACACACAAATAGTGCTGGTCAGCAAGTCGTATTTTTCTCCTCACGGTAAAGAATACGCTTCTTCTTGTAGATGGTGGATTTTCAACAAAGGACAAAACCGTAAAATCATGATACTGCATGCTTCTGACACGGCTTTTAGGCATGTGATGATTCATATTTTACGAAGCCATGATGAATATGTCTTTCGAAAAGCCTCCACTAGCTGAGAATTCGATCCCTGGCATTTCATTGTGCCCTCTATATAGAATAACATAATTGGGCGGTTCTTCGTAAGATTGAGAGCAATAACGCCTTCAGGACGTTGGTGATACTCCTTTGTTCCCCGACTACATGAGATAGATCCTCTACATAAGAACGATTGGGCGGTTCTCCCGTAAGATTGAGAGCAATAACGCCTTCAGGACGTCGGTGACACTCACTGTCCCCTGACTATGTAGAGAGACCGTGTATAGATCCAGGCGGTTCTCCGTAAGATTGAGAGCAATAACGCCTTCAGGTCGTAAGCAAACACCCGTGACTCCTCGACTATGCACCATTCGGAGAATGGATGTGACGCTAATATCCTTTCGGCAATAGATTAATTTTGCCGTGACATTCACCACTGAATTCCCGAATGATCTATTTTACTCCTATTCCACGGTCGAATCCATTTTTGATCCAATGGAATGGCAATAAAAAATTATATTTTGCTCCGATTTCATGATCGAATCCACGGCTTGATCTCATGGGATGACAATAAACAACTATATTATATTATCTCGATACTCGATTTCATGATCGAATCCACGACTGATCTAATGGAATGGTAATAGGTAATTTTATTATTCGAATTCATGGTGAATCCACGGTGATCCTATGGATTGAAAATAAAAAACTATTCATGACTTTTATTACTCAGATTCATGAATCATTCTCCACTGAATTTCATAAATTAGTAATAAATACTCAATAATCGGGCATCTGGACTACCACTGAGTAAGCCCCATAAAATGGTGCAAGTATACTCGACAATGATGCACGAACGAGCACCCAAATGCACGAATGAGCATGCGAAAATATGGAAAAATGAGGAATCCTGCATAAAATATGAGAGAGAAAATAATAACATTAACATAATGGGAAGCGCCCATGGGTAGGGTCCATTTGGCCGGCCGGCCGTGCCTTAGCCGTGGCTTGGTCCCATGCTTCCTCCATTATTTTTCCTTATTTTTGTTACTTTCATGAACTCATGAAGACTCCTCCATTCTAACAACTTTCCTTGTTTGAGCAAAACTCATGGTTTCTCCATATTTTCGTGGTTTCATGAAAAATAATAATATAAAATAGGGAAAGGTGTTGCGGGACCGCGCAACTTAGCCGGTCGGACATACCCTAGCCGTGGCCGGTCCCACACCTTGCAATCCCTAAACTTTCATAAATTATTATTTTCTCATCTTGTGAAACTTCCTGTTTCAAGACAAAAATCATGGTTTCTCCATATTTTCTCAAATATTAGCAAACCATGAAAAAGCCAAAAGTCAACATGGTCACATGACCGACTAGGTTACTCACGAAAATATATTAAAATATTATTATTTTAATATTCACAAAATATTGATCAAACGAGCATACTTGCTCATTCGAGCAAAATCGAGGATTTCGATCAAAGATCGAACTCTTGAAAATCCAAAATATTGCTCTAACGCACATCAGAAAATACTTGAAACTCTCGAGACGGAAAACACAGACACCATGGTAACACGTGCATGCCTTCTTGACCGACCAAGGTCATCCTAGGACTTGCACAAAGCCGGTCCCACACGTTTTCACACTTTTGACCTAATTTGGGCAATCGCTCATATTGGGTCCAAACTCTTCACAACCAACTCAGAGTTTGTGCAAACGCCCATCAGCGGTCCCACGACCACCAAGGGCCGGTCTCATGCCACCTTGGTCGGTCCCTCACTTTTCTATAATTATGTTTTATCACCTAATGCTAAATCCAGCACTATTTCAATAAATGATGAAACTTAGGCATTTAATCGTCATTCCTTCACCAACTGGCCAACTCGGGATCACGGGTATGCGCTCGCTCAGAGCAATTGGGCATCACATGGACGTCCATAGTCTCATGTGGTCGGTCCCTCCTTCGCTCATGACCTATTTTCAAGAATTGCCGAGTAATGAGCAATTGATCAAAAATTAGGGTTTTGAACAAACGCTCAACAAATCATTATTCTGAGCAAGTTCAAACACTAAATAAATTTATGTTGATCCATAAAGTAACACGCGGATTAATTATATAATATTCGGTAGTCTACCAATATTTTAATTAATATTTTATTGGGTCACGTTACCATAATTCGTCGAATCGAGCGTGCTTGCTCAATTGCTCGAATATTGATCCGGCTATCAATATTCAATTTAATTTATTAGTAATTCGTCGGAATTTAGCAATACTTGCTCAATTGCTCGAATATTGATCCAATTATCAATATTCAAGAATCAGGATCAGGCCACTCGAATATTGATCGCAACTCAATATTCAACAACTCATCAATTTACAATATTTGTTCAGGCGAGCAATATTAACATTCATGAATCGCCGAGCATTCGTCAATCATGCTCGATTCAACAAAACCTAGACTCACTGTCTAATCAGTCAACAACTGACTAATCAAATACACGTCTGTCTTGCAGACTCCTCGATTTGTGAGACATCAATCACGTCACATATGGGGATATCACTTAGGGTTTTGGTCTGGCGGCCTACGGTACGTGTGTTCATCCACGACGAGAAATGTGAGTAAGCTGTGCAAACGATTGAAGGACTTAGAAAAGTAGTGGGTGCACGATCAATCAAGCCTTCACACGACACGGAACTGACTTTACCACGATCTCCCACTTTCCCACTCTTTCACTCAAGAAACCGTCACACTTACAGGGATCAATGTGTTCATTACTCTGACAATATAAATTAGTCCTAGAATCCATGATTGAAACAACGAGAACAAATGTACAGAAAATCCACGAGATATTGAACAGACAATCCATCGTCTAACCAAGAATCATCGTGTGAGCAACACTCTCTCAATCATTCGAACTTATTCATTATTTGCAGAAACCCACAACACATCCACAATCCTTGATCATCATTGATCCCACACAATTCTCAGCTTCCCTCCTACAGATTAACCCATCTCCCTCTTTGTGACCGAATTTACTCTGGAACGACCATTGACTTGGTTTAGGTCGGAGTCCTACAAATTTATATCTCGAATCTAAGCACTCCCTTTGCAGTGCATCTGTGTGAGGTTCAGCAGTTTGCTCGGTCGAGGAGTCTCGTCCGCACGCTCGACTCTTCACTTCCCTAAAAGCTAGCAAACCGTTATTCCCCATCCACAGATTGGCGACCACAGTGGGAGATTAATCTCTCGGTTGCCATCTCTCATTTTCACAAAATGGTTGATCTTAGGTCAGGTTCAATTACCAATCCTAACATGAACAACGCCAGCACTAGTAACAATGGTGGTAATCCAGAAACTATTCCTGCTTCCAACAACGGCGGTGGTGATACTACTCCTCCATAAACCAATATCGAAAGTAATCATCTCTTTGGTCGGTCTCCCGAAGAAATCAGAGAAAATCCACCTACTATTGCCGATCTCATGAAAGTTCAGGAAGTTCTCGCCAAAAATCAGATTGACACGGATGCAACACAAAAAGAGCTGTGCAATTATCTCAAAACTCTCACTGACAAGATGTCAGAGAAAACTCGAGAGAAAGGAAAAGCCAAAGAAACATATTCGGCTGCTGATCCTGAAGTCACTCCGATCAGTAGATGATGATGAAGTCCACAAGGCTGTAGATAACCCGCCAACAAAGGAACCTGCATGCTTCATCACTCGTGAGGACATGAAACGCTTCATGGAGGATCGAGGAAAAGAGCATCATCTGTTCACCGTCATCAAACTCCATATCCTGCTGCTACGGAAAGAATTCCTTTCCCGAAGGGCTATGCTTCCCAACGTCCGCACTGTACAATGGAATAAGGAACGCTCGAGAACACGTCTGTCGATTCATGGAGGCACTAAGAAAGAGAACTTCATGAAGCAGCCAAGCGATCAAGAATACCAGCAAGCATACTTTACTGGAAAGAGAAGGACTGAGAACCTCGTGATGCTCAGCGTCTCTTCAACAGACAATACAACCTCCAACCTTCCATGAACGTTGTTGTTGAAGGAAGCAAAAGGAAAGCCGAATCGCCACAACATAAGCATACTTCTCCAATCTCTCAGGATCCTTAGGAAGCACAAAGAAAGGATAACCAATCCTGAAATGCGCAAACCTCAACCCTGCATCAACGAACGGGGAAATAATGGAGAATCCCATCTTTAACCGGGGACTGAAGGAGTACGCATGACCCTCTCCCAATCAAGACCAAGCACTCTCTCGAATAACCTATCAAATAGCAGTTCAATCCTTGGTCGAACATGTATGCTCTATCTCACAAACGCACAAAGGAAAGACATGTTCACAGAACCGAATTACATTGTGTCAGACGTCTGTCCATCCCGGAAATACTCCTTGAACCTTCTTACCACAGTCTACCTCAGAGGAAATGAGTTCGGAGGAATGATGATCGATACTGACACCACCATCGACATTGTTCCACTGAAATCCCTCAAAGTCGCAGGCATCACTCGACAAGAAGTTGCTCATGCTCCCATATCAATCAGAAACCATGAAGGAACGCTCAGAGATCACACGGTTTCATCACTCTCAAAATGAAAGTTGGCTCAACTTGGACGGAGACCAAGTTTCATATAATCAGGGAAGATCCCGGATATGACATGATTCTCGGACGGACGTGGATTCATGCCGAGAAGATGACTACTGACAAAGCGTCTTTGGTTACACATCTCTCCAACGAAGAAAGTTCTGATCCAGAAGATTTGGCGGACGTTTCATCATCAGAGCACTTGGAGGAATTTCGAACTTTGACAAAGTTGAAACAACAACCTGCAAAATATGAATAGAAATTCGTCAAAAGGTCCTGCACTCAGGCAAGTCTAATTCCTCCCATGTCTATGTCATTTGTTTCCTCACATGTTATTCTAGCATGGGGACTCAATTCTGCTAGCATCTCTGCTATTGCAAGACGCTATAAGTGGGTAATCTCACTTCAGCAATATTTTACCAAGTGGTTGAATTTGACATTTCTTCAAATCAAGCATTGGGGCATTCATTACTGAGATGATGTCCAAACATGACAAAGAACACTTTGGGAGTTTCTCCATAGACTTGAAGGAGTGTCCATGTGTCCCACGAAGTCACAAACTCTGTGTCTGCACAAGTGTTGAATACCACTACCTAAAACGAAAGGAATCTTTGAATCAACAAGATACTTTATCAAACCTAAGATGTTCGATGCTTAAAGGATGTGATGCTTCAACGCTCAAGCATCTATGAAGCCTTCAAATTGTACTCCCAATCAAAGAGTACACCTTCGATAATGATACCTCTGGATTCAGCACAAATATCTCGACAATGATTCAACACCAAGACGATCAAAGTGTAACTGAACTACAATCGATAAGTCTTCATTATCCCATGAAAAGACTTCTGAAGAAGATGCAACGTCATTCATCCATGGATGACACAAACTCCTTCAACATACACTGGGGACTTGATGTTATTGGAATTTGCAACCTGATGTGATTCCATGAAACTTCATCAACGAGACTTCTCTACATTAAAAATCACGACTGAGGAACTTCCTCTCTTCACCACAATGAAGACCGGTGCTGCCATCTTCCACAATAACGTCGATTCACTGATGAAGCCAGTTCACAGTAAAGTCATATTATTCAAGAGAATTCTAGATGATCAGTACACCTTAATCTTGGGAATGCTCAACCCACCAACTAGTTCGTGAATGTAAAGGCTCACTGGATGGAGAAGCAAAGATTATGTTGATAATCATGGTTCTAGTCTTTTAGTCCGGGAGCAACTTCAACCAATTGATCGGCATCAACAATAATCTCTATAGGAACACCATACATGATCTCAGCATCAACAAGGATCTCTCTGAGCGTAATCTATCGTGATCTCAAAGATCAACAACGTCTTGCAAAAGCAACATCCTCATGTGTGGCTTCATCAACTAACCATTCTCTGAAGTGTTACACATGAAGCAGACTTCCGCAAGAACTAATGATTCATATCAAGATGTGTAAACATGATAACATGTTCATATTCCCAAAGCTTGCACGACTGGCGAACACAATCCGAAGTCTTCTACAATATGTTCTCATCTCCTTTGCAAATGAGATACAACACACTTCAGGCCATGGGTTTACAAAAACGTACCAATGGGTGAGGAATGGGATAATGCTTTCTCAACGAAAGATGTTCGCCTATGTCTCTTCTACAACATACCAAAAGGGCGCATCAATCGGACATACAAGCTGAAATATATGGCCTTTACCGTCAAGTCTACGAAATCTGAAACATTTGTATGGGATTACAAATTACAAATGTACGCGCTTCGTTTGCTGACCCCTACAACTCCAAATTGAGTGATTCTTTTTCTAATATGATAACTCAGTCTCTTAGCCTCAAAAGTTGTGGTCAAACATCTAATTCCGACGTCGTATGAGGTTCCACAGCTTTCCAGAGCATACAACATGCAAGCAAAGAATTCTTAGACGGATTCATAACTTCCACGCCGATCGGTGTCCACCACGTCTTCCCACTAAGTCATTCATCAAGGTATCTCCAACTTTGACCATCTAGGTCTTTACATCAATTTCTCTACCCGGTCCTCAATCTAGGTCTTGCCGTAAGAAAGGAAACGAAAAGGAGAGATTTGACAAATACTGGGACCGACGGTCCTTTGATCATGGCGATTAGTTTCACAGTCCAAGGCCCGTGGCACCAGACTCTCATGTGCTGATCATTCATCATAAAAGGAATGCTACCACCGTATATGAAACCATGGTCATTACATCACCCTCTCGAGAGCAACCTCGCTTATGGTCACGTGACAAGGATTTCGAGTGATGTTTCGCTGACATCAACGGAAACAATATGACACCGCAAGCACCACACCCTGTATCAATCAAGGGGTCCTGATCTCAAATGAATCAATGACATTAAAATCCTTCACCAACCGTTCAAGACACAAGCGAATGGTCTAAAAACACAACATGAGTGTTTTAGAGCAAGCTCGGCCTCGAGATGATTTACACCGACCCGTGCAAACCGACAAACTGGAGCAATTGGTGAAGAATCCAGGGATGGGTCACATACCATTCTCTTCATTTGGATGTCTCTACAACATATCCAAAATTCAAAGCAATTGAAGAAACGAGCAAGGATATGTGGCCGAAACATTGGACAAGATACAATCTAGAAAAAAGTTCCCGAAAGTCTCCCCGAAGTTTATCGTTTCTGCCCTTCAGGCCCTAAACATGCTCAAAACTCAAACAGCTTATTTGGAAAAAGCTTTGAAATTTTCTGGGCTTGAAGATACATATGCAGATCGCGAAAATCCGACTTGAACGAAGATTCTCTGATTTTGCTAAAGGTTGAAGTCCGAAATTTTCAGTGATTTATTTGAAAATTACTCGTGATACTCACATGGATTATCATTCATTCATTCACAAATCAGCAATTTCATACTTCTATGAAGAGATTACAGAGATATACTTACTAGGGGAGTCTCTAATCATTTGAAGGCTCAGAATGCTCTGGAATCTCCATTGGTAACGCCGCTATCTCCATTCGTTCGGATTTCGGAATTCTCCATATTCCCATATCCCAAAGAAGAGCACGCTCATCAACATGCCGCTATCTACAATGATTTCTTCTTGGATTCATTTAACAACAATTATTATTATTTCATTCAAGGAGATGCCCGATCACCGCACGAAAAAGATACTTACTGACTTCTTCATCAAGTCTTGATTCATGAATTGTTTGCGGGGAACAAGTTGAAGACCGCCAATCGATGGAGCAAAAAAGTCTGAAAAGAAATAACAAACCTTTGTCTCATGATCCTAATTGCACTAGCAAAGTTATGACACAAGGATCGCTAACAACTCACCAAAGAAACGGCTTGGGACCGTACCCGTCATTTTCTAACATCCCGTAGTCCTTACTGGTTTTCTCCGCTCCCGTAGACTTTCTTCCATTTCCGTGGAGTCTACATTGATCCGGGATCTCACTAAACGATCATCATATGGTAAAGCTAATGAAATAACCAGGAGTACAACTCAGTATGAAGGATCTCTCACCATCACTCATAGGTCCCAAAAGTACCATTTCTTAAAGTTTCGTCCGTCGAGATGTTAGCTCTGGAAACACCATCTTTGGAAGTGTCATCATGGGAGTCAGTCATTCTTGCAAAGTGGCTGCTTCAAAGACACGTTCATACAAAGCGCAGATTCACGTAACAATGAATCATGGAATAAAGGTGCTCACAACAGCATTTTACAAAATGGTAACCATCCAACTCTTACCTATTTACAATTTCACTAGTCGTAGTGATTACAATCTCGAGAATTTGTTCGCTCCTTCAAACCCGCAAAGACGCAACAAAATTAGTTATCCAAACCATAACGTGATTTTCATAAATCGTGAACAATTCACGAAACTTCCATCATGTGAGCAATTAACATTATTTTTCACCGTGGTGAGCGACTCCCCACCGAGTGAACACTCATTGATTTTTGCATACACTAATCGATCACAAAATCCATACAAATCGTATTTTATCAAAAATTGCTTACTTCAGCAATTGCTGAAAATCAAAATTTTAATTTCACATAAATTTCCACCAGTGAACATTCATTGATTTTCGTGCATACCCTCTTAAAATCACGAAATTCATAAAAGCATTATTGTTTGCTTTTAACAATTGTTTAAAATCAAAACTTGATTTTACAAAATCTTGAAAATCATGAACAATCCACGTAAAAATTTTACTCGTGAACATTCTTTGGTTTTCAAAATTGGACAGACGTCCATTCTAGCAATTGTGAAAACTTACACAAACATTATTTCACCGTGAATAATTGTCTACTTTCAGCTTGTTCAAAAATCAAAACATTGATTTTACAAAATATATATTTTAACGTGAAATCACATAACTTTGAAAATATATGTATATATATTTTTGCTCCTC